>JANAVB010025598.1:28414555-28480698 GCA_029216955.1 Iris pallida | reverse complement strand
TCTCTCTCTCTCTCTCTACTATATATATAATATATATATATATATAGAAAGAGCGAGAGAGAGAGATGGAGAGGGAGAGAGATAACTAGGTAGATAGATACATAGATAGATAAATAGACTGCTTATATATATATATATATATATATATATATATATATATATATATATATAGATTATATATATATTATTATATATAAAGCAGTCTATTTATCTATCTATGTATCTATCTACCTAGTTATCTTATATATAGAGAGAGAGGAGAGAGAGGGAGAGAGAGAGAGAAAGCAATTATATATAGTTTATATATAATATATATATATATTCTATATATATTATTATATTTTTTTTTATATATATATATATATATATATATATATATATATATATATATATATAAAATATATATATATTATCTATATATATATATATATATATATATAATATATATATATAGAGAGAGAGAGAGAGAGAGAGAACTAGGTAGATAGATACATAGATAGATAATAGAGCTTTATATTGGCATAAGAATCCCCTTTCTTATTGAACACTACACATACACATAGGCTATTGCATATGTGTCTACTGATCCTACCAACAGCATATACTGTGCCCACTTCTTCTTCCTATTGTACACATACAAGTAAATACCCCTGCCTTCTACTCACTACTCAGTACACAAGCTATATCCCTATATAAACGACACAAACACATAACATAAACTATGACATTACTTGCACACACAAGTAAATCCCTCCCTACATCTATCTACTATCCTATTGTCTACACACACACTGGGGACCCCTTGGTCCCCTATCTCCCTATATGCTTAACAGGTCTCTTAGGCTCTCACTCTCCATTTCATTGACACTCACTACCACATATTACCTCACTCTCTAACACAGACCCACTCATAAACTTCCAAATGCACACACAAGCCAATTAGTGCACTGACCTGCTGCCTGTAGTGTGCAAGTGCACATACTCTCTAGGTTGGACTGCCCTAGGTCGGTCACTTACACACTTACACTAGGCAAACTCTCTAACCCTTCACACTCACTACATAGGCATCTCTCGCTGTAACTGATCAACTGCACAGGCATAGATCCTCTTGCACTGCGACTGCTGTATGTTGCTATTGGCCACATGACATTGCCTTGCACAGGCTCTGGCCTTCCCTAGCTGCTGTCCTGCTTACCACCTACACTGTACCGCCCTATCATGTTGTACAGACACTTAGACACATCACACTGCTATGGCACTGCCCTGCCAAAGGGCAATTCCTTGCCTTGAACAGGCAGCGCACCTCCCGTGCACAAGGCCAAGCAAGGCCTGACTTGCCAGACTTGCCAAGGCCACATACTAAGTGCAGCCCACTACGAAAACCTGCTAGGGCCAAGTAGCCCTTGCTCTTCCTAACTACAGTGCACATCGGTAATGCTCCCTCCTCTTTCTATTTTCTAATACACTTGAACCCTCACACCACATACACCATATCACACATGTATGCTACTATTCACTCATCCATAATCTAACAAACAACCCACAAAGGGAGTCCTATGCAAGGGCAATCCCTTGCCCTGTTGTTCCTGCCAATGGCAGCAAAAACATCATCTGTGCATCCCTTTATACCCCTTGATACTATGAACTCCCTACAAACCAATTGACCTAATCCTAAGTATCTTTATGCCCCAACTTAACAACTGACATATACATACCTATGACGAATACACCCTAGCAAGCATGTAGGAGCTACATACAACTGCTGTTCGACCCCATTCCTCCTGCAGGAGCAGCTCCCCAATCCTGCTACCAAGGGACCAAGTCCCCTTTCTCATGGGTCTTACACTGACATTCCCTCACAATCTCACATAGGAACACAATATGGCGGCCTATACACTCATTGCACTTAGGGGCAGCACTTATCTTCCCTCACTCACATGCATGTGTTAGCTCACACACATGTATACACTAAACTGCCATTTGCCACATATCACTCACATAGCAACCCACTTGACACGACACACATAACGCACATATATATATATATATATTTTATTATATATATATATATATATATATATATATTATATATATATATATTTCAACCACCCATTTATTCATGAAGGTCGAAAGGTGTCATATATATTATATATATATATATATTATATATATATATATATTATATATATATATATATATATATATATATATATGGGTGAATGGGTGGTTGAATATATATATATATATATATATATATATATATTATAGATATATATATATATATATATAATATATATATATATATATCTATATATATATATATATATATATGACACCTTTCGGCCTTCATGAATAAAATGGGTGGTTGAAATTATATATATATATATATTATATATATATATATTATATATATATATATATATATATATATATGTATATATATATATATATATATATATATATATATATATATATATCTATATATATATATTATATATTATATATATATATATTTTATATTATATATATATATATATATATATATATATGGCATCAAAATGTCACTGTTGTTTAATCGAGAACGTGTAGTCTGTGGCTCACGTCTTCAGGATGGTGAATTAGTTCGGCAGCAATGGGACTGCTTCAACATGATTTTCATATTTAGCTATGGGACTGCTTCAACTCGATTTTGACTTTGGTGGAGGAAGGACAAACACATTAAACAACTAGTGGTGGAGCTACATGTTGGGTTTTATGGAAAAACTGAAACAAATGGAGGTATGAGAATTACAAGTTCGATGAGGCTCAGCTTTATACAGAAGTTAAACGGCAGATATCGAAGGCTTTCTGTCGATGTTGGCACAAGCCAAGATTGCTATTAGGCTGGGTATGAGACGTCACATAGTTGGTATAGCTACACACAGGTGTGGGCATTAGCAAAGTGTTTGAAAATTTTATTTTGTTCTAAGTGTAAGGTTTCACTTGTAACCTGAGTTGGTACTCATCATATGATCAATAAAATCTAGTTTTCCCCTGTGCGAGTGGGGGCGCCTCCCATTCTCCCCTGGATCCCGTGCTCCCAAGCATGGACCCCCACCATTTTCTCGGCCTCTGTGCGCTCTTCGGTATGGGCCTCTCCCTCTGTATCGCCTGTGAGCGCCACCCTTCAATTCCCTCCTTCTGCTTCGATTGTGCCCGGTGTGGGCCCCCCCACACCCCTTCAGTTCCCACCCCCTCCCACCCTCTTCGCTGGCCGACTTAGCTCCGCCGGTCGATGTTATGCTGCTTTCTGATACGGCAGATCTGCGGAGAGCTTTTTTTGGCACTACCCATCCCTCGCCCCCTCTGGGCTCCCCTCGGGTCTGGAGAGCTCACTACCTGGGGTCCCGTCGGGACCCACCCCCACCTTCCCTGGGTGCGAGTATCCATCTCCCGAGATCTGTGTCTTCCGGCACTACCCCTCCTCCAGCTCTCCCAGTTCCTGGTACATCATCTCACCAGCCTACTTCCTTTGCCGACATCCTTCGTCCTGACAGGACCCCCAAGCCGGGACTCCCGTTCTCGGACGTCCAACTGCCAGAGGTTGAGTACCCGCAGGCTTCTCCCATGCCGACAGTGCCCTTCTCCGACGAGGAACTCTCGTCTCTGGCCACCTCTTTCCCCTACTCCTTCGTCCTTAAATTCTCAGCAGGCTGCCCCAAGCTCGCTAGGGTGGCAGAGGTTATCGCTAGCTGGCGATTAACAGTGGAGTATAGGGTTGCCCCCCTGACCCGAGGTATATACTTCTATACCTATCCTCCGACCTGGACCACAGGACGGTGTGGTCCAAAGGCACCGGGCGGGTAGACTCCCACCAGATGAAAATTATCAAGTGGTCACCGTACTTTAACACCAAGGAAGAGTCAACGACGGTCGTCTCCTGGGTCACCTTACCCAATCTCCCTCTCATTTGCTTCGTTTCCGGCGGCTCTCAAACGTATTGCCAACTCCTTCGGAACTTACGTGGCCACCGCCGACGAAACCAGCAACCTGACAAAAGCTCACTATGCCAAGATATGCGTGGAACTCGATCTCACATCAGACCCCCCTAATCATATCCTCATCGAACTTGGCAACCAAAATCACACTCAGCAAATCATTTACGACAACCATGTGATCTTCTGCACCCACTGCCATTTACGTGGTCACCTACTGAAGCACTGCCTCCATCTCCATCCAGAGCTGAGGAAGAAACCAGAGAGGGCCGGAACCAAACCCAAAGAGAACCAGCATCGCAAATTTGCCTAATCTCCCCTGCTCCCTCTTCCGAACTCCCACACCAGATTTAACTCCAGCGAAGGCAAATCCAGCAGAGGCAACTTAGCAGAAAAAGCGGTGACCCCTACCACCCACATAACCTTTCCCTGTCCAATCAATTCAGCGCTCTCGAGTCAGAAGCCATTGACTCCCCCCAAGATTCGGTCTGTCAAGCTGATCTCGACCAGGACCCCGGATCAGCCTCCGAGGACCTAAGCATCCGTCTCCTCGAGGATTCAGAAGAGCCCACCATAGCTCCTCCGATAACCAATGACCTGCATTCTCAGCCCCACAACTCCACCGTCGATGCTCTAGCCATCCTAGGGCCAGAGCAGGCCTTTAGAGGTCTTCAGGTCCTAGCCGCCGGATTCCTCCTCATAGCAGAAGGAGACCAGATTGGCAATTCTGACGACTCCATCCGCATCCCCCCGGAGCAGGCCGACCTCGATTCTGCAGGTGAAACAGTCGCACACACAAAAAGCACCGAAGACCCTCTCCTTGGTGCACCCCCTAAGAAGACGGGGGAACCATTCATCACTATCAGAAAAACAGACAAAAAAGGGACCGCCAAATCCCCGACCTTGCTCACCAGGTCCGCTATGAAGCGGTCTAACCTACCCCTCCTACAGCCCCATTAATGCTAAATATTCTCTCCTGGAATGTATGCGGCCTGGCAAACAAACCTACGATAAGGAGAATTACCAGCCTCAAGAAAACCCACAAAATCGACATCTTGATCATCCTCGAACCCAAAATATCATACAAGAGGCTCAAATCCATTCAACTGCAGTTAGGCTTTCATTCGGCCATTGCCGGAAGACACGACATCTGGATTCTATGTTCCAAAGCCGTCGAAATCGGTGTCATCCTCGATTCCAATCAAGCCTTTCTTGCTGGATCGAACATCCTTTAATCTCCAAGCGTGCCATCCTCTCTGCGGTCCACGGCAGTTGTGACATCGTAGATCGCAGACACCTATGGAACGATCTCCTGAACACCTACCACCACAACCCCAACCTCCCATGGCTCTGCATCGGAGACTTCAATGCCATCACTTGTAGAGATGAGAAATTGGTGGCCGCCCTCCCCCTCTCTCCGCCATACAAGACTTCAACAACTTCATCTTCAACTCTCACCTTACCTCTCTCCCGTTCGCCGGCAACGCATTCACCTGGTGCAACATGCAGGAAGACGACCTCCGGCAATTCTCCTGCCTTGACAGGACGTTAACGAACGCCCGCTGGCTCGACATGGGGACGACCACCAAGCTTTCTCACCTTAACGCCACCGAATCCGACCATGCCCCTCTGCTGGTCGGAATCACCAACACCTCCAACCAGTCCAGAAAGAGCTTTCGATTCCTGGACTTCTCGAGCGAGCACCCCCAATTCTTAGGGGTCGTCACGAAAGCGTAGAACAGCGTGGACTCCATAGAACCCCTCAATCGCGTGGCCATCAAACTCTTGGCCACGAGGAAAGCTTTAGCCGATTGGAGCAAGCAAGCCTACGGGGATATCTTCCAAGCGATTCGCGAGGCGGAAGACGACGTGACTCATGTAGAAGCGAAATACATCACTGGCTGCTCGCCTGATACCAGGAAGGTGCTCAATCTCACCAAAGCTATCCTCAAATTTAGGCTGAAGATCGAGATCGATTTTTGGAAACAAAAAGCCAGGATCAAATGGGACAGCGAGGGAGATAACAACTCCAGTTTCTTTCATGCTTGCGTCAACGGGCGGAGACAAAAACTCATTCTCCACCAGATAGCCAAAGACAACGGCACCAGCATCACCGACCACAAGGGTATCCAAGAGGAGGCCACTAATTTCTAGTCCGAACTTTTTTCTAAGGAGATGGTTATTAAAGACAATACCTTTCTGGACGAGGTCCTCCAACTTATCAGCGACACAGACAATTTAAGGCTTGAACAGCCCCCCTCGGAGGAAGAAGTGAAAGAATCAGTATGGGCCCTTGACGAGCACAGCGCTCCAGGGCCAGACGGATTCTTAGGGGTTTTCTTTCGCACTTGCTGGGACATCATCAAGACTGACATCCATAATACGGCCTCCGCCTTCATCCAAGGAGCCACCGACCCAGAGCCATATCTAGCACCAACCTTATCCTCATCCCAAAGAAAGACAACACTGAGAGATTCTGCGACTTTTGCCCTATCAGTCTCTGTACATTTACCAACAAGATAATATCCAAGATTATCGCTTCCCGTATGGCAGGCCTTCTCCCCAAGATCATATCGGAGGAGCAGAGTTGCTTTGTTCGGGGAAGAAATATCCAATATAACATCAAGCTGGCTCAAGAGTTAGTCACCTGTATGAAATTCCCTGCAAGGGGGGCAACATTACAATCAAATTAGACATGGAGAAAGCCTACGACAGACTAGACTGGCAATTCATAATCTGGGTTTTCAGAGCCTTCGGCTTCTTCGAAACCTGGACCAACATGGTGTGGAGATCGATCAGCAACTCGTGGTTCTCTACGGTTATTAACGGCCAAGCAGACGACTTCTTTAAATCCAGTCACAGGTTCAGGCAAGGGGACCCGCTTTCCTCTACCATCTTCATCATTACGGCAGATGCTTTGAGCAGAAACCTTAATAAAATGAAGAGCACCCCCAACTTCCAGCACTACCATATGGCAAGCGGCTGCCCTATCATCACCCACCCACCTGGCGTTCGTAGATGATATCCTTATATTCTCATCCGGAGATGCAGGATCGGTAGAAGTCGCCCACAACACGCTCCAGATCTATGAAAGGTGCTCAGGGCAGAAGATCAACCCGGAAAAAAGTTTCATCTACACCCACCACAACATCAAGAGAGAGCAAGCAGCCAGCATATCAACCACCACATCTATCCCCATTAAGCACCCTCCATTTCTCTACCTTGGGTGCCCCCTCATGTATGGAAAATACAACGCCGGGATTTTCGAGAATCTGACCAATCGCATCAGGAAGAAGCTCGAAGGATGGCACAACGCCACTCTATCCCCAGGAGGTAAGATTATTCTCATCAATCACGTCCTTACCTCCATACCCATCTACACCCTGGCAGCGTGTGCTCCCTCCAAGAAAGTCCAATCTCATATCGAGAGCATCTTTAGCAATTTTCTTTGGGGTCACAGCGGCGGCCACGAAAAGCACCATTGGGCCAGCTGGGACACCATGGCTCGTCCTACTAGAGAAGAAGGTTTGGGTTTTTCCAAACTTTCCCACACTGTTAATGCTTTCTCGATAAAATTATGGTGGACGCTCCGCACCAGTAAGAACTTATGGACCAGGTTCATGAAGGCCAGATATTTCAAGCATATCCACCCGTCCACGGCCATTGCTAACAGCAGATCGTCCGCAGCCTGGCGCCGCATCCTCCACGGAAGGACCCTATTCGAACCGACGATTCGCCTTAAGGTGGGCATCAGGGAAGCATCAACATTCTCGGAACGCTGGATAGGAGATTTCTTGGATACGCCCACTACGGCGGCCCCAGAAATAGCACAATTAAGGACCTTTGGGACCCTCCGAATAACTCCTGGAATTGGATTAATGTTCGGTCCTGGGCTGGTCCCGAAGAGACTGATCACATTCGTCGTAGCAGTGTGAGGATTGGTTCAGATACAGATAAGCTCGAGTGGTCGCCCGACGGAGCGGGCGCCTTCTCGGTTAAGTCTGCCAGAAGCATTATCCTAGGCAGCGCGGTCCCGTCCCTTCTATTGCCTCGTTCTGGCAGACATGCATCCCCAAGAAGTTGTCTTTCCTCATCTGGAGAGGCCTACGCAACATCTTCCCCACTGACGACAAGCTTAACGCTATCGGGTTCAGCCTCACCTCTGCGTGCATATGCTGCTCAGATCGACAATCGAAAACGACCAACCACATCCTCAGTCAGGGGGACCTATCGGTCATGGTATGGAGAGCTCTTTCCCGGTATTGCAGATTACCTCATGGAGGCATCGACTTTCACCAACTCATGGGTACCTGGGCTTCAATGGTCCAGGGCCAGCAGATCGTAGCTGCGGCCACCACGTGGGTTATTTAGAAAAACCAAAATAAGACACGATATGAAGGCCATTAGTACAGCGCGGACCAACTACTTTGGGAGACCATTCGTCAATGCCACAAACGGAGACCCCTCTGCAGGCATGGCCAAGAGGCCTTCTGGAACTCTCTCCTTGTCTCGGCTTAGCCATTTTGTTTTTGTTTTCCTCTTCTTTTGTCAATATACGTGTATAGGCTTCGACATTTTGCGCCTTCTGGTATACTTGTAAAGGTTCGACCTTTCCGGCCCTATTGAATAAAATGGGTGGTTTTCTCCAAATATGTATATATATATATATATATATATATATATATATATACATATATGACACATAAACACACAAACACAAAAAAAAATGACACACAAACACACCCTTATACAATTATACAAGACACACATTCATATATAAATCACATACACAAGCCTATGTTAAACAATTGACACACACACACGACATTATATATATTTATATCATTTATATCTTGATACATTTGACACACACACACACACACACACACACACACACACACACACACACACACATATATATATATAGACACACTCATGACACATGTATACTAAATATAACCGTACGAATCATGAGATACCATGACACAACACCACATATCTTATTTGGGACATGTACCCCAAATTTTGACTCAAATAGGACACAAAAATCCCTATGGGGACACGTATCGAACATTTGGTGCACAAGCTTATGATACGCCTAAGATACTCTACCAAATCTTGTCCAAACCCTGCCAAACTTCATAAACAAGCCTAAAATAACAATTAAAAGCTAACTAAAGTAGTTTCTAGCTAGTGCAATGTGTCATATAAAATGTGACATGTATATGACAAGTGTAGGTAGAGTAAAATCCCTAAATTGATCCCGTGTCCTAGTGTAACATGACACAACCTGTTAGTATCCATTTGTGGAGATATATCTAGAACATCATTCATATGTCCATTTAGTCTATGAAACCAAATGACAAACATCATTCTTATGTACCATTCTCAGATTTTTCCAAAGATGGCACAAAAAGCCTATGTAACTTCTACTAACGTGGTCATTAGAGCCTTGTTCTCCCCCCTACGAGTACCCCTAGTCCATGGATGAGTTCCTAATAGTGTCATGAATGAAAATTGTATCTAAACTAGGTGAAATGATAAGTACTTTACCTATTGGGGGATGGATTCCCAATGAAACACCCAAAGAGGACTCAAGTGTCAAGTATGACATAATCCTTCAAGATTTTGGTCTCCTCTTCTTGTGTTCCTTGGTCTCAAGCTCCAAGTCTTCTAGGATGATGAATGGGTGAAGATTTGAGAGAGTTTAGAGGAAATTTGGTGGAAGAATAGATGGGAAATGGAAAAGCACTAAAAATAGGGTTTTGAGCTCCAAAATAAGAGGTGGAAGAATGAAACCTCTCTCCCAATAGTGGCTGGTCGTAAAGCCCTAATTTTGCCTATTTGAAATGTCTAAAATGCCCTCTCAAGTTTTCATGAAATTATGGTTAACCTATGGAAGCTTTTAGCCTAAGTGATTGATTAGTCCAAACCCTATTCATGACATTATGATTTAAATGAGTCTAATTATGTCTAACTTAAATCGTATTCGAATATTCGAGAGCGGGTCATGATGAGACCCCTTGACTAGAACATATGGAGTTGAATTAGAGGTTTTCATATTTATAGATATGTTGGAAAAATTTCCAGTAATAAATGAGATGACTACGAATACGAAGGGAAGACTACAAAGATGAACTTGGGATTAGATGAAGATCACAATAGTGCTATCTCTACAATAGAATTACCAAATAATTTGACTTGAGGAAAGGATAATTTAATGAGTCGTGAATTAGTGATTTGGCTCTAGCCCATAACTTATCTAGAAGGTTTTATTTAGGGATATAGGAACATATGCTTGGCAGGACTAGGTGAATAGCTAAGGTGGGTAGGCTTTTATAGACACTCCACCAAAATAGGATAGGGAATATAATATGGTACCTGGCTTAGCCCTAAAGAGAAGACTCTAGGACCATGCCACCCTCTGCTTGAGTAAATAGAGTTCTAGAGAGAAATTACCATAAACCTGTGCAGGTTGACTAAGGAAGATATGGGAGATTCCTTGATCATAAAGTTGATGAGTGTGAGAATACAACTTGAAGGAAGACACAGTTGGATTCTAGATTGAAGAGTGCAAACCTGAAGGACAGTAGCAAATAGAGTCCGAGGATTCCGATATGATGAAATAAATTGATGAAGCGTGATGATCATGACTAGGTATAAACCTTTGGAGTTATATTGTACTAAAATTAAGGAATTTTCATGTAGAGAATATAGAAATCAGGGATAGGATATAATAGAAAAATAAATTTTCTTGGATGATGAGGAAATGTCCTAGGAAGACTATTATTGAAATAACGATATCAGAAAGAAATGTGATCTAGGAGTAGGTAAATCTGAGGTAGACTAGTCAACCATCTCTATATTGGTTGAGTCAAAATTTGAATGACTTGTTAGGGATCAGGACTCGAAGATTGTCGAAACTAAGTATTTATTTAACCCCTCCTCAAACCTTACCTAGCAGATAGGAGTAAAACGGTTAGGCGTGCTTGTAATTTATGTATAGTTTGCTTTTAGTTAGAAGGAGTAGAACATAAGTTATGTTGCTATAAGATTTGACCTATAGCTTGCAAGGGTATGGTAGATAATTAGAGGGATTGATTGAGTTGACGATTGATCATACCTTTCTATCTTCGATGGTTAGTAATAGCCAAGGATCTGGGAATAGAGTTAGAAAGGTCGTACCTCATGTAGCAGATTAGTAAACCTTCGTCAATGCAATTTAGATGGGAATACTTGAGGTATTGTAACTGAAACAATTGTGTTTGGTTTAAGAGTATGTAGTGGATATAAAAGAAGAAAGAATTATAGGAGTAGTACCAGGATTAGGTTGAATAATTGAAAAGGAACAAGGTTGAAATTTCAGGAAAAGTTCATAAAGAAATTTAGAAGTATCAGTTGAGACAAGAATTACGACCATGATTATCTATGATGACTTAACGAGGATTACAGAGAGGATATATCTTAAGCAAGTTGGATGGACGTAAAACCCAATCTCGAAGTTGAGATGCGAATAAAGAATGTGGAGATTATCTTAAGGAAATAAATGATACGAAACTTGTGAAAAAGAAAAGAAAAGAGTGAGGTTAGAGAAAGAAAATAGTTATGATATACAAACATGTTGTTAGGAAGTCATACCATAGGGTACTTAAAATATATGATCAAGATTAAGGCATTTAGAAAACAAGGACAATAAATGAAATAACATGAAATGAGAAGAAAATAAGATTTCAAGAGAGAAAAGTATAGTATCCTAAAAGAGATTGATAAATGGGATATAGAGTTGAGATGCACATAGTGGATGTTAAATTTTAGAAGATGAAGATGTTTCATGTATGAAGGGAAAAGGTTAAGAATTAAGTGTTATGCAAAATTTTCGAGAATCAAGGACGTTTGAAGACCTTGGCAGATTACATTATGATCAGCTTGATATTATGTTATTGGAAGTTACAATTGAGAAAGCTAGACCAGAGAGAGTACTAGAAAAAAAGATAAGGCAGAAGGCCTTCAAATGCTATTAGTTAGATTATGGATTAAGATTACGCTAGCCGTGTTTCAGAAATCATGTGTTATCCTAGGACCTGATAGATAGACTAAACCATAGTATGAACTAGTATGCAATCTCTTCAGCTTGTTTGACTATCAGATTATTCTAAGTGACCTGGAGTTGTAGCTTTAGACCGTATCTTTGTCTCTCCATTCCTTGCTCACCTATTCCATGTTCGTAATCACAACTTCGTGATCATTCCAACTATGAGATCAAGAATGATCTTATCCCCTCCCTATTCGTGTCATAATCCGAAAATCAAATCTTCGATTTTTTTTATATATACCTCCTTATGCTCAATATTTATCATGGGTACCATTCTTCCAATTCTCTTGACCAAGTGCCTACCTAGTCACGCCTTATTCTCGTAAAAAATTACTCCATGAACTTATCAAAATGTTCTTTACTGTAACTTCTCTGTTCGTGATTCTCTCGAACTTGTCCCCTTATTATGCTATTATAAACCCCTTTATGCTACCTCGCTCTAGTTATGTCCGACCGAGCCAATTTCTTCTAACATATTGAAACCTTAACCCATATAGGAGTAGTACTGAATTGATAGTAATTCCCTTGTAGAGTTATTGACCAATAGTACTGTGATAGAACCAAGTTCCTCAGATTATTGCAGTTTGTAACACCTATATGCTCGTATCCCTTCTTAATATATATGCTATCCCAAAAACCTTACTAGTAGAAATTGTGACCATAGTTTGTTGTTGCATTTATAAGATAGGAGTTTGGTGTAATCCAACGCTTGGTAGGATATACACCCTAGATACTAGTGGCATCAGAATCCCACATGAACTATGTCCTACTAGTCGTACTTGACTCATTTAGATATAAACTATTCTTTTTACTCTATGCCTAAGTGTAGTTTCGAGGACAAAATTCTCTAAGGTGGGTAGGATGTAAACCCCCTGGATTTTAGGGTTTCTTTTAAAAAATTTAAATGAATTATTTTCAAACAATTTTTTATATAATTAGTTTGATCATTAAGTGTACTTTTTTGTAACTTTAATATTTGGAGCGTCAGGGATGTCAATCTCTCGAAACGTCCTTAATGAGTTTTGACCTAGACAAGTTTACCTTCATTTTGGTATATCATGTTCCACTCAAACATATTCCCTTGTATTCTATTTACATCACAGAACTTTTTGGTCAATTTAGGCCATTGGACCATCTACCGTAAAACTTGACCTAACTTTCAATTTAATTTTGGGTCTCGACATTGATCCAACCTAATCGATCCAATATACGGTTTTGACCTATTTTGAGTCTTCTACGCACATGCCACTTGTGTGCCATCCAATTGAGCTCCCATATGATATTATTTTATTAATGATTATAAATAACTTAAATTGTAGTCATGATCGCTCCAAGCCCAAACCTAACACAATCTAACCCAACATTCAACCCAAATTTATGTGGACACTCTCATGACTCACAAAACAACTCTACTCCCTCCCTTGTCCAATCACAACCCAAATTTATAGGGCAAAAATAGTATAGTCATGGTCAAATTAGAGTAAGCAATGATTAAGATCTATTCATGATCATAACCATTCAGGGATGAGCAAGAGATAAAATCAAATTTTTTAGGCACAATATAGGATAGAATAGCACGATCGCAATCAATTAGGCACGATCTTGAATCAAAAGTTAGAAAAATTTGGTCTGGCACGATCTAAAACAAAATGGCTTAGTCATGATTAACCACAGAATCTAAGTCACCTTGGCACAATTAGAATATAGTCACGATTAAGAAATGATCATAATTGATTGTGCACGAATATAGTCGAATTGAAGGAAAGTCGTGATGAGGATATAGTAATAGTCTAATTCAAGGCTAAAAATGAAAATGATGGGGTAGGCATGACTACTACCATCTAGATAAGGTAGAAAGTAAGTATTAGTCACAGAGAATCACTTAGTCATAATTAGGTGCAACAACATAGGCACGATCAAACGAATTATTTGCTATGGTTAAACACAAAATCTAAGTTATCTGGGCAGGATCATTAGAATAGAAAAAGCACACTTTATTAAGAATCAAAGAGGGAAAGCACAATCCAAAAGAAACTACTATGAATCATTCTTACTACAATACTCCTACTACAATAGTAAGGTCTAAAGGACCATTATTCTAGGAAACATAAACTCCGACTTCTATTTGCAAATCAACTACACTATTAAAGTCGGCATCTCAAATCAACCCCATCCATTCTAGTGATAAGTCTTCGGCTCATGGTTTCTCTTACTAGGATAGTCTCTAATTCTACACTCAGTCAACCCATAGCTGAAGTACTACTTTATTCTCTTTCTACACTCCTCTTGTCCATGCTCTAGCCTCTTACTATAGGTGCAAGTAATCTGGTTCTCCTACTGGACTAGGGAAAATGCTTGGGGAACTTCCTGCTGAACCAAGGACTGATCATACAAAGTCTTCTGCTGACCCTGATGATGCTTGGCTGACCCAGAATTGCTGCCTTCCGAAACATCTCGATTCCTATTTAGGCGCAGGCTCAGATCGACCTCAACCCTCTAAGTAATCGTGACGATCTCGGTATAGGTCCTCGCACCATTGGTAACAACATAGATATGAATCTCATCAGCTAATCCCTGACAGAACCTCCTAGCGCGTTCCTCAGGATCCTTCACCATACTCCTAGAAAATCTGCTCAACCGACTGAACTCAGCAGCCTACTCATCAACCGTACGAGTTTTTTGCTCGAGAGCCTAAAACTGCCTTTGTAAGGCCTCTTTAGCTACTGCGGAAAAGAACTTCTCCTTGAAGATCTCCACAAACTTGGCCTAGGTGAGTCCGGGTTCGGCGAGCTGAGGCTCACTCCGAAACCAAGTGCGGGCCAAATCGTGTATGTGCAATCATACTGCCTCTATCTTAAGGTCCTCTGGAAGTCTGGACAGACGAAGTACCCTCTCAATATCTTCTAACCACTCGGTGGCATATAGGATGCCCTCAGTGCCCAGAAACTCACGAGGAACCATCTTCTTAAAGTCTTAGATAGAACCCTCTCTAGGAAGGTAGGTGTGGTCTAAGTCTGAGCTGGAATCTGTGACGAGGTCGGAGGTATGATCTGAGGTAGTGGTTGTGGAAGAGGGGTCAATAGCTTCTCCATGGTAGCTAAGGTAGATAGTTAGACATTCTCTATACCCTATCGGAGAATGGTAGCCTGCTCCCTCTGAGATACTAATAATCACTGGACCTGCTCTCTCTGGGCATCTAGTAAACTCTAAGTCTAGATCCTCTGTGCCTCAAGCAATCCATGAATCAACTCCTGCATCTGAGTTCCTCTTATGGAACTAATAGATCGTCGGATAGAGGCTCCTAGGATAGGAGGTGGGGCATGAGTGTCAGTCCGCTCTAGGTCCACTGGTGGTACAGAAGATCCTCCCTGGGATTTGAACACACTAGGGGTGTGGCCACGCGACAGATGTTCTTTCTTACCCTTTTCCATTTATACAATGGTAGAAAAGAAACAAAAGTGTCCAATAGTGTAGTACAATAGAAAATATAAAGATAGAAATAATACTACACAATCCATAATTAGACATAGGTTACGATTGAGCATTCATATTTTTGTAGGCTCCCAATGGTACTCTAATCCTAAGCACCATTAGATACACCTGCATGGACCACCATAAAAATATGTCACACCCCACGCCCACATGATCGGGTACGGGTTGTGAGCACGTCCAGCCTACGCTATCGTTGACAGTGGTAGTCAACTGTCTAGTCCTCGAGAATCCACAAGCGATAATGATCTCAATCTATGCTCAATCACATAACTAGTAACGGAAAAAGAATCAAACATACACATGATCACAATCTACTATATCTCTTTTGGTACATATATATATAAATCTCATCCCGGAGACAAATTCGGCCAATTCCTCAAAATAATATATAATGAATACTACATAAATGATGCTACACTAATTCTATGTCTTCCAAAGCAATCCTCAAGACAACCTGCTAACACCTAGTAGACAACTATCTAGTCAGAAAAGGAGCAAAGTACATCCTCGTATAATGTAATACAATAATAAATAAAACATGAAAAGTAAATATAGACTGAACCAGACAATGCATGAACACTGTAATGAAATACAACCTGCAATACGAAAAACTATGAGAATTGAAATAAAATATAATAAATATAACTAGTCACAAAGTCAGACAATGAATCAAGGATGCACAACTAGTAAACTAGGTGATTTGAAATACTATTTCTACATGTGGTCGGCTAAGGTTTAGATTCGGACTGAACAAACTTAGACATGCGTGTAGTGTATGTCAAGCTACGCTTCGGACTAGACTGGTTTGACCACACATCTACTCGGTATTTTCCCTTTCCACATCAAAAAATCATATCAAGCAAGATTCGAAACTTGATTCCTTTGATTCTTATCAAGCAAGATTCCGAACTTGATTACTCAGATTTATGATTCAAAAAATTTATAACAAACAAGATTCGAGACTTAAATAAAATTATCCGATGCAAGAGTCATGATTCGTGTCTAAAATTGTGTCACAATATGAGTCATGCTAATTTAGGAAATAAAACAAATTGCATTTATTTAATATTGAGAAACAAAATACGGAGGACTTGCCTCAAGTCCAATTTGTTGGAATTGCTCCTTTAGTCCAACCTATAAATAAATCCAATATTTAATCATCAGGGCCCGCATCTATTTATATGATTAATCACCTGAAACACGCATTCCCTTCCTTAATACCAACCGAGCCCAAAATAAAACCTCACTTATAAAACTCTTATTTCTCTAATAGGCTTTTACAAATAGATTTTGGCCCATGGCCCAACTTCCCAATTTTCTTTTTACCAAAAACTTAAACCCATATTTTATTACGAAAACCTAACTCAATTTACTTGTCACCCCAACACAACAGTAATAAGCCCAAAGTCCTTTGATCATCCCATCACAAAACCCATTTACATTATTTCTTTCCTAATTCTTCTTTCTGTCTTTTTTTTCTTCTCTCAATAATCTTAATAGCCCAAGACATTAGGACACAACCCAATAATACTATCACTGTTGCTGCTCTTATTTTTAAACCCAAATAATCAGCCTACGGATCCAGCCCACAAACTGGCCCACCCTGACCGATTATTACTACTGCTGTAGTTGATTTCTTATTCTTTTTCTTCTTCTTCTAATCTTACTGTCCCTAAGAGCCCAGAGTCCAGCTAACGCTATAAGTTACTGCCCTGCCTATCTCACATACTTATACCTAAACCCTAACACTCAGAGCTGCGCTCTCTCCCTCTCTCCTTCACTCACAAAGTAGAGAGCCTACTCTTCAAAACCCTAATTCCCAATAACTTAGGGTCCATTTGGTTATGCGTTCTGAATTTTTTTCTTCTGAAAACAGTTTTTTGAAAGTAAGTTATAAAGTTATTTTCTGAGTGTAAAAATTCTGACTTTGCGTTTGGTTACTTTTATCTGAAAAATAGTTTTATAAAATAGAAGTTCAAAATTTTGTTTGGTAAAATATTTTGTAAAAATAATTTTTTTAAAGTTTTATAAAATACTTATATTAAAATTAATCTGTTCGTGTCCAATTTGTGTCCCCATATTTTTTGTGTCGTCATATTTTCTGGTCCAATTTGTGTCCAATTATTTTTGTGTTGAATAAAATATCTGTGTCCAATTTGAGTCCCCATATTAATCTGTTCGGTTCGGCGTTGTCGTCATCGGAAGAAGAGTTGGTCTGGCTAGGAGATGAGGCCGTCGGGGGACCATCCTGGGCTCGTCGTACTGGACGAAGGGGTCGGTGGACGAGTTCGGCACAGCGGCTGCCGTTACCACAAATGAGAGGCCGTGGCTGCCGTGACGTCAACCTCAGTCGCCGACGTCTAGGGCTCAGGCGGAGCGATGACGACCGAAGGTGCCGTACGGGCGGTGGGACGTTATGGCCGAGTTCGACCAACAGAGATCGATTAGAGGCATCGTGCGGCAATTTCATCGTGCAGGAGGCGGGGCGTCGTGGGCGAGTTCGACTGGAGGCGTCGTGGGCAAGTTCGACTGGCGGCATAGCGGTCGTTGTCCTCTCATCGAGATGATCGAGATGTCGTCCACGTCGAGGCTAGGGTTAGGGTTAGACTTTGATGAAGAAGAAGAGATGGTGGAGCAGGTAAGAACTTTTAGAAAAAAAAGTGGGAAGAGAGAGGGAACATGAGAGAGACGTGGAAAGAGAGAGAGTGGAAGACCCCTGAGAGTTTTCAGGGACCGGGGTGAGTGAGAAAAAATATCGAAAAATAGGTTTTTTTTGTTTTCTAAAAATGAAGTTTAAAAGCTATTTTGTGAGTGAAAGTTTAGAAAAAAAATTAGGGTGTGTTATATTTATTGAGGATTAGAGTTTAAACTCAAAAAGTCATGTTTAAAGCATAACCAAACAGGGCCTTACCCTCTCTTTCTCTCTACTTCTCACTCTCATCTACGCACACTTAGCCACCCTAATACTCACGAAGAAGAACATGAGGAACCTGAAGAAGAAGAAGGAATACCATAAGCGACGACACTCGACACGGTATCGACGAGAGCATAGGGCAGGCTGGCAGTGGCTGCATTCGAGGGAACGATGTTTATGGTGACTTCGATGAGCAAATCGAGGTCGGTAGAGCTCAGATCAGGATGATGGGTCACCAGTTCTAAAGGAGTTGAGATTGGCACATGTCGAAGCAGAGGACACGACAAGCTCCGAGACAGCAATAGTGGTGAACAAAGGCGGTGAGGCTGCGGTGGATGATCGAAACTAGCGACGGCCTCGAGGGAAGACACACTGCTCGAGGACGATGCCCTACTTGAGGCTAGGCATGCTATTTGAGCACAACATGCAGAAAAAAGTAGACACGTGGCTCGAGGTCTGGCGACGGGAACGATCGAGTTCTAGGGTTCTGGCGTGACGAACGGAGGAGATATGGCATCGGCTTCGAGGAGGAGGCACGGCAGACTGGCGGTGGCTAGAGGCATCAGAGGCAGTCGAGACAGGTGAGGTTTGACAACATCGAGGAGACTGAGGATGTGGCAGAGGATCTCGACGAGGAGGAGCCAGGAGGAAGATGGCAAAGACGAGGCTCGACAGCTCAAGGCGAGGTGCGGTGCTCCGACAGCGATGACGAGGATTGTATTCTGGCTAGGCGGCGGCGATCGGATCAGGGTCTAGGCTTAGGGTTTTCTGGAGTATCCGGATCTGTGTTCTGTAATGGAGTCTGTGATGTTGTGTCCTAGGTTGCAGGACACAAGAGAGTGTAGAAATGTGTCCAGGTTCTTAGACATGAGAATGGGCTGAGTCAATCTCGGTGTGTCCTTGAGTTTGGACACAGAATTGGTAATTATAATAGCTAGAAATGAATAAAATGTGGGAACACGACTGGACACAAGTCGGACACGAAGATGATGTTGATGTGGATGAATAGGTAGTTTGGCTGGAATGATTAGGACTAACTATAATTAGATTATTTATAGGAAAATGAAACTTCAGACCCAAGTTTGGTACTTAGGAATTAGTTACAAGTTAGTTAGTTAGCTAGAAAAGTAGTTAGAGAGAACCTTCTAGATTAATTAATCAGCAATTAATTACTTCCAGAATACTCCCTCTTAAAGGCTTTTTCAATTATTAAGCTGGCACTACTTCCTAACAATCAATGTCATGCCATTCTCCAAAGTATGAAATAAGAATTATTAATTCAAATGATACAATCAAAATTAACTATAAATAAATTCCATGAAGCATAATTAATTAACTAATAGATAATAAAGCTTGAATAAAATATTTAATAATCCAAAAATAATTTGAATAATATATTCTAAAAATAATAAAATATTCTAAAATTGCAAATATCGAGAAAGTGGGGTTACACCAATGCCACGTGGTTTGGTCTCACGTATCTTAGGACTGGGGTGTGACAATATTCACGGATTGTATTAGATAGTATAGTACACATCGACAGCGTTCTACCACCGGTGCTGTGGCATAGGCTGGACGTACCTACGTTCTTGTGCCCTTAGGGTGCGGGTCGTGACAGAAGGCCAATCCACAAATTGATCTCCTCTATTTGATGGAACCGACTAAAATTATTGGAAAATGCAGATGAATTTTTGTCTCAAGTCTCTTGATTTTGACCTCTGGATAATTGTTATTGACGGCTACATAAAGCCAACCAGAATAGTTGTAGATGGTAACCTAGTAAGAAATGTTAATGCTAGATAAACATACTTAGAAACGAAGCTTATGGTAACCTAGTTGTAGATGGTAGCCTAGTATAAAAGCCTAATGCAAGATCCATCAATGGTTTATTCTGTGCTGCAGACAAGACTGAGTTCAATAGAGTATCAACTTATACCACCTCAAATGATATCTAGAAATTTCTTGAGATAACTCATGGAGATAAGTCGCAAGTGAAGGAGTCCATGATCAGCAAACAGGCTTACACAAGAATATGAGACATTCAGAATAAAGACTAATGGGAGCATCACACAAATTTTTACACATTTTATAGACATTATTAATCCTCTTTCTTCTCTGGCAAGAATTATCGCAATCATTAAACAACCCGCAAGACAAGTAGGGGATTAACAAATAATTGGAACCCAAAGGCAACTGCGATCATTGAAGAAAATGACCTCGCTACTACGATGCTCTAGATATTTATTGGAAAATTGATGACGCATGAGCTGAAACTTAAAGACCTTAAAGAGTCAGCACTAAAGAAGAAGACTCTATCCTTTAAAGCTTATCACAAGGAGTTCTCTGGCAATGAAACAGACGATGATGACTCAAACGGTGAGAAACATTCCCTAATTGTCAGAACTTCAAATTTTTTTAGATTTAAGAAATCAAACCGAAAAAAGAAGGACAATAAAGACAATGATGCTGAAGAATCTGTATGTTATGGCTGTAAAAAAATGGTCCATATAAAGAAAGACTGCATAACATGAAAGAAGGGGAATCGTAATGATCGTCCAAACAAAAGACTATCCTCATGCAAGTATGCCAATACAAGCACATGCCATGAGAGCGAAGTGAGAGACTCTGAGAGAAAGGAAGTCCTTGTGAAGCAATAATTCTCTGTTTATTGGCTTTGTCAATCAGGTAACCACATATCCCTTATATGAAGATTTTACCTTCGATGAACTTTCTGATGATTTCAATGATCTTCTTGATGAACACAAGAAAGTTTTAGATAAGTATAAGCAAACTGGAAAGGAGATTAAGACACATTTTCTTGGGACTAAAGGCTATCCTCTCTATTGAATGAAATAAGAGAGACTTCCACTACTAGTGACATAGAAGAGTTATCTATACATAACCTGAATTTGCATGATTCTACAGTTTATTGAAAGAAAAGATCAAGAGTATGCAAAACTCAATGCTGAGTATGGGATAGAACAGAAAAATAACAACATCTTTACACAGACGATTGAGACTCTCACTACTAAGTATAATGATGTTTGTACTATCTCTAAAAAGTTAGAAATTAGACTGGGAAAGCATGTTGTACAACCTATAGCTCAATCTAACACCAAATACGTGGCACATCATAAGACACGACTAAAGAAAGCAGTAAAAAATATGCTACACATAATCATTCTTTCTTTTATAGATATCCACACAAGTCACAACATATTGTTTCAAATTCACATATTTATACTGTTACACCAAGCACTAACACCTTTACAACTTGTCATTACTGTGGTCTGAAGGACATATTTCATGATAATGCAAAGTTAGACAGTTAGTTGACATAAATGTTTATGCATGGGTACCAAAAGCTAACAGTTGAGGACCCTCAAAGAAATGGGTACTAAGGTCACATCTACTCGTGTTGTAGGTGGGCTAATCTTCGTATACTAGAAGCAAGTGGATTCTCAATAGTGGTTGTTCACGACATGTGACCAGTGATGCTACCCTATTCGCAACACCATCGATGAAGAAAGAAGGATAATTCTCCTTCGGTAATGATCTTAAATGTTATATAATATGTAATAGAAATATATATAATATTCCTCCCTCTCCTGTAATAAAGGATGTATATCTTGTAACATAATTAAAACGTAACCTACTTGTAATACCCTGCACCGCAAGGTGCATTACGATGAGTCGATTGATTCAAAAAGGTATGAATTCGATTCGAGGAATGTTTAAAATCGATTTGAAGAGGTATTGATTTGGTTGGTTTCATGTGCATGTATTGTACAGAGTTCGTTGAAATGAGCTGAGGTGTAGGTGCGATAGATCGAATCAGTAGGTTAGCTCAAAGGAGCACAAAGTGCTTGAAAGGCTTAGTCAGATGAGTTGCTTATGCAATGAAGTTAAGGTGTCAAGCTGCATCGACTCGACGAGCGATGGACAAGTCAACTTAAGTTGAGTGGTCTATGTCCCTTCTCTCCTACTCCTCCATGCCTAATAAAATGTATCCTATCGTGCTTGTATTACCACCAATTTTATGTGCGTGGCTCGGATGGATGGATAGAAGTTATTGTGTATGTCGAACACTAAGATAGAACATTTAACAATTGAAGCAAAAGTGCATCAAGTGCACGATTCGGGTTAGAGTATGGAAATGTTAATCGAAGCGTGCATAGAGTGCACGAATCGGAGAACATTAAACGTAGAACATTGAAGGCCTATATCATGACGTGCATCAAGTGCATGCCCTACAGAATATTGAATACTAGGTCTTAGAACATCGAATATATGTGTCAAGAGTGCATCAATGCCCGGGAACTATACATATGACTCCGTATGCGAAGTGGACAAGTTATGGCACAATGCCACAGAAATTTCCTAGCATCGAAGGGTATGCTTCATCCGCGAAGCATGCAATTGTGGCATAATTATCTTCATGAACTGCTATTATACGAATGACTTGAAAATAGATGATTGTGTGGAATGTGGCACGTTGTATAGGTGTTCCAGACCTATAGGTCGCCGTTCGGGGGCATTGTGCATCAATACAGATGGTTGGGGCATAGTTACGATGGAACTTGAGATAGAAAGATGATAACACCAGTCGATGTGATTTATGAGTTCAGACTTGAGAAGATGCTTGTAATTTATGTGGCTTCTTAGATTTTATACATATTGCATGGCAATGGACTTAGACAACCTATGCACAAGTTTTGGTATCCCACGAACGTGTATTCGCTGGGGTACTAGGACCGTTCAGCCTATGAGAGAATTAAGATTGGTATATGTGGTGCATTATACTAAGACGAATTGTGACCGACTATTGATGTGATAAACCAGAATACTAGTAAGTTCGGTGTCCTTCAGATACATGGATAGTAATCCGTACGGAGAGTGATCACCATTTATATTGAGATACAATCCATTATAGGTTGGAATGTCAATGAATTTCATATAGACAGGGGTTGATGGGCTGAGATTAGAACCGGGTGCAGGGATATACCCTGTCATTCTTGTAGTTTATGCTAATGTTGTTGGATTGCTGGTTTGGTCATTTCGATGCGAAGATGTGCACGATCACTCTATTTATGTATATTATGAGGCTAACATGGTCTATTGCAGGGACACATTACTCGACACATTTGTGTTTCAGATGTTAACTACAACATGTTTTATTGCTTTTGAAATTATGCCATGAAATTGATACTAAGGCAATAATAGAAAGATTACCAAATAAGATGCTTGCTTCACAAAATTACTTAGTGTTGGTTTTGGTGAGTGGGTTATCTAACTTTTCACTACAAGATAATGTACTGACCCACGTGATGGACATCATTTTTAGGTGCTCGTGCTTGGGAGTCGTTTAATCAGTACCACGACAATGATGAATCAGAAGGGTGTGCAGAAGCTCTTATTACTGTAGGAACGAGATGTAAAGCGTTATACTCTAGGGGAGGTAAATAGAGTAGGCAGCAAATATTTATCTATTAAAAATTTGTTAGTAACAACATCACAGAATATATCACAAATATGTTAATGTAAAAGTAGAGAGCAGAAAACAATCACAAACACAAGGATGTATACTAGTTTCCCTCTTGTGAGGACTATTCCAGTCGGAAGAACTCCAGTTTCCAGTTGAAATATACTATAGAAAAATGCCGCAAGTTTTCATGCGAAGTTCTTACAACTTCTACAAACGCGAGCTTTGATCCGAAGCACTCGACCAACTTTAATTGTGAAGTGTCCTACTTCCTGTCAAGCCTCTGATTACAATCATTCTGAAACTTCTAGACCGTACCGCATTGGCAAATCGACTAGATAATTGTAATTGGCTTGGAATTTGAAAATGAAATGCTTAGAAGGCTATGGAAGACCGTAGTAGGCTTAGAGAGAAGAGAAGAGAGAATGAATTGGTGTATTGAAATGGTAGAAATTCTTCTCAATTTATAGGTTTTCCAAAGGCAGAATTCGGGCAGAATTCTTTGAGAGAATTTCGGCAGATAGCCGTTGTATCCGTAACTGCGGGGGGACTAGATTAAAACCCAACGTTCCACTAACCGAACTCGGGCCGAATTCGGGCCATACTCGGTCCGAATTCTGTTGGTCCAGAATGTTTTGGTTAGGGTTTTGTAAATCAGGTTTTTGAGCTTTTGAGAAGTCAAGCAGTTAGAAGATTTTGTAAATAGGCTAATTTTCAAAACAAAGGATATTTTAGAAACATTTTGGGATAGCCTATTTGCCAGTACGACTCAGTGTACATTGTATTCCTAGACTCAATAAATTGTAAAAAAAATATTGATATTAAAAATACAGAATTAATGGCAAAATGGCTCCATGTCTTAAATGGTAGTAGTAGCAGTTCTCCGTAGTGGTCCAAGTAGCCCTTATATCGAGATAGGGTTAGATCAATTATTAAAATTAGGTTTGACCATAACAAATTGACCAACAATTTCCTCCATTTTGATAATTGACAAACCTTGACCGATATAATATCTCGATTTTGATTTGAAAAAAATTAAAACATTGTTCATAGTTCTTATATGGTACTGTACTATACTTTCTTTTCTTTTGGTAGAAATTTCCTGAAAAAGATGTTAGATCCATTTTCTCTCCCGTTGTCACTTAGCAAAAGAATTGCAAAGAGAGAAGCTCTCCCACAATCCATGCATAGGAGACGCATGTTGAAGAAATATAATATATAAAAAAATAACATAAATTCACAAACAGTTTTATGAATGAAGCATCAGCTAAGATATAGTGCTAAACAAAAAACACAGAAGCTTATAGAAAAAGAAATAAACAATACTCACCGAATAATAGAGGATGCATAATAATAAAATAGAGTTTGAATACATCAACTAAGCAAACAATCACAGATGTGCGAATAAAAATGAAAGATAAAGTACTACTAACTTGGAATGTCGAAGCATTTCCAAGAACACAGACAAATAATCGAGTCTTACCAGAAAAACATCTAGACAAAATATAGTAACATTTAGATCAAATCTTTATCTACTAAACAGATTCATCATTATCGCGATCAGCATCACCACCATGTCCAGAAGGACTAGCCCCAGATGTGTCAGCTCCATGAGAAGGGTGTGGAGTAGCACCAGAACCATGTTACCAGTCATAAGCGTTATCGGGATCAAAGAAGTGATGAACTGTCTCATCCTCGAAGAGAACTGGCATGCTGACCAGTCTGGAAATAATGAAGATCCATAAAGTGTTTGCAAGGGCCTGAAACCGACTAGCATCTCAGAACTTGCATTCCCTAAATGTGTCAGAAATAAACACTCGTAGAAAGTATGCTCATCCAGATGAGCATGTCGCATATCAGATAAGTACTGGTAGAGACCCTCAAAAGACATAGGGTATTCCTGAGGTGGAGGAGGTGGTGCAGTATGAGGAGCAGGAGGGACAGTTGCACTGCGACGAGAGAGCTGAAGATACTTGGGCTCAGAATCACGAACACAAGTGGATAAGTCGATGTCAAAGTGTTGGAAAATGATAGGAAGAATCGTCACATAAACAAGGTTTTTGTTCCTTTTGCGACATCTACCCATCATCTAGATAATCGTCTTAGGGACAGAAAAAGAAATCCTATTATGATTATGATAAAATACAAACATTTTAAGGGTGGTCACATCGTCTTTGGAAGTAGATTTTGGCAAAATAATGAAATAAACGATGTGATGTAACTCATAAAAGAATAATTTCAAATGTGTAGCTTTAAACTTTCTGGGATAGACATGATCAGGAGCACAAAGTTGGTTCTTGAAACTGTTTACAGATGTCTCTCCTAGAAATTCGAATTCAATGATATCGTCTAGCAGAGCACCAACATTTGGAATATTTAGTATCTTTGCTAGCGCGTTATCATCAAATTGAATTTTAATGCCAACAACACGGCTCTCAACAGTAAAAGTGTCATCGGCTAAGGTGCAGTTACAGTAAAATAGCCGAATAGCCTTAGTAGCAATAGGAAAAGAATGAGTAAAAAGGTTGTTCAATCCTAATGCTTCAAAGTAAGTTTTGTGTAACGGAAAGATTGTCCACTTGATCGGTGCGCTGGGGAATATGCGAACTGAAAAATCCGCATACCACAATAAGGATTGTTCAAGAGTTTCGAAGAAAAATTCCTTGAACGCCCCATCGTCCGTTTGGACGGACGAAAAGAGCAATCCTTGGATAGGATCCGAAGAGGAGGATTCTTCGCTAGCCACCGTCTTCTTTCTTTTGAAAGGGTTATGAATTCTAGGCATAATTTATAAGAAAGTATAGAATTTCCAAGAAATTGAAATAGAGAAAAGGCAAAAATTATACCTTCTAGAAATCAAGTATGTAGAAGCAAATGAGATTCAATGCATGAATCCAAAGTTTGGAGGAGAAATTCCAAGGGAATTGGAAGGAATCAAAGTTAGAGGAACTAGGGTTTAGGGCTCTTCCGTGCGGCTGCTGCACTGTTTGGAAGAGGAATATGATGAATAGAAATGGGGACCACTTTGGCTCGGACTTAAAATACCC
Organism: Iris pallida; assembly: GCA_029216955.1. NCBI lineage: Eukaryota > Viridiplantae > Streptophyta > Magnoliopsida > Asparagales > Iridaceae > Iris > Iris pallida. The sequence continues at coordinate 28,453,697 of JANAVB010025598.1, read as the reverse complement.
GACACCAACAGAAATTAGGTCGAATTTGGGCCAATTTCGGTGCGAGTTCGCCAGCTATTCTGTTGAGGTATTTTGCATAGAAATAATTGCCGCTTTGTATTCATCATTCCTTTTCAATTATTTAACTCCATGTTTAGTAATTTTAAATTTTAATTAATATAATTATATTATTTTATGAATTAAATTTTGTTACGCAGCGACTATCTTAGATTAGCTGTAGGGGTACTGTCCCAGCTAACGAAGGTTCCCTGGGATCGCTTAAGTACCGTTTCGCTTTAACCTTAGCCATGGTGACAGACATACCCTTTGTAGGCTTGTCTCGAAAATATTTTTTGTATATTAAAAAATAATTAATTAAATAAAATTAATTAATATTATTGACATCTAAAATTCCTAATTCTCGACGTAAATAATTGAAATGATCTTCCGCTAATGGTTTTGTAAAGATGTCAGCCAATTGTTTCTTTGTGTCTACATATTCTAAGTTTATATCTCTATTTGTTTGATGGTCTCTAAGAAAGTGATATCGAATCTCAATATGCTTAGTGTGAGAATGACATACAAGATTCTTAGTCAAATCAATAGTACTAGTTTTGTCAAAGAAAATGGGTATGTGTGTGTAGTGTATACCAAAGTCTTCTAAGGTTTGCTTCATCAATAAAATTTGTGCACAACAACATCCTGCGGCGATATACTCAGCCTCAGTAGTTAATAATGCGATAGAATTTTTCTTCTTGCTAAACCAAGAGACTAGTGCCTTTTCTAGGAAAAGCTACGTGCCGCTAGTACTTTTTTTTATCTAGTTTGCATCCAGCAAAATCAACATCCGAGTAACCAATTAGGTCAAAGGACGTGGTTTTGGGATACCATAAGCCGACCGAAGAAGTGCCTTTAAGGTATCAAAAGATATGCTTAACTGCGCAAAAGTATGATTCCTTAGGGTTAGCTTGAAAACGAGCGTAGAAGCAAACACTAAACATTATATCAGGGCGACTAGCAGTTAAATAATGTAAACTACCAATCATACCTCGATACTTACGTATGTCTATAAGTTTGTCTTGTTCATCTATATCAAGCTTGGTTGAAGTTGCCATTGGAGTGCCAAGGGGTTTGACGGCTTCCAGATTAAACTTCTTTAATAAATCTTTTGTGTACTTGGCTTTATTAATGAACGTCCCATTGTTGGTTTGTTTGATTTGCAGTCCAAGAAAGAATTTAAGTTCTTCCATCATGCTCATCTCAAACTCATTTTACATACACTTGGAAAATTCTTGACAAAGAGACTCATCAGTAGATCCAAATATAATATCATCAACATAAAACTTGAATCGGAAGAATATTTCCATTTAAAGATTTTATGAACAGTGTAATATCAACCTTGCCTTTTGAAAAACCATTATTAAGTAGAAAAAAGATTAAACGATCGTAACAAACACGAGGGCTTTTTTTAGACCGTATAAGGCTTTCTTCAACTTGAAAACATAGTCTAGATTTTTGGAATCAACAAATCCTGGAGGTTGAGCTACATAAACTTCTTCTTTTATAAAACCGTTAAGAAATGCACTTTTTACGTCCATTTAAAAAGTTTAAAATTATGAAAATATGCAAATGCACATAACATGCGAATGGATTCTAATCTCGCAACTGGGGCATAGATTTCATCATAGTCGATACCTTCCCCTTGGTTGTATCCATGAGCTACGAGTCGGACCTTGTTACGAGTGACTAAGACATTCTCATTCAATTTATTTTTGAATACCCAGCGGGTGCCAATGACCGGTTGATCAATAGGCTTGGGAACAAGTTCCCAAACTTGATTTTGTTTGAATTGGTTTAATTCATCTTGTATAGCATCTAACCAATAATTATCGCTATATGCTTCTTCAATAGTTTTAGGTTCTAGCTGTGAAATAAATGCAACACAAGAAGTTATATCTTGATTAGAGGAATGAGTACTTACACCCTCGGTAATCTCACCTATTACCAAGTTCTTGGAATGATCAGCCATAAACTTCATTCTTTTTTGCAGACTCTCGAGGTAGCTGGTTTCGGTTTCTGGTTCTGCAGGTGTTTTGCTCGGTGTACTGACTTTTCATCATCATTGTCGATCGTCTGTTTATTTAGTTTGTCAAAAGTGACATTTATTGACTCTTCGATGATCATAGTTCTTTTATTGAAGACTCGGTGCCTTTTGCTTTTGGCAGCATAACCAAAGTGGTTCTAGTAACCACACTTATGTTGGTACAATTGCTTGGAAGATTACCATTGTAGCTTTGCAATCACCAACATGTTCTATGGTTTTATTTGATATGAGAAACTTCACATGCCCTAAGAGGCGAAGACTTTGGTATCCAAAACTTAGATCCACGTTTTTAGCTTTTGGAACCCATTTGCACAAGTTCATATCAACAAGTTTTCTAATTTGACAATAATTAGAAATGTATCCATTTATATCGTAATAATGACAAAAAGTATCAATATTAGTGCTATGTGCAGCAGTATGAGAACATACAGTGGTGTGATATGATGTATGTGGATACTTGTAATAGAAAGCATGGTTACATGAAGCTTTAGCTTTGCTTGCTTTCTTTCTAGATGATCTGTCGTGTGTGACTTTCTGATGTGTCACGTGTCTTGTGTTAGACTGAGTCATAGGTTGTACTATCCATTTTCCCAGTCTAATCTCTAACTTTTTAGAGTTAGCACAGATCTCATCATATTTAACTAATTCTAAGTACAGCTATAGAGTACTTCTTCTTTTCTGTTTTTAACTCCTCCTTAAGTTTAGCATTTTCTTGAGTGCTTTTTTCAATGCATTTAAGTGCCTCATGCAATCTAAATTCAAGTGGAGATCTCAATAGTTTTATCGGAAGAACAAGTTACTCTATTATCATTTAATAAGCAAGTAAGCTTTTCATTCTCATGCTTATAGGATAGTATATCCTTTCTAGCTTGCTTATACTTATCAAATACTTTCTTGTGTTCTTCCAATAGATCACTAAAAGTATCAGATAACTCATCATAAGAAAATTCACTCTCTTCATAAAGGGGATTAGTTTGTACCTCATTAGATAATGCCATTGTGCATGTATTTGTAGCTAGATGAGGTCTCTCTTTTTCTTCGGGATCACTTGCTTCACTTTCACACCATATGCTTGTGGTAGCATACTTATGAGACGATGATCTTTCTTCATTTGTTCGTTCATAGCGATTCTCCTCTTTAGTAGTAGTAGTAGGGAAATATTCTATTATGCTGCCTGATCTTCTACAATTATGGCAAAGAATCTCTTTTTTATATAAGGGATTGTGTTGTACCTTAAATCCCGATGCCATCATGCATACATTATGAAAACTATTCTCCTCTTTAGAGTTGCTAGCTTTGCCTTCATACCTGCACTCATAGGTATCTTCAAGAATTTCCAGATTCTATGAGATGTTGTACAAGTAGTAATAAGATTGAATACATTTATATCTACAGCACAATAAAAAGCATGCATTGCTTTTGCATCAAGGCTAGATAACTTCTTCTCTTCCTCTGTGTGACTATAATAAGGCTTGTTAATAAAAGAGAAAATAAGAATAGAGGTGATAGTAGGCTTTTTGTAGCCATTGATAACAATTGACCAGAGGTCAAAGTCTAGTGACTTCAAATAAAAGCTCATCCGTGTTTTCTACTAAGTGTAGTTGGTACCATCAAGCAATAGGGGTCTGTTCGTGGCTTGGCCTTCATTTGTGAATTTCACAGTTGCCATGTGTGATATAGTGATCTAAAAAAATAATATTATCTTACTTTACCTGTGTAACCCGCTCTTATACTAATTATAGGAACAATTGGAATTAGAGTATAACAATTGATAATACGGATATGCTCCAAGGATATTAAGCCAAATAATACAGTCCTTGCTCTGATACCAATTGTAGGAATGAGATATAAAGCGCTATACTGTAGTGGGGGGTGAATAGAGTAGACAGCAGAAATTTAGCTATTAAAAATTTGTTCGTAGCAAGATCACAGAATATATCACAAATATGTTAATGTAAAAGTACATAGCAGAGAGCAAATGCAAACACAAGGATGTATACTGGTTTCCCTCTAGTGGAGATTATTCTCTTCGGAAGAACTCTAGCTTCCAGTTGAAATCCACTTAAAAAATGTCGTAATTTTTCATGCGAAGTTCTTGCAACTTCTACAAATGCGAGCTTTGATCTGAAGCACTCGACTAACTTCAATTGTAAAGTGTCTTTCTTTTTGTCAAGCCTCTGATTACAATCACTCTGAAACTTCTAGACCGTACCGTACTGGCAAATCGACTAGAGGATTGTAATTGGCTTCGGATTCAAAAATGAAAAGCTTAGAAGACTTTGGAAGACCGTAGTAGGCTTAGAGAGAGGAGAAGAGAATGTATTGGTGTGTTAAAATGGTAAAAATTCTTCTCTACTTATAGGTTTTCCAAAGGGAGAATTCGGGCAGAGTTTGGGCAGAATTCTTTGAGAGAATTTCAACAGATAGCCGTTACATCCGTAACTGCGGGAATACTGGGTTCAACTCCTAACCTTCCACTAATCGAACTCGGGCTGAATTCGGGCCGTACTCAGTCCAAATTCTGTTGGTCCAGAATGGTTTGGTTAGGTTTTGTAAATCTGGTTTTTGGGCTTTTGAGAAGTCAAGCAGTTAGGAGCTTTTGTAAATAGGCCAATTTTCAAAACAAAGAATATTTTGAAAATATTTTGGGGTAGCCTGTTTGCCAGTACGACTCGGTGTACATTGTATTCTTAGACTCAATAAATTATAAAAAATATATTGATATTGAAAATACAGGCTTAATGGCAAAACGGCACCAAGTCTTGAACGGTAGCAGCAGTTCTCAGCAGTCGTCCAAGTAGCCCTTATATCGAGACATGGTTAGATCAATTATTAAAATCAGGTTTGACCATGACCAATGGGCCAATACTTACAAGACGATGCCTTCTGCTATATGGGACATGATGTATGGAACGAAGAAATCCTTCGTGAGCTATAGATATCACGAGTGTAAGCCTATTCGGCATGCTCATTTGGGCTATTCAAAGCCTTTGTAATCTACTGCTTCATGAATAAAAGAGATTATTTCATATACTCTGATTTGTCTCTGTCTTTTTTGCTGCTTATTCTTGATAATTGAGACAACCATATGAAGAATTTATTATCTTGTCTTATTATCTTGCCTTACACGAGTACAACTCCAAACTTTTACGGCATCACGCCGTCACGAGGACGATCGATTCAGCATAAATCGATACGAAGACAATCAATTTCCTGGGTTAGGACGTGATAAGTGGTATCAGAACTAGTTTTATTTTCCTCGGACATTGTTTCGTTACAGTACCTAGTTGCCTCTTGACTCAACTAGATGATACATTGGATATTTCATACAATAAGTCTAAATAGATGTTGTGTGTTCTGCTTCTTGTGTCTTATGAATTTACGTGATGTTATCGAGTAACACGATAAGGTGTTGTTGAATAAGTGCAACGACTCATGACATGTTTGCTACATCGGTGTAACATGCTGTGAGATGTTTGTTGCATCAATGCAACAAGTCGTTTGGTGAGGCGATACATTGTCTATGGCTATGCGATTGGGTAGCGACTGTGTTGAATTCGAGTAATGAGTCAGACAATCAGAAAGAAAGCATTGCAAGAGATGCAATTGATGGGATCGAGAAATTTTAAGTCGATAGAACGAGTCGGTTTGCATGTGTGTCGAGCTTAAGTAAGTGAATGAATATGTTGGCTGAGTTATTGGGTCAACCATGAGTAAACAAAAGTTACGTCATAGTCTGCATGATCACCGCGGTGTAATTAATTCAAAATATATGCCATACCAATGCAAAGTTTGATGCGAGGAGTGACTCGATTTTGAGTGGTATATGCCATACAACTTAGAGATGGGTGTGTTGAAAAAAAATCGCGAATAGCGGTTGGGCTGTCCGCAAAAGACGAGTAATGCTGGGACTCGAGTGGAAATGGTACAATTGGATTGATGCAAGCATGCTTCGATAAGTTTGGTTAGAATATTATGCATGAACTCGTGTCAATGGATGATACGCCGGATGGGAATTTGCTATGTAGAAGTAAAGATTAACTTGAGAGAAGCAAAAGAATTTTTGCATTAAGAAAATGATTGAATCGGTCGGATATTGAATTAGGTAGTGCAAAGAATCAGTAGTATGATTTAGAAGTTCATTTTGAGAATATGCGAACGATTTGAGGATTTGAAATTTGTGTCGCTCGATGAATAGAGATAGCTACAACTGATTTAATCTTGCGCGTACGAGACTCGATGGTATATTCAATTCGGATGATAACATTGGTTAACTGATTGGAGTTCTTGCAAAAGGAAGACTTTCTGATTATGTATATCGTCGATGGTATTGAGGAGTATCAAAGACAATATGAGATAACTAGGGGATACTCTGATTGGATGAACAAAAATTGTGTTGAATGTTGTTGTTTGGATGAATACGACGCGAGTCAAGTCACGATTTGAAGTTAACGCTCGTGGCATCAAAATGGACATAACATTTCGAAACAGATGTGCGAAGAAAAGTTAAGCGTGATATGAGAATACAAAACAGAGCAAGCTTATGATATCATGATTTCGTAAGTAGCAGTACGAAAGTCACATAAGCGATTAGAGATTTTGTAATAAATTCAAGGTCGGACCATAAAGTTATGGAGGATGGTTTCACTATGTATGGTGTTTCAGATATTAATCATGGGTGGATAGACTCGGACTCTAGGCGAATAGATGTTCTTGGTTAGAGAAATAGTTCGTGATAATGCATGAGTTGCTCGAAAGGTACAGGCATAACTGTTGCGTAGGTAGGATTGGTTAATATCGAATTGAAAGTGCAATCTTGGATTGAATAGAATCCCATAGAATTTGTTTATTTGGCTTCGTAATAGGATATAGCATGATATGTAGTAACTGTCTATCGTTTATGATCTACAATTATCTGGCGAAGACTTGACTGCTAAATCAAAGTGAATATTGGAGACCCATATGATGACCCTAAGTATATTGCATAAGGAATTTGTCTCGAGGATAAATACGATATGGTGTGTCACACTCCAGTCCCAAAATATGCAGGATTGAGGCACATGGCATTGGCCAGCTACATATTCAACCAGACTCTATTCCGACTAGAATATGTATAAGTTGTTCAAAATTGTATAATTATCACTACATCAATTCTATATCCCAATCCATGTAACAGAGCATAAGAAAGGAAAATATGGATACTAGTCTACAGCTCAATAATCATACTTGCCCGAATACACTCAAAAAAATAATATGAGTTTGTAAATACTAGGCTACTAAGCAAATACAAATAATAGTAAATAAAACATATAACTCTGAGAGATTGAATACCGGTAACGAAATGAATACCATTAATAATCCAGCAAGGCGCTCTACAAAACCTGCTCAGCCAACCTGGAAGAAAATCAGGTCCTCAGTGGGACGTAGCAAGATACATAATATGCATGCCATTATAAAGTATAGTAAATATTATGTGTAGGTAGTAACATGTGATCAAGAGGACAGACAAGTGATCACGGTAATACACAAGTGATCTAGTAACTCAACTACTAAGCAGATTATCTAGTCTGTATGGAATGCATTTGAGGACGCCATTCGTATGCATGAGCTATCATGATATAATTCGGAACTTTCATAAGGAAACTTCGGTAACTATGAAAAATATGCAGTTCGGGTAAGGAACTGTGGTAACTATGAATATCTGAGGCTCTGGATAAGAGGCAACGATAACAATGTGGGAAAGTAGCTCATACGCCTAATGACTATCCTCTCCACCCAATGAGACTGTCGACGTTGCATCCAAAACATGTCCAGCCCGACTCTAACGAATGATAAGTCCACAAATCCGATCAAACATGTACACATGACGTAATCATCAAAAAAATGTCCAGAGATCATAAACGAGTCACCTATATGCCATGCAGTATGAATCCGTGAATCATATCTATGTGTCAACTGGTATAATCATAATAGTATACTGATAAGGAGTAGAAAAAAATGTGTACAGTATATCCAATGTGATCGAATGATAAAAATTATAAGCATGTAAATACTGTAAATCAAGTAGCAAGGTATACTTGCCTAGAGTTGTCCAAACTATGCTGAGACTGCAGTACCAAGGTCTATCCCACTATCCATGAGCCAATGAACCACACTTTATGTAAATGTCTATCAACGCAAATCACAAATAAACATATATCACATACTAAAGTACACGTATAACTCATAACTCCCACATAGAGAGCTTGGGTCCACTACTAAAATCTGTCAATTCAGCGACGCGCCAAGACGTCGCTAAAAAGGGCAAATACGTCGCTAATTTCTATTAGCGACGTATTTAGCGACGTTTTCAAGTAGTCGCGATTAAGCTAGTCGCTAAACAAGAAAACGTTGCCAAACATCGCTATGGCAACGATCTTTAGCGACGTGCCCACGTCGCTAATTTAGCGACTGTCAGCGACATAAAACGTCATAATTTACCGACGTAACCTAGCGACGTTGAGCGACTTGAAATGCATCGATGCTGACCTGGCTTTAGAGCCAAATGGCGACGTTCTGCGACTTTTTAACGTCACTATATTACCGACATATAGCGACGTCCCTGTAGCGATGTTTAGTGACGATTAGCGACGGTAATCATTAATATTAGCGACGTACTTAGAGACGTTTATATCGTCGCTAGACGTCGCTGACAGTCGCTGAACGTCGCTAATATTAAAAAAATTAAAAAAAATTACAGCAATTGCAGCATTTACAGAATTTGCAGAATTTGCAGCACCATTTGTTACAACAATGACTGTGTATCACGAACACAGTATCAAACAACACATACACACAATCACGAACACGTTTGAAACACAATGTGTCCACAATCAACACAGATTTATGAAAATTTGTAACAATGTCAAACATAATGTGTCCACATAAGAATAAAGTATGTAAAACCACATAAAAGACCCAACAATGGGCCATCACACAACAATGTATATGCCGACTACGACTGATCAGGAGGAGCATCACCGCTCCTATCACCGCTCCTGGAAAGAAGGTAAGCATACTGCTCCGGTGTAAGAACCACCGACGACGATGAAGGAGAAGGCAATGCAACCGCTGGAGAATGAGGCAGTGTAACCGCTGGAGATGGGTGCGTCCGCGTCTCCTCTAGGGCTCGGAGTCTGGCGCTGCATTGCTCCATGCAAGTCGCTATCCTGGTAACGGTGTCGTGAATGGACTCCTGTGTCCCCTGTACTTGCTGTACGGTGCGCTCGAGCTCGTCAAAGCGTGCGGTGACCGACGCAGCGTCCTCTTGCTCCTGAGGCCTTGCTGCTCAGCAATCCTCTTCAGCATATCATCGTACAGCTCAGCAATCTGGCGGACAATGGTCTCCTCGACTCGGGACGACTCGTCCTGTGACGGCTGTGAATGCGCACTGGAAGAGGGAGCCCTGGATGCCTGCGTCGCAACAAATGCACCGTAGGACCCCGTACCGTAGTACGTACCCCTCTGAAGACCACCAATAGCGGTCTTCCAGAGCTCGTCCTCCGACTGGGACGGAGAGGGTTGCGATGTACCAACCCCTCCCTCTGCCTGTGCACTAGCACTCGCACGCTCATCATGTAGCCTAACATACTCTTCCTAGAAATCATTGTGCATCTCTATACATCAGTACTTACCTAAATTAGCCTAATAAACGTCTAAAATATTTAATTATTATTAAGTATATGGTTATCTGTATATTCTTCAAGTTGTGTTAAAAATTAACGAAATCTAAATTAGTACTTACATAGCTCTGAGTAGCCCAATCGTCGATGAGCTTCCCGTCCTTCCGATGGGTGGTCAGGAAGATGGTCACCATGTTTGCGTCCTCACCCCTCTTCACCTGCGTGTTTGTTATATTTTATTCTTTAGTAAAATAGAAAATTATATACTCCTACTATCAATAAATTCTTATATTTGACAATAAATTACATACCAGACGACGGAAATGCTCCGTCATAGGAATCGATCCACCACACCACTTTTCGGCCATCGTCCTAGCCGCCTTCGCCTTCTCCGACCGCTCTTTGTACTCGGGCTCCTCAAATCGAGCCCTCATCGTGGCCCACTGGTCAGGTGTGATCCAACCAGCAATCGGCTTTCTGGAGCGGTGACATTTTTTCTGATCGTCAATAGCATCACGGATCAACTTGGCGGCGACGGCAGGAAACTGCCTCTTAATCTGTTCGGTACGGTGTGGTGGATAAAAATAAGTCCTCAACAAGAATTACAAATTAAAATAATTAGTTCTAAAAAATACTTAAAATTATATTAATCATACTAAATTAACTATCTTTAGTTACCTTGAAGTGGGCAAACCAGAATGCCTTCCTCTCTTCCGAGGCATCCGAGTAGTTGATCCACGGACCCCCATAGTTGGACCTTAGAAATGTGCCCAACGCTCTCTGTACCGACGAGGGACGATATCTGTATACAACGATAACCGACGTATTAATGAATATATATATATACAGACATGCATAAAATATTGATTTAACTTACTTCGTAGGACCGTCGGCCCAAATCTCCATCCTCGTCTCGTCCTGAGGTGCGCATGCAGGGTCGCTCTGGTATGGATCCGCCCGGGCGGGACGGGCGGGAGTAGGGACTACCTCCTCCACCTGCTCCCCACCCGCCATGCTGCTGTCAGCGCTAGGAAGGCTAGGGGAAGTAGTATGCTCAGCAAGCCTGGAACTGCTCGTCGCAGGTGCACTGCCACCCGGACATGAGACCGTATGGTACAATAGAGTGCTCGGGTCAGAGGATGGTCCAGAGCCATCCTCCTGTAACGGAGCTCTCTGCCCGCCTAAGGACACGGATCGTGCTGGCCTATCTCCGCGTCGTCCTGAGGTGCCTCCGTGTCGTCCTGCCATACTGATAATAACATTGGAGTTCATAATTTAAGACTACAGAAATATGAATACATCGAAATCACAGTTTATGATTGAAAATATAAATAAATACAATGACAGTTTAGAAATATCTGCATAATTGGAATTCATAATTTAAGTTTTCAAAAGTGATCATAGTTCATAATTTAAGATTACAGAAGTATGAATACATCAAAATCACAGTTTCTCAATCATCCTCTGAAAATTCATCTTCTTCGTTTGCCTCCTCCTCCTCATCCTCTTCCTCTTCCTCCTCATCGTCACTAGCATCTCCTTCGTCTTCCCCTTCGGATACTTGTACCTCTTCTACACAAGTAGATATTGAATGGGGAACTTCTGCTGAGTCGACATCAACTGTATTAGGTACAAGAGGTAGCTCGTCCTCCTGATAAGCCACTTCGTCGACGTCGTAGGTATTTCTGGCTTTAGTCTTGCATACTGCCCACCAGTCGTACCTCGTTGTTCCCTATCTAGGATATATTGTAAAATATACGAGTTGAGCTTGACTTGCTAGGATAAATGGTTCGTATCCTTGGTATCGACGACGGTAGTTAATATCTACAAGACCATGTTTGTCAATTTTCCATCCTTGATCTTGTATGGGATAGAACCAATCAACTTTGAACAACACGATCTTGGCAGGCTCTATGCCATAGTTGTACGTTAATTCCACGATCTCACGTAAGACGCCAAAGAAATCATTGCCTGGAGTGACATCTTTGTAGTTTGTAGATTTGATACACAAGCAACTATTTTTTGTGGAATCAAGATCCAGGAAGCTATCTCTGATGACAGCATTTGTTGACTTGAACTTAAACCCATTCACGCAATAACTTGGCCATACTTTGACGGCATAAATTGGTCCCTTGGCAAGAGTTCTAATAGATTCATTCTTAAGAATGATGTCCGGACGATCGACCTAAACACGAAAAGATACGAAATTAAGTTTAATGTTAAGTTATTTCTTGTACAGTTGTGAATGGAGGAAGATTCTAACTAGCTTCTTACGTACATATGCAGTCAACCAAGACGGGAAATGAAGTCTCATTTCTTCTTCTACTTCTTCATCTGCAATGTATGGTCTACTTGACCTCACCTCATCATTAAATTTGCTGAAAACCAATAAATATCGGAATATACTCGTTAAATTATAATAACGGAATCAACAAATGGATGACTTGAATGTTGAAGATTTTTACTTACCACTCTAGCTTTTCCACTTCATCCTCCACGCAGTTGAGTAATATATATAATTGGGCCGCCTTTAGTTCCTCATCATTCAAATATCTCTTTTTCAGTTTTCCTGAAGGCTTTCCAAGAGCATTGAAGACTTTCAATAATGCATCATTATATTCTATCTCCATCGTCGTTCCTCGGAGCTCTTGTTCTATTTGTAGCAATATGAGGCTTGAAATACATTGAACATAAGTTTGTAATCTCCTCAAGGACATAGGCTTCACAAATAGAACCCTCGACCCGTGCCTTATTTTTCACCTTCCTCTTCAGGTGGTTTAGATGGCGCTCGAACGGGTACATCCACCGATAACCGACGGGCCCACCAACACGTGCCTCATATGAAAGATGAATTGGCAAATGCTCCATAGAGTCGAAGAATCCAGGAGGGAACACCCTTTCAAGCTTACACAATGTTACTGCAATGTCCTTCTCCTATTTTTCAAGCCGATCGACGAGCAACTTAGTAGAACAAAGATCTTTGAAAAATATGCTAAGCTCTGTCAGTGGATCCCAAACGACATGAGGTAAGAATTCCCGAAATGCAATCGGGATTAACCTCTCCATAAAAACGTGACAGTCGTGGCTCTTCATACCCTGGAGTTTGTTCTCCTTCGGGTCAACACATCTTCTCAAATTCGATACGTACACGTCTGGAAATTTTAGGCCCTGGATCCACCTACAAAGTTTACCTTTGTCCTTCTTGTCCAGTGAGAAAATGGCCCTGGGCTGCTTATACTTCCCACTGCCTTCCTTTATCAAATGCAACTCTGGACGTCTGCATATTTCTTCTAAGTCCAACCTGGCCTTGGGATTGTCTTTCGTCTTCCCCTTTACGTCCATCACAGTATTTATTATATTGTCAAATACATTCTTCTCGATAAGCATGACATCCAGGTTATGTCTGAGCAGATGGTCACTCCAATATGGTAGGTCCCAGAATATACTCCTCTTCGTCCAGTTGTGAGCGCGGCCAAATCCATCACACTTGTACCCCGCTGTAGGCTCTTCAATAGCACTTGATAATTCTTTAACTTCTTCCCATATCATGTCCCCAGACCACCGTGGCGGTGGACTGGACTTTTCTACCACGCCAGCACGAAAAGCATTCATGTTCCTCCGGTACGGATGATCCTTTGGCAGGAACTGTCGATGACAATCAAAGAAGCACGGTTTTCCTCCGTGTTTCAAACGGAAAGCCTTAGTACGATCCATGCAATACGGACATGCGAGACGACCATGGGTGCTCCAACCCGATAACATTCCATAGGCCGGGAAATCATTGATGGTCCATATTAGTGCGACCCTCATCTGAAAGTTCTGCTTTCTGGAAACATCATATGTGGTTGCACCTACTTCCCACAACTGATTCAGCTCATCCACCAAGGGCTGTAAGTACACATCGATGTTCCTCTTCGGGTTCTTCGGACCTGGAATAATAACAGTTAGGAACATGTAAGGAGTCTTCATACACATCCAAGGCGGCAAGTTGTACGGAGTAACAATCACTGGCCAACAAGAATATTGTGAGCCCGAAAGTCCAAATGGGGTAAAACCGTCGGAGGAAAGCCCCAATCTGACATTACGCGGCTCTGAAGCAAAATCGGGATACACTCGATCAAAGTGCTTCCATGCTTCCCCGTCGGATGGATGATCCAGTACTCCATCTATTTGTTCCCGCTTGTGCCAACTCATATTATCAGCTGTCTCCTTTGCCATAAACAACCTCTGCAACCGCGACGTCAAAGGCAAATAGTGCATCGAATATGTTGGCTTGCGTGCACCAGAAGTCCTTGTTGTACTAGTTGCCTTGAAGCGATCGGCACCACAAAATCTGCAGGCGTCTTTATCCTTGTCTTCCTTATAGTACAACATGCATCCGTTGCGACATGCATCAATTTTTTCATACCCCATCCAGGGCGATCTCACCATTCTCTTGGATCGGTAGAAGTCTTTAGGTAACTTGCCACCCTCCGGCAATATATCTATAATTAACTCCAGGATTTGGTTGTAGCATTCTTGAGACATGTTAAAATCTGATTTTATGCTCAACAATCTTGTAACCACCTCCAATGGTGAATGGTCATCACAACCAGGATATAAAGGAGTCCTTGCATTCTCCAGCAACTCCATGAACTTTGCAGCATTAGCATTCGGTGCCTCCTCGGCTGCATATTGATTGTTCGGATCGAAACTAGGCCCCGCAGCATCGAAAACCATATTCGTCCACCCTTGGTCATAATCAGCATGCTCGTGGACATCTACATAAGGCTCCACATAAGGCTCCGGCTCGGAGGCTAAAGACACAAGTTCTCCGTGTGCGGTCCACTGATAATAATTTGGCATGAAACCCCTCGAATACAAATGATATGTCACATCCACTTCCGAATGATATTTCAAGTTGTGACATCTCATACATGGACACTTAATTTTTGTACGGTCCATGTACTGAGGGAACGCATTGGCAAACTGCAGGAATTATTGCACACCCTGTATAAATTCATCCCGCACACCGCACATGTCATCAGGATGACGATTGTACATCCACAAACGGTTCTGCAGATAGTAATTCATATCCATTTTAAGATAATTCTGCAAAGATTGACACAGATAATAATTCATCAGGATGACGATTGTATATCCACAAACGGTTCTGCATAATTGCCAAGTGTGGGGACGAATGGCTCAGAAAACAACCCAAAATGCATTCTAGCATACATTAGTTTGAATCATCTATGTTCTGTACATATTGTGTAGTATATGTTCTTATCGAATCTAGTATCTGAAGGATGTAACAGAATCAAGATGAACCCACATAATGTAATACTAAGACATTATCTACTACTAAAAGATGTAGTGATAGGTTGTCGTATCATCATTGCCGAGGGATGGGGGTAGGAGGACAGTCAACTTTATCTACGGCTACATAGTTTATGCCTCGCCAGTCGAATGGCTGCAGGGACTATGTCCTGATCACGATGTCGTACCAAAGATTATCTACTACTAATTAAGACTTTCAACTAAGCAGTCAAAGGGTACTGAACAGAAAGTCTAATTATAAGACTTTCAACTAAGCAGCGTTGTAGGATTTAAAATATGGTATTCAGGATTAGTATCCATCCTTCGTGACATAGCTGACTCTGCCAAAACCTGACCAACATATCCTACACTAATCATTCCATATTTCAGTAATGTCAGTGAGCTAAATCATTCTCAACTGTCGAGAATACTTAGGAGAAAACTCATTCACAGGATTAGTATCCATACTTCGTGACATAGCTAAAATTTTATAGAGCTCGATAATAATTATTAGTAAATTTATTCATCATTTCAAAATCCTGAAAAAGCCCAAAAACAACTCCCAGTATCAGTAAATAGGGCTCGAACCCTAAATTAGAATTCGAATCCAAGTAAAACATCAAATTGACAGTTGATATGCCCAAAAAACTCCCAGTATCAGTATATAGGTGTCACACTGTGAGTCTCGTGTCCACACAGTGGGACACGACGTGTCCAAACCAACAAAATAGGTGTCACACGAACTAGAAGCGAGTCCATTGTGAGTCTCGTGTCCACACAGTAGGACACAACGTGTCCAAACCAAAAAAATAGGTGTCACACGAACTAGAAGCGAGTCCACTGTGAGTCTCGTATCCACACAGTAGGACACGACGTGTCTAAACCAACAAAATAGGTGTCACACGAACTAGAAGCGAGTCCAGTGTGAGTCTCGTGTCCCCGGCAGCGAGTCCACGCTCTCGTGGACACGAACTACAAGCGAGAGAGAGAGCTAGAAGACGAGAAGAAACTGGGAAGCGGGGGGGAAGAGTTACCTGATCCGGAGCTACCTGAGGAAGGAGGAGGAGGAGGAGGAGAAGGAGGAGGGAGATCGCCGGAGAAGCGCCACGGAGGAGGAGGCCGGAGGAGGGAAATCGCCGGAGGGGCGTCGCGGAGGAGGAGGGCACAAAATATTTGGGGGGAAATTTTGTGAAAGATCGAAAAGCGAAACCCTTGCTATATGAAAATATTAGCGACGTAATTCTAGAACGTCGCTAAACGTCGCTGGTATTTATGAAACGGCGACGCTACTTAAATTGCGTCGCTACACGTCGCTGAATCAGCGACGTGTACCGACGAACTTGCGACGCCTATTCTCGTTTAACAAATTGCAGCCGCTAGACGTCGCTGTTAGTCGCTGTCAGCGACAAACAGCGACGTCTTGCATAAACGTCGCTAAAACCCCAAAAATTAGCGACATTTTTGTTTGGAGTCGCTAAATACGTCGCTGATATGACTTATTTTGGTAGTGGTCATTCTAGTCGCGTATTACGTTAGGCTATCAAAGACATTTATTAATTATATCGCTAGAACTAGGTTACACTAGTCTCTATAATTATTATTGCCAATAATATGAATTACAAGTTATAGGTTTTAAGTATAAAGTTTGTACATCGTTATTCGTACAGTAAAATCTATGGCACGCAAATCGAGACAAGATGCTTAACTGTAAGGTTAATAATCTTGTCTTGGAGAAGCGATGGAAGATTATTGAAATCGACTGATCTCAGTTTCGACGCAAGAATTCCAAAATACGAACATGAATACGAATTAATTATAATTAATGGTGATACATAAAAGAAAATCTTCAAAAGTTGTCAGATGATGAAAAAAACATCAATAATGTGTCTAGAGTGGTCAAATTAGCTAGAATAGCCTATCCACAAGTCCAATTTGGACACAGGAGTAAAACGGTAATTTTAGGTCAACGATGTCCGTCGTTGGACCCATTTTGTACCAAAAATATGCCAGAATAAAAGTTATCTAAATCTACCAAACTATGTGTCCACGAGTCCAGAATGATGATACAAACCCAACGGTATATCCAGTATTGGATTCCGATGAACCGATCTCAAAATGACCTATTGACTTGGACATCGGGATCCAATTTGCACGAAAATGTGTGCCAGAGCGAAAGTCCTCTGAATCTAGCAAAATATATGTCAACGAGTCCAGAATGACTATACGGACCCAACAGAATATCCAGAATTCGATTTCGATGGGCCAATCTCAAAATGGCCCGTTGACTCGGATAAAGCGACTCAATTTTGTACAAAAATGTGTGCCAAGGTCACATTGCTCCAAACTCAGCAAATTATACATAAAGTTTTGCCAAAACGATGCCACGAGTCCACTGGTGGCATCAAAATTGGAATCCGGAGTCCCAGGTTCAAAATAAAAATTTTACAAGTTAAAAATTACGGTTTCGAGAGGCCAATTTTGCCGTCAATTTTAACCAACCAAACGACATCCACGAAGCTAAAATTTTATGCCATGAAGGTGATTATACCTGCTGTGCACAGGAACTGGCAGTGTGTCAAACTGAGCTATGATGGCGGAGAAACAAATCCACAAAGTTTGCTCCTCAAAATTGTCCAAAAATAATACAATTTAAACGAGCAACTTGGTAGCCACTTTTGACCTATAAAACAATCAAATTAACAGCTAAAAATTTAGGCGAAGGTAGAGCTATATACCGAGATTACAACAGAGCAAAGGTTTTGACGATCTAATAGTTGAATTTCTTAAAAAACGTGGACGAAGTGGCTGTCCCGAGAAGAAATTCTGACTTTTCAAAAATGCGCGTTACGGCGAGATTTCGATGAAAACGTCAAAATCGACCTTCTGTTGCACGATGAGCTAGGCATTGGCCAAGGGATGGTGCATGGGTGGTCGTCGGTGTTGCACGATGGTGCATCGTCGTGGCACTACGGCCGGAGGTGGGCTGCACGAGGCGGCGTTGCACATAGCGGCATCGAGTTCCTCGCGGTTGCACGCGTGGGCGGCTGTGGCGCCTGCCGGAGACTCGCCAGACAGTACGCGGGGGTACAAGACGGCCAGGGTGGTGCGGCGGCAGCCATGCGACGGTAGGGCAGGTCGGGAGGCTGGGCACGCTGCTGCGGCAGCAGTGCACGTCGTGCACGCACGCGTAGGTGCGACGTCTAAGCGAGGCCTACGGCGGCGGAGAGGTTGTTGTCGAGCGTGGCTGACGCCGTATGGCTGCTGCCAATGGGGGATTTAGGAAGAAAGTGTAACCCCTCTTCCCGAAATTTTTTATAATATATTTTTATTTATTTATTTTGATTAAATGGTGATTTTTATGATTTTATAAATTATTATTTAGTTAATTATTACGGTAGATGACTTTAGCCATTGTGGAGTTTTGGTGTACATGGTGACTAGAAATCGTGGCACAGATAGTGCCATGGCGTGCTTTGGCTAGTATATTAGCCCCGCTAGGGAAGACCGAGCCATAGTGATGTCCTAACTAGGAAAACCAGGCCAAGTTGTGACTTAACCCTTACCGAAGTTTTATTTAATTATTAATTATATTATTGAGTTTAGGGAAACCAGTTATACCATTTTAGTCCGGACTGGACCCGAACTGAGCCCGAGCCATGTAGTCATGCGGGACGTCCAATGACAATCGCGTTGATGTATTCTGGTATGAGTGTGCTGTATTCCGTTTTATGATTTAATGAATATTCCTAAGTATTCGTAATTTAAATATTATGAATATTATTATTAGTGTTATTCAGTGACTCTTGTATAAAATGGGTCTTGGTGCATTTTGGGATTTTTTAAGACTGTATAATGGTATATACACCATTATTGATTCATTATATTTCGTCATTATTATTATTATTATTATTATTATTATTATTTTATTATCAATATTACTGAGGTCATTATATATATTATTATTATTATTGATTATATTTATTTTGTTATCAAATAAATGTTATTATGTATGTTCATATTCATATTTATAGGCCCTACATTAGGAATAGAAAATATTGAGGATTATTTAGATTTTATAGAGGTTTCTATATATATAAGTATGTATATATAGAAATATATATGTATATATATGTGTATATATATATATATATATTAATAATAATAGATAAAAAGGAGAAAATAATTAAAGTGAGCCAACCCAAAACCGCTCAGCAGAGCCTCTCAGGCCCAACAGCAGGGAAGCCTGACCTGTTTGGTTCAGCATCACGTATATACACGTACGTATATATGTCGAGGGATAGGAAAAACCCTAGCTCATCCACGCCACCAACACCCGACGCCACCCTATCTGACCCTAGGCGCGCCGCCCGCCGTCGCCACGACGGCCAAAGTCGGTCGGACACGCACACGACAGGACACAACCGCGCGCAAACAGTAAGCAAAGTAGAGGAGTTAGCAGCAACAGCAGTTGCCATACCCAATTTTATGAGAGAATTTCTCCGTCTCCGAGACGTGGTTTTTCAAATCGTCTTCACCGGTACGTCACCAATATAACCATATTTAATTCCTTTTAATTGGTTTATATTCTAGAGACACGAAACTTGAGAGAAATCGAGTTGAAAATCATCAAAAACCTGTCAAAACAGGACACCTAAATCAGTCCAACGAATCTAGTTCACGGTCAGTTTTCTCCCAACCCATGCATGACTTCAAAATTTTATTTGCAGACACTTATAGACAATATATAGGAGATGGAAACCCTTCTTTTCATTCCTGTATTCATGTATTGTATGCTGAATGAACAGTCCTCAAAGATTAGGAAAACCTGTTTTAAAATATTAGAAAATTTAGAAATTCTCTCGGTACGACGTGCGTCCCGCCAATCCGGGCGACGTGGTCGCGAACCGAAAGCATCGAAAGGTGCGTAACGGCTTCGTAGACATATGGGCTTTGACGGAATTCAAATTCATCGTGCACATATTCCGTTTGACGAGTAAACTATATGTCTCTGTAGTTTGACGACTTTAGAGACCGTTGACTCTGGCACGCTTTTCGGTGCAAAGTGGGTCCAACGACGGACGTCGTTTTGGCTCAAAATTATTGTTTTGCCCCTGTGTCCAGAATTGGACTTAAGGACGGGCAATCCTAGCTATTTTGACTATTCTAAGAATATTGGTAATGTTTATTTCAGCATCCAGGGACTGTTGTACGAGTTTTGACTATTGTGGCACACTGAGTGGTTTGGATTATCGTTTTCATCAGCAAAGGACCACAGACGAGTACAATTTATTATTTGTTTTCAGTATTGATCTTTACTATATATCAGTGTTTAGTTGATAGATATGTGATTTTAGTTTTATGTTGACTTTGTTCCTTGTTGTGTCGGGAGGTGAAGTACCTACGATGTGTGATCTGACCTTCGACCGTGTAGACCGTGTAGACCGTGATTTATTCTTGCATTAGACCGTGTAGACCATAATTTATTCTTACTTTATACCGTGTAGACAGTATTTCATATTTGCTTTATACAATGTAGACCGTGTAACATCATACAGTGTAGATCATGATTATTAATTTTGTAGACAATATTTCTTTATTACAATATTTTATGTAGACCGTGTAACTGTAGACCGTGTAACTGTAGACCGTGTAATTGTAGACCGTGTAACAGTAGACCGTGTAACTTTAGACCATGTAGACCGTGTCGCATAATTGTCCCGAGATCGATCACATATCAAAGTTACTTCAGTTGGTCAGTTGGTGAGCATTTTATTGTATCTCATTTTCTGTTCTTGGTATTTAGTTTTATAATGTCTTTCTTCATTTATTTTATGAATCATGTGTCTAAAGGCAAACCTCTGTGATATAGTCATTTTTATATATTGAAACTGCATTCAGTAAATTGTGCTCGTTCCATTCCTGACTGAAAACCAATATTTTTCAGGTTAGCCGTGGATTCACTTAGAATAGGAATTATGGGTGTACTTGCAGACGAAAAACCTAGAGACTAGCAAGATAGCTGAGTTGGAGTCATTTCAATATTTGTACAAGTTTATATTTTCTGCAAATGTGTGAATATTGTAAGTTAAATTAATTATGTGAATGACCATTATTTATGATTTTGATCTTCATGGCCGTGACAGCGTTCTACCGCCGACACTGCGGCGTAGGCTGGCTTGGACACGTCTCGTATCCATAAAAAAAACGGGTGCGGGTCGTGACAAGAAGGAGGAGAAATAGTTGGAGGAGGAGTTTTTAAGAAGAAGCGAAGAGTGGAGTGTGGGAGAAGAAGGAGGAGTAGTATGCTGGAGGTGTTGTCGGCTGCTGGGGGGAATGTGAATGATTATATAGTTACGATTTTGTCCTATTATTTTTAAACACACATATATTCCTATATTTTGTATATTGCTAACATAATATTTTTAATAATTAAAACTAACATTTAAATGCGTAAATATGGAGGTAACCTAAATAATCTATAAATTTATACAAAATCATGTTTAGGTCATAGGCACATATATTTATATATATAAACTATACATATTTGCTTAGGGCCCAAAAACTGTTACGTTCTTACTATATGGGTATAACACCATTACAAGGATAAACCTTATTTGGAAATTATGCCCGTAGAAATATTCAGTCCTAAAAATATGTAAAATGCCAACCAACATATAAATGAAAAATATGTTCAATAAATAAAATAACAATTTAATATATATAATAAATATTTAGAAAAATATTTGTTAGCCTAAAAATAAAATACGTAATATTTACATATATTGTAAATGTACACCCGCATGGACGTCTTTGGACGTACAACATGACTACATGGATTTGGGTCAAGTCCGGGCTAGAATGGTACGACCAGGTATCCAAAAAGTCACTATCTTAATAAATACTAATTTAAGTCATCTATAGGGGTCAAGTCACAACTTTGACTAATTTTCCTAATAAGAAAACACATATAGCTCGGTCTTCCCTACCAGGGCTAAAACACTAGTCAAAGCACCTCACTACACTAGCCGTGACAAAATTCCTAGTTGATATGCATCTCAAACTTAACCATGAATAAGGCAATATATATATATATATATATATATATATATATATATATATATATATAATATATATATATATATATATATATATATATATATATATATATATATATAGTATTAGGATACTATAAATATAATAATATATATAAAAAAATTGTATTTAAACCATTTTGATGTATAACATCCTAAAATAAATTCAGAATGACTCCACTAGGCCATGGCAACCTATATAGACTCTACCAAGGCTCGTCGACCTAGTTTGGAGACGGTATGGTTATCAAACCGAAATATACTCTAAGAGTTTATTAACTGGGTCTCATGTGTCATTTAAAAATAAATAGTACAAGGTAACTCAATT
The DNA here is from genome assembly GCA_029216955.1 of Iris pallida. Classification (NCBI taxonomy): domain Eukaryota; kingdom Viridiplantae; phylum Streptophyta; class Magnoliopsida; order Asparagales; family Iridaceae; genus Iris; species Iris pallida. Next base: position 28,431,236 of record JANAVB010025598.1, on the reverse strand, counting down.
GAGTGGCACACCTTTTGCATGCTTGTAGGCTAAAAATGGGTCAAAACCATATATTGGGTCAAATGGTTTTGACCAATGTCGAGTCCCGAACTCAATTTGGAAGTTAGGTCTTTAATTACGGTAAACGGTCGAATAGCCTAATTTGACCAGAAAGTTGTGTGATGTAAATAGAATACAAGGAGAAAAAATTATAGGATATGTTATATCAAAATGAAGATAATCTGTCTACTATAAAACTCATGAAGGAAGATTCGAGAGATTGACATCCTTGGTGCTCTAGAAATCAAAGTCATGGAAAAGTACATTTAATGATAAAAACTAATTATTTAAAATATTTATTGAAAATAATTCACTAATTTTTTTTTAAAGGAACCCTAAAATTCAGGAGGCTTATATGGTGCATATTGAGGATAAGTCTAGGTGATCGAACGTTAGCTGCAAGATTTGATGGAATAGACTTCGACTGAAAATGTTATAGTCAAATTTTGATGAATGGTTGAATGAATAATTGGATGATTTTGTTAGTCGATATCGGATAGATATTGATGAATGAATTTAGCAAAGCAATGTGGATACGCGATTTACGAGAATTGTGCTATGTGACAGAGCGAGGAATAGGGAAATAACCCTCAAATTTGTGTCATAGATTTGGTTTCGTGTAATGATACGCTTACGTATTTTATACGTGTGATCAAATTTAGAGAGACAGACAAGTTAGGAGCAAATTGGAATATTGGTTGATGAATTCATACTCGATTAAAGATTTAAAATGGACGTGTTGTAAAAGACCTTGTATCGAAGAGATTGTTGCCTTCGAGCATCGTCGACTCAAGTTGACCTCCTGTGTCGGGAGAGATTAAGTACGTTGTGTGGATATATTGCCCACCGGGGGTTTCCCCAGATGCGACAAGGAGATAGTTCAGAGAACCTAAGTCGTATGAGAATAGTTGCATGCGAGGCATAATATAAATTGTTGTCAGCACCCATTTATGTAGGGCTATTTTTGGCCAAATAAAAGTTTTCCATTAGTGTTCCATTTATTTTAATTTTATTGATTAGAAATTAATTGATTAGGAATAGACCCATTAGTCATGTCATGACTAGGCCCATAAACTTTGCATAGAGCCCAACAAGTTACCAAACCAAATTCTACCAGTCTCCTATAAAGCCTCTTAGTTGATTAAATAGGTTAGGGGGTTAATAGAGGACAATTTAGGCATTAAAAAGGTAAACCCCATTCTTCATTTCTAAAGCCATAACCCAGCTACTCCTAAAACTCGAATAAACCATACCCCCGGGTATTTCTTCTTCCCCCGCGCAGAGCAACCATGAAAACCTGTCAAACATATTTGTCAGCCTCCTTTTGGCTTTCTTCCCCCGATCCATCTATTCTCCCTTTCCATTCTTTACTTTTCCCTGCGTATATATACTCGACCCCATGCACGGTCGGTCGACCCCCCTCTCGGTAGACCCGTGCCCGACTCCGGCGAGCCGTGATGTCGTGCAGCAGCCGAGTCCCATCCCCCTCCCCCGTGCCTGGACGAACGTTGGCGAACCACTATGACGTATGAGCCGCCGCACGAACCCGTTGCACTAGTCTCTCCTATCGGTGTTAGTCCATCCGCCAACCCCTCTATCCTAGTCGTCATATCATAGCATGTGTCCATGACCCACCGTCAGCCTTCTTCGTGCACCGTACCTGCATAAAAATGTGTTTGAAGCCAATTTCAATCGTGACGTACAATTTTTCAAGGCACAATTTCAAATTTATTGCACCAACTTTGAGGAATCACTGTTAGATCGCCAATCCACTTATTTTGTCTCCATCTCGGTATACCTCTTCCTCTTTATCAATAATTAACAGTTAATTTGTTCATTTAATTAGTCAAAATTGGCTGCCAAGTTGTGCATTTAAAATTGTTTTATTTTTTACAGTTTTAGGGTGCCAGCTTCAAAAATTTCTCGCTCCTCGTACTCCATTCGATGAAACGTCACCATATTTGCACAGTAGGTATAACTACCTTTGTGCTTGTTAAAATTTTATTCCATTATTTTGTCGTTTGTCGACCAGTTGATTTCGATGCCAAAGTTTGTCATTCAAATAATCATATTTTTCACAAAAAAATGTTCACAACGAAATTCCATTCTGAACTCGGGACTTCAAATCCTGAATCTAGTACCCCATTTGGACTTGTGGCATCGTTTTACCAAAAATGACGTATAGTTTGCTGATTTTGGACACTTTTATTTTGGCATATTTTTCAGTACAATATAGGGACCCATTTTGGTTCTAACTATCATTTTTGTCCTTGTGTCCAAATTGGATTTATGAGTAGGCTTTTTTTTTGGCTATATCACCCATTCTGGACATGTTGGTGAAGTTCGTTTCAGCATTCGAAGTTGTTCATTTGATTTTCACATTTCGTGCTATTATTGAATAGAAATGTTCGAGCGTTGTCTAGACTCTTTTCGGACACTAGGCAAGTATAACTTATTGACTTTACTGTTATGTTTATATTTTTGCTTATGAGTTAGTTTATGTTACATGATCATGAGTTCTTTTATAGATATAAACTGTGCGTCCAAACTAGACTTGGGGGTGATCGACTGTGTTCAACGATTTACTTGTTTTTTTGCTTATTTAATGCATATTGACCTAGTTGTTATTGGACTACAATATATTGGTGGAATATTCTCATATCTTCATGACCTTGGCACATATATGACACGATATTTGATATTAATGATAAGACACTAGCTATTGTATCCGACTGATCATTGATACGTATGGATAGTTTGACAGAGAAAATGTAATCACTATGGTTAGTATTTTAGAAAATTGGGCAATTACAAACTAGACATGTTATGTATATGACATGGTCAGTGTGGGGATTGAGGGGAAGGATAGTCATTAGACGTATGAGCTACCCAAATCGGTAAACCATAGATTTTGGAGAAAACTATAGGAGATTATGAGCTTGATTATCATATTGTCCAACATTATGCATGCATGGATACAGATGACTGCTTGAAGTATATCATGAGCCTACACCTGACCATACGTGCAAACGTTGTCCTCTAAATTTTCACTTAAGAGGTTAGAAACACCGTTATACATTTATTATTTTTCAATATTAATAGCATGTTGTTTGTATCTTGCTACGTCCTCCAAGGATCTGGTTTTCTTCCAACTTGATTAAGTTGGCATTTGCGGAGTTTTTCAGATGGATTATTGATGGAACTATTTTCGTTACATATATATGTTTCTCCTGTAGTATATATTTATTTCATCTATATATTTGTATCTACTAGATAGCCTAGTATTTGTAGACACATTTTGTTTCACTTGAGTCGAATTGGGCAAGTATGTTTATTGGGCTGCAGATTAGTATTCATATTGTCTATTACGTATTCTTTTATTATGTTGATTTAATTACATATATGTTATGTCCTAGAGAAAGTTACACCATTCCTGGACAGCTTATACGTATTCGAGCTAGGCTAGAGCCCACATAATACATATTTGCTCATTGTCATGTATCCTTGTCCTACATATTTTTGGTCTGGGAAGCGACAATTAGTGATGCATCTACTGAGTTGTGGCACATGTGGCTTAGTCATATCAGTGAGTAGGAAATGAGCTACTTGGTCAAAGTAAAAGTGACTTCAAGGCTCAATTCTACAAAACTAGAAAAGTGCACGCATTGTTTGATTGGAAAGCAAAATATGACATCTTTCCAAAGTAACCCATCTTTAACAAAGCCGACATTGTTCGATTTAGTTTACTCGGATATCTGCGGTCCAATAAAGGTAAAATATATTAGTGGTGCTTTTTATTTTGTAACTTTTATTGATGACTATTATAGGAAAGTTTTGTTCTATGCTATAAAGACCAAGGATCATATGTTGTCTACTTTCAAAGTTTAAGGCCTCTATTGAAAGAAAGATGAGCAAGAAGTTGAAGTGCATTCAGTCAGACAATGGTGGCGAATACATTGGTCCCTATGATGCTTACTGTAAAGTACAAGGGATTCCACACCAGAAGAATCCCCAAAGACACCTCAGCTCAATGGTGTAATGGAGTGTATAAACATGTCAATGATAGAGAGGGTACGGTATTTCCTGTCATAAACAAACTTATTAGATAATGATTGAGGTGAGGCTCTCAACACTACTGCTTATTAATTTATCTCATAGTACTTCTTTGTAGGGTGATGTGCATGATAGAGTATGGTATGGCAATGAGCCATCATATAATCACCTTCGAGTATTTGATTATAAGGTCTTCATGCATGTACCAAAGGACAAAATATCTAAACTTGAGCCAAAGACGAGACAATGCATTTTTGTCGGCTATGGTCAGGATGAGTTAAACTCTATGATCTGGTGGAAAGAAAGACATATAGAAGCGGAGGCGTGGTATTCATCGAGGATCAGACCATAACCAACACTCATGATTCCGAGATACCTTTTGAGGTTGAGGAATTGACTAAGTTAGAGTCATCACGCTTTGAGATATTTTTAGAGGATACTATTGAAAATCTAATTATGTGGGAGCCAGTACATGGAGATGCTTCCAACCATGATCACCAGCCTACTGATAGTTGTAAAGGTGACCCTCAAGAGGATGAGCATGCTGAGGATGCAGTTTTTGATGGACAGGAAGTTGTCAGAATATAGCCGTCACCTGAGGCTCCATTGAGGAGCATGAGAGTGCATCGACCATCCACGAGGTACTCACTAGATGAAAATAAGAAATGAGGTTCAGACTGCAACTTACATATTAATTGATGTGCCTGAGTTTACCTTCGTTTGAAAATATCTCAATGCCGATATTAATTACTAAAATTTACACATACAGACACAATATTTATATATGTTGGAGCTTTTCCTTTGTAACATGTGAAGAGAGCTTGCTCTCAACACATTCCTAGTTGTCACGACCCGCACCCGCTTTTTGGACGCGAGCCCGTGAGCAAGCCAGCTACGTATCGAGCGAACTCCAGCCCGACTCGAGTACGTATAAGCTGTCAAGATCATGGTATCATGGCTAATATGGTAATCTACAGTGTATCTCAGTCCACAAGAATATATAAGACAAGAATGGACAAGTATGAGTCGTGGTCTGCAGTCCATTAGCATATTGTCCGATTAGACTCCAAGAATGATATGAGTCTGTAAAATAAGTAGAATATATCATGGTGTAGGATATAAAGAACGAGAGGATAATAAAGAAATATCATAAGCAAATACCTGTATCATACATCGCAATCCTCTACCATCCCGCTCTGCTAACTAACTCCATGCAGTCGCTAAACCCGAAGAGATCATCAGGTCCTCAAAGAACATAGTAAGATACATATAAACATGCCTATCTAGCAGTTTAATCATGCATGATAATATATAAACAGGATATAATAAAGAACGACACTTAACATGTCAAGAGACTACGACCAAACTGCTAACAAGTGACTAAAGATAAGTGGCTACTGACAGGTGACCTTGAACACGAACACTAGAACAATTACGCATAAATGAACTGCCAGATGAACAAGCGAACACGAGATCAATGGAATACCAAATCCTTGCCCCGAGTGGACATGCAGGTTTGAACTAATCACTAACCCTAGTCCCGAGTGTGGACTCTCTGGTTAGTACTAACCTTCGTCCCGAGTGTGGACTCTCTGGTTAGTTCACGGCAAGGCACCCTCGTCCCGAGTGTGGACTCTCTGGTGCAAGTCAAGTCAACACCCTCATCCCGAATGTGGACTCTCTGGTGCAAATAATCGAAATCCTCGTCCCGAGTGTGGACTCACGGATGAAAACATATCAAGTCAAACACCCTCGTCCCGAGTGTGGACTCTCTGGTACAAGTTAAGTCAACACCCTCGTCCCGAATGTGGACTTTCTGGTGCAAATAATCGACATACTCGTCCCGAGTGTGGACTCACGGATGTAAACAGATCAAGTCAAACACCCTCGTCCCGAGTGGACTCTCTAGTGCCAAGGAAACAATAACAAGGATTTAGCAGTTCAATTACACGTATTCATTCTATGACATGAACCAGTCGAGGTACAAGTAATGACATGGTACAACTCAGTCAAGACCCAGGTAAGGACAACTCTAATATGAACTCATAAGGTGAACAAGCCTGGCATATTTACACTATCAAGTCATAAAGATGATATACAGGTAAGTCAAAGAACTAGTGAACGTATTGGTATGAAGAACATATATAAATCAAGTCGACTAAAAAACTGATAATAACATATAAATCCATAGAACTAGAGTAACAAAGTGATAACCAAATAATCACAAGAAAAACTATAAGTATAAAATTAAACTGTAGAGGAAGGCAAGGTATCTTGCTTGGAGTTTGCACGCAGATCCAACAGAATGTAGTCAACTGCTAAGCCATAATGTCCAAATCATCACAACTATATCCGAAAGCTGAAATAGACAATGCCAACATTATCAGAATAGTCAAATTAGCTAGGATTGCTTGTCCTTAAGTCCAATTCTTGACACATAGGCAAAACGATAATTTTGGGCAAAAACGGTGTCTGTCGTTGGACCCGCTTTGTACCAAAAAGCGTGCTAGGGTCCATGGTATCTAAAGTAGTCAAACTAAATGTTTACGGATTCGTTTTGATGATGCGAACCCAATGGTATATCCAATTGTGGATTTCGGTAGGCCGTGCACAAAATTGCCCGTTGAATCGGATCATAGGGCCCGCGAAACGGCGATCCGATCAACTATCTCAGAATCGGACCAAACTTGCCAGACAGGACCAGAAAAATAATACGGTCCTGTTGGCATAAGTTTTGTCTCGATCTGACGAACGTGCACAAAGTAATTGAGAAATTTGTACAGAGACCGATACGGTGAATTTCGACGGATACGCATCAAATTCGTCGCGTACACGCCACCAATTTAAATTTCGTCAAAGCCCACACGTCCACGAAGCCGTTACGCACCTTTCGATGCTTTCGGTTCGCAACCACGTCGTCCGATTTGGCGGGACGCACGTCGTATCGAAGGGTTTTATTGAATTTTCATAATTTTAAAAACATGTTTTTCTGTAACTTTGCGATCCAATTATTCTTTATACAGTAAACAAAAATTAATCTATCTGAAGGGTTTTGGAGTTCTACATGTGGTCTAGGACTGTATTCAAGTACAACTTCTAAACGGTTATAAGATCGATCGGAATCGATCCTCGAACATGGGTGTATGGACTGTCTTGTGTTCTGTTTTCGATCAGTTATTTGATCGACTTTACGTCGAGTTTTTGGTCGACCGTAGGGGTTATGACAAATTCCCTTTGAAGGGTTTCGAAAAGGTATATATAGGCTTTACGTTGGATTCGATAGAACAAGAAACGATCGAAAAATAGAAGAGAAACTTGACCTTGAAAAGTGGCGCTCGGCCTGGATGTGGCTGCTGCTGCCTTTGTTGTTTCTGTGGTTGCTGCTGGTACCGGGCGGCCGTGGCCGCGCGCGGCGGCTTCCAGGGTTGCACGCGAGGCTAAGGGATCGGGGTGGCGGTCTGGTGTTAGGGTTTTGAGATTTTTGTATTCTCCCTCTCGATCTCTCCTCTGTTCGTTATAAACATACGAATGTTCTATAGGCTTTAACCGAGCCGATGGTGGGGATCTCGGGCCTGTGGGCTCGGGTTTAGGGGATTGGGCTGGGGCAGGCTTTGGTTTGGCTGAGACTTGTTTTAGTTATTATGGCTTTTAATATATATGTATATATATATATATACATATATACACGTACATGTATACATACTTCTATATTTATATATACATACAAATATATATATTTTACCAATATATATATATATTTTATATATATATATATATTTTATATATATATATATATATATATATATATATATATATATATATATATAATATAGAAGTATATATATATTTATATATATATATATATATATATATATATATATATATATATATATATATATATATATATATATATATATATATATATATATATATTTTATATATATATATATATAAAAAAAAAAAAAATATATATATATATATATAATATATATATATATATATATATATATATATATATATATATATATATATATATATATATATATATATATACTTCTATATTATATAAAATATATATATATATATATTTTTTTATATAAAATATATATATATATATATATATATATATATATATATATATATATATATATATATATATATATATAGACACATACGCAGATATATATAATATAGTTATATATACATACAAATACACACATTTATATATTATATTTATATATACATACAAATACACACATATAATATATATTTATATATACATACACATATATATATGGTATAAAATCCTAGCAATCTAGAAATATATCACAAAAAGAATATTTATCCTATTATAAAATAATTAACAATTTAATATCAATAACACATATATTTGTAACAGATGTATCGCAAAATACTTAATATCCCGCTAAGATAAAATACAAAACACTAATAATGCATACATACATGGGCGTCTTTGGTCGCACTACCCGACTTCATAGGCTTGGGTTCGGCTCGGGTCCAGTCCGGGCTAAATTGGTACAACCGGGCATCCTAAATATCAGTCTTAATAAGTAAATAAATAAATTATTTGTAAGGGTCATGTCACAACTTGGCCTGGTTTTCATAGTTAGGACACACTTATGGCTTGGCCTTTCCTACCCTAGCTAAAACACAAGTCAATGCACACAACTACACTATCCGTGCCATGATTCCTAGTCACCTTGTACTCCAAAACTCAACCATGGCTAAATTTATCTACCGTAATAATTAACTAAATAATTATTTATAAATTCTACAAATCACCATTAAAATTAAATAAATAAATAAAAATATTCCAAAATTTTTTGGGAAGGGAGGCTACAAATCTACCCACCTTAAAAATAATTTCGTCCTCGAAATTTCCAATTCATGACTATCCCTTAAAATTCAAAGTCTACTATTATCTTAATCTCCTCAAATTTAATTTCTTAAAATATTTATGACCTTCTTTAGTCATTTTATAACTCCGAATACTTGAGGACTTCTACCCACCTTTGGTCACACTACTCCTCAAATATGATCACTAGAATCTTATAATCTTCTAACTAGTGGCTAACAATTCTACCAACAGATATCTAGGGTGTATGGCATCTATAATCCCTCATATCTATAAATAATCAAATATTTAATATTCAAGCAATATTATACTATAACTTAAGAACTTCTGATGATTCCTAGACAGCACGATCGTTCATCACCTCGAAATAAAAGGTGACGAGAATCAATAGTACGGAATGCAAGGAAGTATAATCGAGAGCAAAAATGGAGTTTTCAAGGACGTAGAGAATTTCTAGGAGAATTTTCAAGGTAGTGTGGATTGAGATTTCTAAGGGTTTAGTCATATTCGTAGGCTCGTATCAGTACAGTTACGTAACTGATACGATATGCTCTGACCTGCATGGGCCACCAAAAAAACTTGTCACGAATCGCACCCGCTTTTCGGATGCGATCTCGTGAGCAAGCCAGCTATGTATCGAGCAGACTCCAGCCCGACTCAAGTACGTATAAGCTGTCAAGATCATGGTATCATGGCTAATACGGTAATCTACAGTGTATCTCAATCCACAAGAATATATAAGACAAGAATGGACAAGTATGAGTCGTGGTCTGCAGCCCATTAGCATATTGTCCGATTAGACTCCAAGAATGATATAAGTCTATAAAATAAGCAGAATATATCATGGTATGGGATATAAAGCACGAGAGGATAATAAAAAAATATCACAAGCAAATACCTGTATCATACATCGCAATCCTCTACCATCCCGCTCTGCTAACTAACTCCATGCAGTCGCTAAACCTAAAAATATTATCAGGTCCTCAGAGGACATAGCAAGATACATATAAACATGCCTATCTAGCAGTTTAATCATGCATGATAATATATAAACAGGATATAACAAGGAACGACACTTAACATGGCAAGAGACTACGACCAAACTGCTAACAAGTGACCAACAACAAGTGGCTACTGACAGGTGACCTTGAACACGAACACTAGAACAATTACGTATAAATAAACTGCCAGATGAACAAGCGAACACGAGATCAACGAAATACCAAACCCTCGCCCCGAGTGGACTCACAGGTTTGAACTAATCACTAACCCTCGTCCCGAGTGTGGACTCTCTGGTTAGTACTAACCCTCGTTCCGAGTGTGGACTCTCTGGTTAGTTCACGGCAAGGCACCCTCGTCCTAAGTGTGGACTCTCTGGTACAAGTCAAGTCAACACCCTCGTCTCGAATGTGGACTCTCTGGTGTAAATAATCGACATCCTCGTCCTGAGTGTGCACTCACGAATGTAAACAGATCAAGTCAAACACCCTCGTCCCGAGGGTGGACTCTCTGGTGCAAGTCAAGTCAACACCCTCGTCCCGAATGTAGACTCTCTGGTGCAAATAATCGACATCCTCGTCCCGTGTGTGGACTCATGGATGTAAACAGATCAAGTCAAACACCCTCATCCCGAGTGGACTCTCTGGTGCCAAGGAAACAATAACAAAGATTTAGCAGTTCAATTACACGTATTCGTTCTATGACATGAACTAGTCGAGGTACAAGTAACGACATGGTACAACTTAGTCAAGACCCAGGTAAGGACAACTCTAATATGAACTCATAAGGTGAACAAGCCTGGCATATCTATACTATCAAGTCATGAAAATGATATACATGCAAGTCAAAGAACTAGTGAACATGGTATGAAGAATATATATAAATCAAGTCGACTAGAAAACTGATAATAACATATAAATCCATAGAACTAGAGTGACAAAGTGATAACCAAATAATCACAGGAAAAACTATAAGCATGAAATTAAACTATAGAGGGAGACAAGGTATCTTGCCTGGAGTTTACGCACAGATCCAACAGAATATAGTCAACTGCTAAGCTATAATGTCCAAATCATCACAACTGTCTCCGAAATCTGAAACAGATATTGCCAATATTCTCAGAATAGTCAAATTAGCTAGAATTGTTTGTCCTTAAGGCTACTTCTGGACACAGGGGCAAAACGGTAATTTTGGGCAAAAACGGTATCCGCCATTGGACCCACTTTGCATCGAAAAGCGTGCCAGAGTCCATGGTCTCTAAAGTCAATAAATTACATGTCTACGAATTCGTTTTGATGATGCGAACCCAACAGTATGTCCAATTGTTGATTTCGGTGGGCCGTGCACAAAATTGTCCGTTGAATCGGATCGTAGGGCCCGCGAAACAGCAATCCGATCAACTATCTCAGAATCAGACGAAACTTGGCATACATGACCAAAAAAATGATACGGTCCTGTTGGCATAAGTTTCGTCTCGATCTGACGAACATGCACAAAGTAATTAGGAAATTTACACAGAGGCCGATACGGTAAATTTCGACGGATACGTATCAAATTCATCGCACACACGCGACTAAATTGAATTCCGTCAAAGCCTATATGTCTACGAAGCCGTTACGCACCTTTTGATGCTTTTGGTTCGTGACCACGTCGCCCGATTTGGCGGAACGCACGTCGTATCGAAGGGTTTTATTGAATTTTCACAATTTCGAAAACAAGTTTTTCTGTAACTTTGCGATCCAATTATTCTTTATACAGTGAACAAAAAATTAATCTATCTGAAGGGTTTTGGAGTTCTACATGTGGTCTAGGACTGTATTCAAGTACAACTTCTAAATGATTACAAGATCGATCGTAATCGATCCTCGAACATGGGTGTATGGACTGTCTTGTGTTCTGTTTTCGATCAGTTATTTGATCGACTTTGCGTCGAGTTCTTGGTCGATCGTAGGGTTTATGACGAATTCCCTTTGAAGGGTTTCGAAAAGGTATATATAGGCTTTACGTTGGATTCGATAGAACGAGAAATGGTCGAGAAATAGAAGAGAAACTTGACCTTGAAAAGTGGCGCTCGGCCTGGGTGCGGCTGCTACTGCCTTTGTTGTTTCTGCGGTTGCTGCTGGTTCCATGCGGCCGTGGCCGCGCACGGCGGTGCCCTGGGTGGCGTGCGAGGCTAAGGGGTCGGGGGTGGCGGTCTGGTGTTAGGGTTTTGAGATTTTTGTATTCTCCCTCTCGATCTCTCCTCTGTTCGTTATAAACATACGAACGTTCTGTAGGCTTTAACCGAGCCGATGGTGGGGGTCTCGGGCCTGTGGGCTCGGGTTTAGGGGATTGGGCTGGGGCAGGCTTTGGTTTGGCTGAGACTTGTTTTAGTTATTATGGCTTTTAATATATATGTATATATATACACACACATACATGTATACTACTTCTATACATTTTATATATATATATATAATATATATATATCTATATATATATATATATATATATATATATATATATGTATATATATATATATATATATATATATATATATACATATATATACATATATATATATATATATATATATATATATATATATATATATATATATATATATATATATATTTTTTATATATATATATATATATGTGTGTGTGTGTGTGTGTGTGTGTGTGTGTGTGTGTGTGTAAAAAAAATATATATACATATATATATGTGTGTGTGTGTGTGTATATATATATATATATATATATATATATATATATATATATATATATATATATATATATATATATATATATATATATATATATATATATATATATATATATATTTACGCACATATATATAATATAGTTATATATACATACAAATACACACATTTATATAATATATTTATATATACATACAAATATACACATTTATATGTTATATTTATATATACATACAAATACACACATTTATATATTATATTTATATATACATACAAATACACATATTTATATAATATTTATATATACATACAAATACACACATATAATATATATATTTATATATACATACACACCCATATATATATATATATATATATATATATATATATATATATATATATATATATAAAAAAAAAAAAAAATATATATATATATATATATATATATATATATATATATATATATATATATATATATATATATATATATATATGGTATAAAATCCAAGCAATCTAGGAATACATCACAAAAAAATATTTATCCTATTATAAAATAATTAACAATTTAATATCAATAACACATATATATGTAACAGATGTATCGCAAAATACTTAATATCCCGCTAAGATAAAATACAAAACACTAATAATGCATACTTACATGGGCGTCTTTGGTTGCACTACCGACTACATAGGCTTGGGTTTGGTTCGGGTCCAGTCCGAGCTAAATTGGTACAACCGGGCATCCTAAATATCAGACTTAATAAGTAAATAAATAAATCATTTCTAAGGGTCATGTCACAACTTGGCCTGGTTTTCATAGTTAGGACACACTTATGGCTTGGCCTTCCCTACCCTAGCTAAAACATAAGTCAAGGCACACAACTACACTATCCGTGCCATGATTCCTAGTCACCTTGTACACCAAAACTCAACCATAGCTAAAGTCATCTACTGTAATAATTAACTAAATAATTATTATAAAATTCTAAAAATCACCATTGAAATCAAATAAATAAATAAAAATATTCCAAAAATTTTCAGGAAGGGAGGCTACAATAGTAAAGTTTAGTCCCACCTTGGAAAAGCATCATGAGGTATTGCAATATATATACTTGGTATGTGTTGTTGAGATATGCACATGGGGTGGTGACCCTAAGGAGCGATTCATGTGGGTGATTTTACTAGGAGGTAAGGTTAAGACTCCAAGGTAAAGCATTAGCTTTTTGCTCCAGGAATTTATTCCTTTGGAGCTAAGCCCCGTAGGGGCTTAGCGACTCGGACTCGAACTCGGACACGGACTCGGACTCATGGGCTCATGAGGCGTAATTTGGTATTTTGTTGGCACACTTTTCAGTTAGCACATCAGCATCGTCGCTAGACGCATAGTGTGCTTAAGTTCCGGTTGTTGCGTGAGCCTCTTGTACAGCCATTCGTGCGCCAGTTTGTACTGCCCGATCACGTGACCAGATTGCGTACCAGTTGGCATGACTAAAGGGCACGGCCGATCACACGGCCAGATGGCGCGCCAGTGGACGAGCCAGTTGGTGCGCCAGTTGGTGCAAAGTTTGCGCACGGTTTGCACTTGGCACACAGTTTGCGTAGGGTAGAAGTTGCCGCTGCAGTTAGCACACAGTTTGTGCACAATTTCGCAAGGTACATACGGTGTGTCTATTACGCTAGTGCTTGCGGGAGGAGTCGGGCGCTGGTGCGCAGCTTGCGTGTGCTGTGCGCCATTTTTCTCGGATCGTGTCTGTGTACGACTGAACAGTTACATCATGTTCGGGATGATTTTTTCCACATCCTGAACTTGTTGCTAACTGGGAGGTTACAGAGCGGGGACTATAAAGCTTCTCTGCTCTCTCTCTTAAGGTACAAAATATATAAGTGTTAATAACACAAGTTCCTTACGAATCCAGAGAGTTCAAGACAGAAGAGAAGTGTGCCAGCACCAGCGCCACTTAGCACAAGAGTCCGTGCCATCCGAGGAGTCAAAAGAGCAGAGTGTTCTAAAGTTCTTCGTCGAACTTGCTGGTTCCTGGAAGCAGTTCGTATGGGGCAAATCATACTTTGAGCGTCGGTGATAATTTACCCCAGCTGGCTTTCTTCCTCTCTGATCTAATCAGAACCTTCAGTCCTTCCATTATCCACTTGCAACTCGTTCTGAACGAGAACTTCTCTGATCTAATGAGAAAAGTTAGTGGATGTTCGTTGTTGCTGTTGCTATGAATTATTCTGTGTCTTCTTCGTAGTAACACATTAGTTTTTGTCTTTCAGAATCCTCCAAGGATCTCTGTTTTGCACTTTCTTGTAGTGTTGCTATGAAACATTGTTCTTACAATTGTTTCATTTCTCTGTTTTACATCAAAAATTATGCCACGAGATATAAGATGGAAAACTTTCGTGTTAATCAATCCTAACTTCACAAAGTTAGAGCAATTTGATGGTGAACACTATCAAATATGGAAAATAAAGGTTAGTCTAAATATTCAATTCTCTGATGTGATCATGTACTTTTTGTAGAGGAACCAACTATTCTAGGAACTGGATCTGCAGCCACAATTTCTGCTGCTACTAAGAACCAGGCCAAGTAGAGATGGGACAATAGCATTTGTAGGCTTATGATCCTAAATGATTGGAAGACTCCCTTGCAGAATCATATTCAAAGAAGACTACTGCAAGAGAGAATTGGGAGTCTCTGGAGAAACTATATGAAGATGATAAGAACCGAAGCAAGATATTTTTAGTTACAAAATATCACAAGTGGTTCTTTGAAGATCGCCAATACTGCCACAGGTGAAGGAGTTTCTGAAGCTGCGACATACTTTGGATGATGAAGCGATGCCCTTCCCCGACAAGTTGTTGTTGGAGAGATCGTCTCTAAGCTTTCCGCTGGGTGGAGCAAATTTTATACAAACTTAAATAGAAAGAAGTTGGAGATCATTCTGGAAGATCTCCTGCAGGAAGTCTATATTGAGGACCAAATGAGGGCTCAACTGAAGGTAGACGTATTGTCCAACAATTGGCTAATGCCAATTTGGTTCACACCAAGGAACACAAGGAAAAGCATGCGGCTTCCCACAACAAGAAGAAGGACCCTAACAATTTGAAAGTTAAAGGGACTTCCTTCAAGAATCAGAAGGCAAAGTCTTAGATGCCTTGTTTCAAGTGTGGCAAGAAGGGTCATTTCAAGAGTGAATGTAAAGCGAAGACCAAGCAATCAAAGCAAGGTGAGCTAGCAAGGTTTCTATGATCACTGACTTTGTTGCAATGATTGCGTAGGTCACTGTTGTAGGGGCTGACTCTGACTGGTGGGTAGACACTGGTGCCACCTGCCATGTCTGCTCAAGTAAGGAGTGGTTCACTACCTACACGCCAACTTCTGAAGTTATTATGGTAGCGAAAGAGGCACAAGCTGAAGTGCTCGGGATCGAGATGGTGGTTTTGAAGCTGACTTCGAGGAAATCTCTGACGCTTCAGGGTGTAAAGCATGTACCTTCTATCGTAAAGAACCAGATATCAGGAGGCCTACTCTGCATTGCAGGCCTCAAGATGGACATCAATGCTAGTCAAATGGTGATGTCCATAAAGGGAACATACTTCGAAAAAGATTTTATACCGGAAGAAATATTTAAAATTTAGCTTATAAATCAGTCCAAAGTTGTTAATGCAATCATCATTCTGCTTATACTATTGAGTTGTGGCATAATAGGCTAGACATGTTTATTGTAAACGAATAAACAGAATGTCTAGTCTAGGACTTATCTCCAAATGAGGGGGTAAGGTAGAAAATGTGAAGTTTGTGCCCAAACGAAGATCACAAGAAAACCTTTCTTGGTTAATCGAAGACAGATCTTTTGAAGTTGGTACACTCCGATATCTGGACTTCAAACAATTTTCTACAAAGGTCGGGATGAAGTATTTCATAAACTTTTCGATGACTTCTCAAAGTATGCTTTCGTTCACCTTCTGAAGGCTAAAGACAAAGCATTCAAAACTTCAAGAGTTCAAGG
>JANAVB010025598.1:28227860-28412860 GCA_029216955.1 Iris pallida | reverse complement strand
TATCGCAAAATACTTAATATCCCGCTAAGATAAAATACAAAACACTAATAATGCATACTTACATGGGCGTCTTTGGTTGCACTACCGACTATAGGCTTGGGTTTGGTTCGGGTCCAGTCCGAGCTAAATTGGTACAACCGGGCATCCTAAATATCAGACTTAATAAGTAAATAAATAAATCATTTCTAAGGGTCATGTCACAACTTGGCCTGGTTTTCATAGTTAGGACACACTTATGGCTTGGCCTTCCCTACCCTAGCTAAAACATAAGTCAAGGCACACAACTACACTATCCGTGCCATGATTCTAGTCACCTTGTACACCAAAACTCAACCATAGCTAAAGTCATCTACTGTAATAATTAACTAAATAATTATTTATAAAATTCTAAAAATCACCATTGAAATCAAATAAATAAATAAAAATATTCCAAAAATTTTCAGGAAGGGAGGCTACAATAGTAAAGTTTAGTCCCACCTTGGAAAAGCATCATGAGGTATTGCAATATATATACTTGGTATGTGTGTTGAGATATGCACATGGGGTGGTGACCCTAAGGAGCGATTCATGTGGGATTTTACTAGGAGGTAAGGTTAAGACTCCAAGGTAAAGCATTAGCTTTTTGCTCCAGGAATTTATTCCTTTGGAGCTAAGCCCCGTAGGGGCTTAGCGACTCGGACTCGAACTCGGACACGGACTCGGACTCATGGGCTCATGAGGCGTAATTTGGTATTTTGTTGGCACACTTTTCAGTTAGCACATCAGCATCGTCGCTAGACGCATAGTGTGCTTAAGTTCCGGTTGTTGCGTGAGCCTCTTGTACAGCCATTCGTGCGCCAGTTTTACTGCCCGATCACGTGACCAGATTGCGTACCAGTTGGCATGACTAAAGGGCACGGCCGATCACACGGCCAGATGGCGCGCCAGTGACGAGCCAGTTGGTGCGCCAGTTGGTGCAAAGTTTGCGCACGGTTTGCACTTGGCACACAGTTTGCGTAGGGTAGAAGTTGCCGCTGCAGTTAGCACACAGTTTGTGCACAATTTCGCAAGGTACATACGGTGTGTCTATTACGCTAGTGCTTGCGGGAGGAGTCGGGCGCTGGTGCGCAGCTTGCGTGTGCTGTGCGCCATTTTTCTCGGATCGTGTCTGTGTACGACTGAACAGTTACATCATGTTCGGGATGATTTTTCCACATCCTGAACTTGTTGCTAACTGGGAGGTTACAGAGCGGGACTATAAAAGCTTCTCTGCTCTCTCTCTTAAGGTACAAAATATATAAGTGTTAATAACACAAGTTCCTTACGAATCCAGAGAGTTCAAGACAGAAGAGAAGTGTGCCAGCACCAGCGCCACTTAGCACAAGAGTCCGTGCCATCCGAGGAGTCAAAAGAGCAGAGTGTTCTAAAGTTCTTCGTCGAACTTGCTGGTTCCTGGAAGCAGTTCGTATGGGGCAAATCATACTTTGAGCGTCGGTGATAATTTACCCCAGCTGGCTTTCTTCCTCTCTGATCTAATCAGAACCTTCAGTCCTTCCATTATCCACTTGCAACTCGTTCTGAACGAGAACTTCTCTGATCTAATGAGAAAAGTTAGTGGATGTTCGTTGTTGCTGTTGCTATGAATTATTCTGTGTCTTCTTCGTAGTAACACATTAGTTTTGTCTTTCAGAATCCTCCAAGGATCTCTGTTTTGCACTTTCTTGTAGTGTTGCTATGAAACATTGTTCTTACAATTGTTTCATTTCTCTGTTTTACATCAAAAATTATGCCACGAGATATAAGATGGAAAACTTTCGTGTTAATCAATCCTAACTTCACAAAGTTAGAGCAATTTGATGGTGAACACTATCAAATATGGAAAATAAAGGTTAGTCTAAATATTCAATTCTCTGATGTTGATCATGTACTTTTTGTAGAGGAACCAACTATTCTAGGAACTGGATCTGCAGCCACAATTTCTGCTGCTACTAAGAACCAGGCCAAGTAGAGATGGGACAATAGCATTTGTAGGCTTATGATCCTAAATGATTGGAAGACTCCCTTGCAGAATCATATTCAAAGAAGACTACTGCAAGAGAGAATTGGGAGTCTCTGGAGAAACTATATGAAGATGATAAGAACCGAAGCAAGATATTTTTAGTTACAAAATATCACAAGTGGTTCTTTGAAGATCGCCAATACTGCCACAGGTGAAGGAGTTTCTGAAGCTGCGACATACTTTGGATGATGAAGCGATGCCCTTCCCCGACAAGTTTGTTGTTGGAGAGATCGTCTCTAAGCTTTCCGCTGGGTGGAGCAAATTTTATACAAACTTAAATAGAAAGAAGTTGGAGATCATTCTGGAAGATCTCCTGCAGGAAGTCTATATTGAGGACCAAATGAGGGCTCAACTGAAGGTAGACGTATTGTCCAAACAATTGGCTAATGCCAATTTGGTTCACACCAAGGAACACAAGGAAAAGCATGCGGCTTCCCACAACAAGAAGAAGGACCCTAACAATTTGAAAGTTAAAGGGACTTCCTTCAAGAATCAGAAGGCAAAGTCTTAGATGCCTTGTTTCAAGTGTGGCAAGAAGGGTCATTTCAAGAGTGAATGTAAAGCGAAGACCAAGCAATCAAAGCAAGGTGAGCCTAGCAAGGTTTCTATGATCACTGACTTTGTTGCAATGATTGCGTAGGTCACTGTTGTAGGGGCTGACTCTGACTGGTGGGTAGACACTGGTGCCACCTGCCATGTCTGCTCAAGTAAGGAGTGGTTCACTACCTACACGCCAACTTCTGAAGTTATTATGGTAGCGAAAGAGGCACAAGCTGAAGTGCTCGGGATCGAGATGGTGGTTTTGAAGCTGACTTCGAGGAAATCTCTGACGCTTCAGGGTGTAAAGCATGTACCTTCTATCGTAAAGAACCAGATATCAGGAGGCCTACTCTGCATTGCAGGCCTCAAGATGGACATCAATGCTAGTCAAATGGTGATGTCCATAAAGGGAACATACTTCGAAAAAGATTTTTATACCGAAGAAATATTTAAAATTTAGCTTATAAATCAGTCCAAAGTTGTTAATGCAATCAATCATTCTGCTTATACTATTGAGTTGTGGCATAATAGGCTAGAACATGTTTATTGTAAACGAATAAACAGAATGTCTAGTCTAGGACTTATCTCCAAATGAGGGGGTAAGGTAGAGAAATGTGAAGTTTGTGCCCAAACGAAGATCACAAGAAAACTCTTTCCTTTGGTTAATCGAAGCACAGATCTTTTGAAGTTGGTACACTCCGATATCTGTGACTTCAAACAATTTTCTACAAAGGTCGGGATGAAGTATTTCATAAACTTTTTCGATGACTTCTCAAAGTATGCTTTCGTCTACCTTCTGAAGGCTAAAGACAAAGCATTCAAAACTTCAAAGAGTTCAAGGCTGAGGCTGAGTGGCAGACTGGACAACAACTTAAGAGAATAAGAAGTGATCGAGGTGGAGAGTACCGGTCTCATGAATTCGCATCGTTCTGCAAAGAACATGGAATTGTCAACGAGATCACTACTCCATACTCACCTCAATCAAACGGAGTAGCAGAGAGGAAGAATAGAACGTTGATAGAAATGATTAACTCAATGTTATCGACTGCGGGTCTTCCAAAGTGCTACTGGGGAGAAGCTGCATTGACGGCCACTTTTATTCTAAATAAAGTGCCTCATGCAACTTCAGATATTACTCCTTATGAACTCTGTTTCAAGGTCAGACCTAACTTGAATGTCATTCGAGTGTAGGGGTGTCTGGCTGTAGCATTTGGGTTCCTAGAATTTATCTTCTATTTTGGAGACTTTTTTAATTTTATTTTTAGTTAGAATCAATTATTAACTAGGATATTAATTTGGGATCGTAAGATTTTTGCCTAAGCCTATAGGTTATATATAAGGAAATTAGGTCATATATGGTCTCTGGGGCCCCTAGACAGTCCCTAGTATATTATTTCACCATTTTAGAATTTTTAGGATTTTATGAAGATTTTTAGATAATTTTTATATATGATTTTATTATTTTCCTAAGCTTCTATGATTTACTATGAGAGCACCCGAGAGTAGTTATGAGGCCAAGGAATTTATTTGGGCTCTAGAACCCTTAAACTAATTTCTAGATTTTTTAGGAATTTTTAAAAAAATTTCGGGATTTATTTGGAATTTTTAGGATCTTTCCTGATTTTTATTTAATTTTCTGAATATTAAAAATCATATTTTCAATCAAATACCAAGTCAGCTGAGCGGGGGGCCCACCCGTCAGCCGCTCGGGCCTGGGTGGCAGGCCCACCCGTCAGCGCCGGGTGGATGGAGCTCGGTCTCCGAGCCGCCCACGAAATTCCAAGCCGAGCCGGCTTGGAGCTGCCCCTAAGCCGAGCCAAGCAAGGCTTGTTCTGGGCCGTTCGATCAAGCGGTGGGTGCACATGATCGTGCCACGTGTCCCCAGTCGGCTGAACAGCTCCCACCGACTCTCTCTTCCCTATAAATATAGTATATAGTTTATTATTTTCGAAACCCTAGAATTTTAACAGCTTTTTGAGAGGAAGTTCGATAGGGATTCTTTGACTTCGCGGAGGGTTTGCCGTTGATCTAGACGTCCATTTTGCATGCCGTTTTTTTTATTGGAAGCATATTAAGGTTAGGCTTATGAATATATATTTATTTTCTGGTATTTTGATTTTGAATTTCTGAATAATTATTTGAGTGTCGGTTGTTCAAAAATTAATACGTCACACGGTTTTCGAGATTTCGAGTGATCTCGAACTCCATTTCGTGATCAGTTTGAAGTTTTTAAAAGCTGACATCGAGCTTTACAACATATAATTTTTCTAAAAATTTTGAGTGTCATCTAGTATTTTATTTTGTTCATAGAAGTCAGATTTGGTCAACGGTTCATCGATTTGGTCATAGTTAGCCATAATGGCGATAACTTTTGGCCAAATCATAATTTTATGGCATGGTCGATTCCAGTGCACTCATGGCGCTGAAATCTACCATGTTGTATACTTAAACTTTTGAATTCATAATGTTTGACTAGTCAGTCAACAATATGCCTCGGTTTACGTGCTACGAGTCCCGAATTTGGAACTGTGAATTTTCTTGGCAAAATATTTGCGTTTAGATTGTTATTTGAGAATTAAATAGGTTAAAATAGGATTTTAACTGATTTATTCTAGAATTAGAATAGTATTAATTGATTTAACCTATTAGCCACTTTCTAGGATTTTTAGAGTGGGAATTGTTGATCTAACTTGTGATTATTTTTGTGTCGGGGTAGATCGGGCTACGGCATCTTAACTTGTGACTTTATCATCTATCGGAGCAGGCAAGTATCACTATGACCTATGTGTCCTTTATTTTATACTGCATGTATCTTCGTGTCGTCTTTTCACTATTACTCCCTTATGGTTCATGATTGTCATTGTTCATGATTACTATTGTGCACGAGAGTTAGTATCGATTGGATATACATACATGTTTATGCCTTACTCAGTGTTTTTTATTGTTTACAGTTTATCATATTGCTAATGTTTACCGTAGTGGACATGTATTGTGAGTGAGTCGGGCGGAGGAATACAACAAGTAAGCATGTGGTCAACGAATTGAATACAGACCCCTATACATTGATTGCATAATATCACTCATGCACCACACATATGACTGACGGATATTCCAAGCCGTCTACATGCTGAAAGTTGGTATTCTAAATCACACATTACACATGACTTAATTATTGTTGCTCTATTGTCTATCATTCTTCTTTTGTCAAGTCTACCTTCTTATTGTCATCATATCTTAGTGGTATGTCAAAGTCTACCTTCATGTTATTATCATGTCTCAGAGGTACTTTCTTATCATACAATGTCATGCCTATACTTATCTTCAGTTAAATTCCTTTTATCGTTCCTTCATGCTTATATACTATATTGTGTAATGTAGTGTTATGGTGATCTTGCTCCAATCCTGACTGGATAACTATTTTTTAGCTTTAGACGAAGAGATTTGCCTCAAGGTCTACGGTGAGTATGTTGGTGACCCTGACATTACTGGCGTACCCGGTTCCAGCCCTGATGCGAATTAGCATATTTTCTTCCTTATGGATTCGCATTAGTTAGTAGTTATAGTTATGGAGTTTAGTTGTCTATCTTATTTTATGCTATCCGGGTTTGTTTCCGAGACTTTCTGAGTTGTAGTGGATTATTTCATGTTTATAATATTGAGACTATTGGATATTTTGGTAATTATTACTGGCTTAGTTGTGGATGATATATATATGCGTGTTGTGCTTGTTGTGGACATTTGTTATCGTAGACAGCGTACTACTGCCGATGATGCAGCGTAGGCTGGACTTGGATACGAACTCGTATCCCAAAATTGGGAGCGGGTCGTGACAAGTTTTTATGGTGGTCCATGCAGGTCCAATTTTGCAAAAGACTGCGAACTCGTGGTAGTACTTAAGTTAGTCGTACTACTGCGAGCCTGCGAATAGAGTTGAAGTTAGGAGGTTATATCATCCACAGTAGGATTTTCGACCTTATGAGTCTGTTTTATCCTTAGGATCTTATTGTCTCTTGAATTGCATCTCGCTTGATTCTGTCCTTGATTTTTTCGATATGTTTGTATCTACCATTCTAACCATATCCTTTCTTTTCTTTTAGTTCGCAATGGTTGAGACAAGGCGCAGTGTGATCCGTAAGGGGAAAAGGGTAGTTAACCCTTATGTTACTCCCGAGCCCGAAGGATCGACAACAGAGAGTACAAAATTCGTAGAGCCCTCTAACCCTCAGCCAGATAGAGTTAGTGCTGAGGATCTTCCACCACCACCACCACTAACAGCCCCAACCCAAGAAGTAACTGTGGATGGAGCTCATATCCTTACGATACTCCAGGGCATGATGGAGACTCAGCAGAGACATGCAAATGTTTTAGGGAGGAGTGTAGAAACACGACAAGATCATGTGGGTACTATTGATGGGTTTCGCAAGATGAACCCACCTCCATTTACTGGCTCGGAGAAACCTATAGAAGTCACCAACTGGCTAGTGGAGATAGAGACACTACTAGAGGCATCGGAGCTGCCACCGGAGAAATAGATAAAAGTAGTGAAGTTGCAGCTCAAGGACAATACACTGTTGGCCCATTCTACGGTCACACCCGATTTCGATAATCAACATATACTTTAGTCAATACACAAAATATAGAAAATGCTGCTAACTATTTCAGGATGCATGAAATCATATTCAACGGACGATGTACTGCATAAATCAAAGCGTCAAAGTCATCAAAATCTTCTGAAGACTCTTTTCTACTTTATTCTGTATTTTACATTTTATTGAGTCTAGGAATTACTTTGTAAAATCAATTATGGTAATACTGGCTTTGGGTTAAAATTATCCTCCTTTCTCAAAACCTACTTTTACCCTTTCATATTTTCGATTACAAATATTTCAAAAATATATTTCGAAAATATTCATTTTTTCAAATGATTTTACAAATAACCAAAAACATGTTTGAAAACTGTTTTTACAAAAGAATTTCAAAATATATCTCCTGACAGAACTCCAAGCCGAGTTCGGCCCGAGTTCGGCCCGAACTCTGACCGAGTTCGGTCAGTTTGTATTCAAACTTCAGTTGCCTCCAAATCTGCGAGCAACGTCTTTTTGCGAGATATTTGCATCCGAACTCTGCCCGAGTTCTGCCCGAGTTCGGTTGATGAAAACACCTATAAATAGAGAAGAACTTTTCACTTCAAAACATCAATTCATTCTTCATCTTCTCTTCTCTATTATTCAAGTGTTTTCTAAACGATCCAAGATTTTCAAATCTCACCTACACATCTCTTAGCCAAAAGCCAGTACTATCAGATTGATTTAGCAGTCTTTTGGTTATTCAGAGTTGTAAAGAGGTCGTCAAGTTTCAACAATAAATTCTCGTTGTGGAGCTGGTCGTGCGCTCGTCATCAAGCACGGTGTGTGTTGGAGTTGGTCGTGCACTCGTCAACAAGCACGGTGGTGTAAGAGTTGCAAGCACTCAGTTAAAGCTTGTGCCTTTAGTGGATTAACATCGAGCAAGAGTACTCGAGAGTGGATTAGTCCTCTCAGAGGGATACCAGTATACATCGCTGTGTTACTGAGTTTGATTCTCCTTTTTTTACTTACTGCTCTTACATCATTGCCATAGTTTAAATTATTAATTGGTAATTTTTTTTCTGCTGCACACACGCACTCTATTCACCCCCCTCTAGAAGTGCTCAACGGTCCTACAATTGGTATCAGAGCAGGTTATATTCTTATATAACATACCCTAGAGAGTATATATATGGCAGCCGTGAAATCTATATTCAATGGTGAAGGGCAATCCACAAATAGACCTCCCCTATTTGATGGAACAAACTATACATACTGGAAACACGTATGACTTTCTTTCTAAAGTCTCTAGATTTTGATTTATGGTCAATAGTCATTGATGGGTATAAGAAACCACCACCTACTGTGGTTGAAGGTATTCTTATGGAAAAGCCGTATGACAAGTACACCGATGCTGAAAAAGCAAAGGCTAGTCATGATGCTCGAGTCATCAATGCACTATTCTGTGCAATTGACAAAACTGAGTTCAATAGAGTTTCTACCTGTAAGACGTCTCATGAAATTTGGAAACTCCTTGAGGTAACCCATGAAGGGACTTCCCAAGTCAAGGAATCCAAAATCAGTAGACTGACTCAGGAATATGAATCTTTTAAAATGAAACCTGGTGAGTCAATTATACAGATGTTTACTCGTTTCCTTGATATAACTAATCCCCTTCAATCTCTTGGTAAAGATTACAGCAACCATGAGAAAATCAGGAAAGTGCTGCGGGCTCTAACAAAGAACTGGAATCCAAAAGCCACAGCAATCATTGAAGGAAATGATCTCACCACGATGACTCTAGAAACACTGATAGGAAATTGATGACTCATGAGCTCGACTTGCAAGACTTTGAAGAGGCCACACCAAAAGAAAAGACCATCGCCTTCAAAGCTCAATCAAGAAAATCAACATACAACGACTCAGATGAAGAATCATCAAGTGGTGATGAACGTGCCTTACTTGTGAAGAACTTCAAGAAATATCTAAAGTTCACAAGCAGAAAGAAGAAAGACATCCAAGAAAGCAATGAAGACGACACTATATGCTTCGGGTGCAAGAAATTAGGGCACATGAAGAAGGACTGTCCAGCTACCAAGAAGAGCAGTCCATATGATCGGTCAAGATCAAACAGAAGATCCACATCTGGCCGAAAGTATGCCAACACAAGCATCTGGCACGAGAGTGATGCCAGTGACTCAGAAGAAGAAGACAGACCCTGCAGCAATGCAAATGTTTGTCTTATGGCATTCGAAAAGGTATCATCTAATCCTCTGTTTGATGATTTTACTTTTGATGAACTAGAGACTGCCTTTAGCGATTTACTTGAAGATCACAAAACTGTGCTCGACAAGTATAAGTAATCTCGAAAAGAGATTAAGGCACACACAGCCGAGATAGCTAGATTATCTAATCTTCTTGAAGACATTAAAGAGACATCTACTACCGGTAAAAGGAAGAGATAGCCAAACTTAAAGTAGACTACCATGAGGCTATCCTCAACATTGAAAAGAAAGAAGAGGACTATGTCAAAATACACAAACTTTATGACATAGAGAAGAAGTTGCACCTAGTAACTGAACAAAGACTCCTTGATATGACTGCAAGATACGAAGAGTCTGTAGCGATTTCTAAAAAGTTAGAAATCAAGTTGGGCAAACAGGCAATACCTGTGACACAGCCCAAGATTAGTCCTAATGCAAAGCATACACCAAAAAGGACTAAACACAAGAAAGCACAGAGGAAACACGAACACTATTATGCTTTCACTTATAGGTTTTCCAAACAGAACAAGCCTGCAAACACAGTCTATTCCACTAAACTGACTTGCACATATTGTGGTACACACGGTCATATATCACAATACTGTATGGCAAGAAAGCTTGTTGATAACCATACTCTAGTTTGGAAACCTAAAGCTAATCTGAGTGGACCCTTCAGAAAATGGGTACCAAAGGATTCATCTACTTGTTTTGTAGGTGGACCCTCAACCCTCTCATGCTAGAAGCAAATGGATCCTCAATAGCGGATGTTCGTGACACATGACTGGTGATGCATCTTTATTCGCTACGCTATCGATGAAGAAAGAAGGATACGTCTCCTTCGGAAATAACTTGAGAGGTGATATTATAGGTAATGGTACTGTAGGTATTTCTCCTTATCCAATAATAAAGGATGTTTGTCTAGTAACTGAATTGAAACATAACCTATTGAGCATAAGTCATTTGGCAGATAATGGTTATGGTATCAATTTTGTGAAAGATAAATGTACCATATATGATATGTCATCTGGTGATCCCGTATATAAGGGGATTAGAGAAGACAATATTTATGTTTTCTTTTTGGAGAATACTAATAATGCAGGAAGGTGCCTAGTAGCCAATCAAGATGAAAGCTGGCTATGGCACATGAGACTAGGACATGCAAACATGGATACTATCTCACGTCTGAACACAAAGAAGTTGGTAAAAGGACTCCCAGAAATTCCATTCAAGAGAGACATGGTATGTGCTGACTGTGAAAAGAATAAAGCACATAGATCTTCTTTTAAATCCATCAACGCTGTAAGTACTTCGAGACCTTTGCAGTTGATTCATATGGATTTATTTGGTCCAAGTAGAGTCGCTAGTCTTGGCGGTAAACTCTATGCTTTTGTCATTGTTGATGTTTTCTCTCGTTTTACATGGGTTTACTTTTTATCAAACAAAAGTGATGCTATTTTTGAATTTCAGATATTTTGTAAAAAGGTTCAAAACGAAAAAGGCTTCATGATTACTCGTAGCCGAAGTGATCATGGTGGCGAATTCGAAAATACTGATTTCAAAAAGTTTTGTGATGATAGTGGATACTACCACGAATTTTCTTGTCCTAGAACTCCCCAACAGAATGTGTTGTGGAGCGGAAGAACCGTACTCTAAGCGAAATAGCTAGAGTCATGCTTAATCAGCATAATCTTCCTAAATATTTTTGAGCAGAAGCTGTTAGTACAGCCTGTCATATTTTAAATAGGGTGTTAATTCGACCTATCTCGAAGAAAACACCATATGAGCTTTGGTTTGGAAGAATTCCAAACATTTCTTATTTTAAAGTTTTTGGTTGTCGCTGTTTCATCCTGAACACCAAGGATAACTTGGGTAAGTTCGACTCCAAAGCAGATGACGGGATATTTCTCGGATATGCTGCTAAGAGTAAGGGATATAGAATTTTTAATAAAAGATCTCTGATTGTTGAAGAAAGCATTAATGTTACCTTTGATGAGTTGAATAGTCATAGATCTAGCGACAGTGATGATGAAGATGCACCTACAAAAACAAAGAAGAGTTCTGAGAAAGATCCTACCAAAGAGGCAAGAACTGATAAAAGTTCCGAAGATGCAGGAACTGAGAAGAGCCTTGTGAAAGGTATGGCCCAAAGATTCGAATCATTGAGATTCAAACCAGATCATCCAGAAACTCTCATAATAGGTGATGTATCCAAAGGTGTAAGTACTCGTTCATCTCTTAGAGATTCTGAAGTAGCAGCTAATGTAGCATTTATTTCTCAAATAGAACCTAAGAATGTTGATGAGGCTTTTTCTGATGAATTTTGGATTTCTGCCATGCAAGAGGAACTTAATCAATTTGAAAGAAACCAAGTTTGGGAACTCGTTCCTAAACCTATTGGTCAATCGATAATTGGTACCAAATGGGTGTTTCGAAATAAGCTTAGTGAAGATGGACAAGTTCTACGCAACAAAGCACGTCTAGTTGCACAAGGTTATAATCAAGAAGAAGGAATTGATTATGATGAGACCTATGCTCCTGTTGCTAGACTAGAAGCCATTCGCATGTTTTGCGCTTTTGCTTGTTTTAATGATTTCAAACTTTTTTAAATGGACGTGAAAAGCGTATTTCTAAATAGATTTTTGAAAGAAAAAGTTTTTGTGAAACAACCCCCTGGTTTTGAAGATTTTCAAAAACCTGATTACGTCTTCAAGCTTAAGAAAGCACTTTATGGACTCAAACAAGCACCTCGTGCTTGGTATGAAGGCCTAAGCGCCTTCTTACTTGATAATGGTTTTTCAAATGGCAAGATTGATACTACTCTTTTTATTAAATCTATAAATAATGATATACTTCTAGTGCAAATTTATGTAGATGACATCATCTTTGGTTCTACTAATGAACAACTCTGTCAAGAATTTGCCAAGTGTATGCAGAGTAAATTTGAAATGAGCATGATGGAAGAGCTGAACTTCTTCCTAGGATTGCAAATCAAACAACATTTAAACGGAACATTCATCAACCAAGCCAAGTACACGAAGGACATACTGAAGAAGTACGACTTCGAGAATGTGAAGCCAATTGGGACTCCTATGGCTACATCTACAAAGCTTGATGCTGATAAAAGTGGCAAACCTGTTGATCAGCGTAAGTATCGAGGTATGATTGGTAGTTTATTATATTTAACTGCTAGTCGCCCTGATATTATGTTTAGTGTTTGCATATGTGCACGATATCAGGCAAATCCTAAGGAATCACATCTTAGTGCCGTTAAGCGTATCTTCCGATACCTTAAAGGAACTTCTACAGTTGGCTTATGGTATCCCAAAACCAAATCCTTTGACCTTATAGGTTACTCGGATGCGGATTTTGCTGGATGCAAAGTGGACCGTAAAAGTACCAGTGGCACATGTCATTTCTTGGGAAAGGCCTTAGTCTCTTGGTTTAGCAAGAAACAAAATTCAGTAGCATTATCAACAACTGAGGCTGAATATATCGCCGCAGGACGTTGTTGTGCTCAAATTTTGTGGATGAAGCAAACCTTAGAGGACTACAATCTGCACTATACAAATGTTCCTATATATTGTGATAACACTAGTGCAATTAATTTGACTAAGAACCCTATCTGTCATTCACGCACAAAGCACATAGAAATTAGACATCATTTTTTACGTGATCATCAACAACACGGGGATATTTGCTTAGAATTTATTGATACTGAACATCAACTAGCAGATATTTTCACTAAACCATTGGCTGAAGACTGTTTTAACATCTTGAGGCGTGAGCTCGGCATTTTTGAATTCTCGAACTCTTAAAACATATGGTAATTAAAACTGCATTTATAACTTGACAATTTATTATTTAATAAAAATTATTTTTGGGGACAAATTTACAAAGGGTATGTCTGTCACCACGGCTACGGTCGAAGCGAAGCGGTACTTAAGAGTTCCCCGGTGAACCACCGTTAGCTGGGACAACCCCTATAGTTAACCCAAAAATAATAGCAGTTATTTAATAAACCAGTCAAATGTTACTTTTTACAGTTTTTTTTACCTGACTGCTTTGACTGTCTCGGGAATGCAAGTGGCCGAACTCGGCCCGAACTCTGACCGAGTTCGGACCGAATTCGGACCGAGTTCGGTCGGCGCTGTGATGGTTCCAGAACCGAACAGCCGGCCCTAGCACCTATTTATTTCATCCTTTCTTCCACTTTTTCTCCACACCAAAACGTGGAATACTTCCATCTCCTACTAGAAATTCTTCCTCCTCCTTCTTTGCAAGGAATCGACAAGTTCAGTGGGCGATCTTCTTCCTCATGGCTCCGAAACGTCAACGAGGAAATTCTTCTCAAGGTGCTTCCTCCTCATCCGACTACACTCCGGCAAGTCTCTTCAGTCCAGCCAAACCTAGAGATCTCGAGGAATATGATAGCACTTTGTTTCCCGACAAAGACTTCTCTGATCTCTGGTTTGATTCTTTCTCTCTTCGTCGTATTTGTGCTGGAGCCTTCGTCAATTTTACAACCTTCTTTGAATATGCTCCTGTTTTTGATCAACTTGGATTTCGCGACTTTTTTGAGGTCCAAGATAGTATTTACGACAATACAGTCCGTATGTTTTACTGCAATTTGCAAGTAAAACAAAACGGGAATTTCTATTCCTGTATTGCTGGACAGGAATTAGAATTTAGCGCCACCGATATTAGTGAATATTTTCACATTCCTGATCTTGGTGATGCACTTGTTGACATCCACCATGTTCAATTCCCTGCCGATGTCACTTTAGCTTCTTTTAGGGAATTGATTTGTCACCCTATTCCTCCTCCCCGGAGAATCTTTTCTAGACATCTAAATCAAAATTTTTACGAGCTTCATCGTATGATTTTCTCGGCCCTTCTTCCGAAGAAAGGCTCTACCGATGAAGTTACATTTTTTGGAACTTTCTGCTCTTTATCATATTCATTTTGGAATTCCTTTCTCCGTTCCAAAAACCATAATGTCTTGGATGCTCAGCTGCAAGAATGCAGGTAGGAACTTAGTCTTTTCTATGCACCTTGCTAGTATATTTTGACGTTTTGAGATTGATCTTGAAACGTGTGCCATTTCTTCTCCACCTGTTGAGTTGACCCGCTCTCGTCGGTTTCCTCAACCTCCTGGTGCTGCTCCTGCTGTCCCAGCGGCTGATGCTGAGGCCCCTCCAGCTGATGCTCATCCTGCTCCGGCCCCTGCCCGAGGACTTGATCAGGCATTCTACCAGCGGTTTGATGATTTCGTTGCTGTATCCACGCAACGTTATCAGGACTCCGAGTTCCGGCATATTTCTCAGGCCCAGGTGCTGAGAAACAGTATTGCCGATATCCACTACAGCCTGGTTCATGATCCCGTTCATCCACTCACTATCCTTCCACACCCTGCTTTCCCTGGTCCTCGTTTTACTGATGAGACTACTTTTCAGTACTTTGACCTGACCACTGCCTATTTCCCTCATGATCCTCCCGGTGCGGACGACGCAGAGATGTGATGTGGATTCAGCCATAGGATAGTGGATTTAGTTTTGTTTAGTTTGATGCAGTTCATGTAGTACTTTTTACTTTCATGTCTAAACTGTTTTAGTTAGACATTTATCAGTTGTACTATTTGGCTTTCTAGTGGAAAACTTATGATACTTCAGTTTATTATGTGTTAGTTCATTGCATTCCACTTGTCTATGTTGTGATTACTTCTTATCTTTCACTTTGTCTTGTCTTTTCTATTGTTGGCTTCTTGATTTACGGGGGAGCCTATTCATTTTACTACTTGACAAAGGGGCAGAAAATGAGTATACCCAAAATCAAAAATCGCAAGGCTAGAACAAAATTTTTTTCAGGTATTTTGATATGTTATTTTATTTTTTTATAAATATATTTTAGTATAGACTCAAGTTTGTCAATTATCAAAATGGGGGAGATTGTTGGCCCATTCCACGGTCACACCCGATTTCGATAATCAACATATACTTTAGTCAATACACAAAATATAGAAAATGCTGCTAACTATTTCAGGATGCATGAAATCATATTCAACGGACGATGTACTGCATAAATCAAAGCGTCAAAGTCATTAAAATCTTCTGAAGACTCTTTTCTACTTTATTCTGTATTTTACATTTTATTGAGTCTAGGAATTACTTTGTAAAATCAATTATGGTAATACTGGCTTAGGGTTAAAATTATCCTCCTTTCTCAAAACCTACTTTTACCCTTTCATATTTTCGATTACAAATATTTCAAAAATATATTTCGAAAATATTCATTTTTTCAAATGATTTTACAAATAACCAAAAACATGTTTGAAAACTATTTTTACAAAAGAATTTCAAAATATATCTCCTGACAGAACTCCAACCGAGTTCGGCCCGAGTTCGGTCAGTTTGTATTCAAACTTCAGTTGCCTCCAAATCTGCGAGCAACGTCTTTTTGCGAGATATTTGCATCCGAACTCTGCCCGAGTTCTGCCCGAGTTCGGTTGATGAAAACACCTATAAATAGAGAAGAACTTTTCACTTCAAAACATCAATTCATTCTTCATCTTCTCTTCTCTATTATTCAAGTGTTTTCTAAACGATCCAAGATTTTCAAATCTCACCTACACATCTCTTAGCCAAAAGCCAGTACTATCAGATTGATTTAGAAGTCTTTTGGTTATTCAGAGTTGTAAAGAGGTCGTCAAGTTTCAACAACAAATTCTCGTTGTGGAGCTGGTCGTGCGCTCGTCATCAAGCACGGTGTGTGTTGGAGTTGGTCGTGCACTCGTCAACAAGCACGGTGGTGTAAGAGTTGCAAGCACTCAGTTAAAGCTTGTGCCTTTAGTGGATTAACATCGAGCAAGAGTACTCGAGACTGGATTAGTCCTCTCAGAGGGATACCAGTATACATCGCTGTGTTACTGAGTTTGATTCTCCTTTCTTTACTTACTGCTCTTACATCATTGCCATAGTTTAAATTATTAATTGGTAATTTTTTTTTCCGCTGCACACACGCACTCTATTCACCCCCCCTCTAGAAGTGCTCAACGGTCCTACATACACATCATTGGTGGGCGGCACAAGAAAGACGGTTGGGCAAGAATGTGTTATGGGAAGAGTTTACGGACCTCTTTAATACTATGTTCTTCCCCACCACTGTTCGGAAGGGGCTGCGGGATCAGTTCATACGACTAGAGTAAGGGAGCATGACAGTGGACGAATATGATGTAGAATTCAGTCGCTTGAGTCATTTTGCTCCTACTCTTGTATCTACAGAAGAAGAGAAGGCGGAGAAGTTCCATTCTGGGTTGAATTACAAGTTGTAGAGTTTGACAGCGTTAGTAGACCAATCCTATACAGGTATCTTGAATGCATCTAGGTGTCAAGAATCTATCCTAAGGCAGAAAGTAGGTTCCCAAAAGAGAGGTAGAGATGGTAGTCATCAAGAAACATCAAAACGTCCTAATATTTTTTAAAAGACCCTTCAAATCCAGCATCAACATCATCCTCCAACTAGGGTGGTATCATCCCAGCCACAACAACAGCCTATCCCACCCAAGCCTAAGTGTAATTATTATGGAAGAGAAGGACACAAGTGGGACCATTATAGGAAGAGGTTAGGAATTTGTCTCCTTTGTGGATCACCAGACCACCAAGTGCGAGAATGCCCCGCAGCACCAACTCATAAGCCAGTTTCGCAACAGCAGTCTGGAGGAGCACAACGTCAAGGACAAGCATTTGTGGCTGTGACTCAACCCCAAGACATAGGTAACTTAAATATGTTTTCTTAAAAGCCTTCTTTAGTTTTAGTTGTTATGCATGCTTAGTTAGTTTGTAGTATGCTTATTATTGATCAGTTCTCTTATGTTCCTAGCCATTATCTTTCCGTGACTTAGCTTAAGAAATTATTGCTTGTAAGAGTTAGGTATTATACTACGCTATTTGTGATGTTTTGATTTTTGAGGACAAAAATCTTTTAAGGAGGATAGTTTGTAGCATTTGGGTTCCTAGAATTTATCTTCTATTTTGGAGATTTTTATTTTTAGTTAGAATCAATTATTAACTAGAATATTGATTTGGGATCGTAAGATTTTTGCTTAAGCCTATATGTTAGGTATAAGGAAATTAGGTCGTATATGGTCTCTGGGACCCCTAGATAGTCCCTAGTATATTATTTCACCATTTTAGAATTTTTAGGATTATATGAAGATTTTTAGATAATTTTTATATATGATTTTATTATTTTTCTAAGCTTCTATGATTTACTGTGAGCGCACTCGAGAGTAGTTATGAGGCCAAGGAACTTATTTAGGCTCTAGAACCCTTCAAATATTTTCTAGATTTTTTTAGGAATTTTTAGAAATTTTTTGGGATTTATTTGGAATTTTTAGGATTTTTCCTGATTTTTATTTAATTTTCTGAATATTAAAAACCCTATTTTCAATCAAATACCCAGTCAACTGAGCGGGGGGCCCACCTGTCAGCCGCTCGGGCCCTGGTGGCAGGCCCACCCGTCAGCGCCGGGTGGATGGAGCTCGGTCTCCGAGCCACCCACGAAATCCCAAGCCGAGCCGGCTTGGAGCTGCCCCTAAGCCGAGCCAAGCAAGGTTTGTTCTGGGTCGTTCGATCAAGCGGTGGGTGCACGTGATCGTGCCACGTGTCCCCCAGCCAGCTGAACTGCTCCCACCTACTCTCTCTTCCCTATATATATAGTATATAGTTTATTATTTTCAAAACCCTAGAATTTCAACAGCTTTTTGAGAGGAAGTTCGATAGGGATTCTTCGACTTCGCGGAGGGTTTGCCGTTGATCTAGACATCCATTTTGCGTGCCATTTTTTTGTTAGAAGCGTATTAAGGTTAGGTTTCTGAATATATATTTATTTTCTGGTATTTTGATCTCAAATTTCTGAATAATTATTTGAGTGTCGGTTGTCCAAAAATCAACGCGTCGCACGGTTTTCGAGATTTCGAGTGATCCCGAACTCCGTTTCGCGATCTGTTTGAAGTTTTAAAAAGCTGACACCGAGCTCTACAACATATAATTTTTCCAAAAATTTAGAGTTTCATCTAGTATTTTATTTTGTTCATAGAAGTCATATTTGGTCAACGGTTCATCGATTTGGTCATGGTTAGCCATAATGGCGATAACTTTTGACCAAATCATGATTTTGTGGCACGGTCAATTCCAGTGCACTCGTGGCGATGAAATCTACCATGTTGCAGACTCAAACTTTTGAATTCATAATGTTTGACTAGTTAGTCAACAATATGCCTCGGTTTGCGTGCCACGAGTCCCGAATTTGGAACCGTGAATTTTCTTGGCCAACTATTTGCGTTTAGATTGTTATTTGAGAATTAAATAGGTTAAAATATGATTTTAAATGGTTTATTCCAGAATTAGAATAGTATTAATTGATTTAACCCATTAGCCACTTTCTAGGTTTTTTAGAGTGGGAATCGTTGATCTAACTTGTGATTGTTTTTGTGTCGGGGTAGATCGGGCTACGATGTCTTGACTTGTGACCTTATCATCTATCGGAGCAGGCAAGTATCACTTTGACCTATATTTCCTTTATTTTATACTGCATTAATCTTCGTGTCGTCTTTTCACTATTACTCCCTTATGGTTCGTGATTGTCATTGTTCATGATTACTATTGTGCACGAGAGTTAGAATCGGTTGGATATACATACATGTTCATGCCTTACTCAGTGTTTCCTATTGTTTACAGTTTATCGTATTGCTAATGTTTATCGTAGTGGACATGTATTATGAGTGATTCGGGCGGAAGAGTACAACAAGTAAGCATGTGGTCAACGAATTGAATACAGACCCCCTATACATTGATTGCATAATATCAGTCATGCACCACACGTATGACTGACGGATATCCCAAGCCGTCTACATGCTGAAAGTTGGTATTCTAAAACACACAGTACACGTGACTTAATTATTGTTGCACTATTGTCTATCATTCTTCTTTTGTCAAGTCTACCTTCTTATTGTCATCATATCTTAGTGGTATGTCAAAGTCTACCTTCATATTATTATCATGTCTCAGAGGTACTTTCTTATCATACAATGTCATGCCTATACTCATCTTCAGTTAAATTCCTTTTATCGTTCCTTCATGCTTGTATACTATATTGTCTAATGTAGTGTTATGGTGATCTTGCTCCAATCCTGACTGGATAACTATTTTTCAGCTTTAGACGAAGAGATTTGCCCCGAGGTCTACGGTGAGTATGTTGGCGACCCTGACATCACTGGTGTACCCGGTTCCAGCACTGATACGAATTAGCATATTGCCTTCCTTATGGATTCGCATTAGTTAGTAGTAATAGTTATGGAGTTTAGTTGTCTATCTTATTTTCTGCTATCCGAGTTTGTTCCTGAGACTTTCTGAGTTGTAGTGGATTGTTTCATATTTATGATATTGAGACTATTGGATATTCTGGTAATTATTGCTGGCTTAGTTATGGATAATATATATGCGTGTTGTGCTTGTTGTGGACCATTGTTATCATAGACAGCGTACTACCACCGATGCTGCAGCGTAGGCTGGACTTGGCCACGAACTCGTATCCCAAAATTAGGAGCGGGTCGTGACACTAGCATATGTGAAGCTTCCAGATCTGAAGATTCAACAGCTTGGGACAAGGACTACAAAGACAATCTTTTTCGTTTATGCCGAGAAGAGTGATGCTCGAAAATTTCTTGATATTGTGTCAAACCATATCATTGAATCTCGCGACGCAGAATATTTTGAAAACAAATTTGTAAGACACAAAAACATTATTCTTGCGGACATTCCGTAGAACAATGAGGGTGCGCAAGAAACTTAAGTTTTCAATGAGGATGTAGTCCAAGAAGATGTTGTCGTTGAAACAACGGTTGAACCAGAACTCGTTGAGTCGTCAGCTAAGCGTGTGAAGAGGCCGCAGGACTTCGGAATTGACTTTGTCACCTATCATGTAGAAGCAGATTCGCTTACCTATGATAAGGTGATAAAAACTAGAGACAATTTTCTGGAGGGAGGCGATAGACAATGAAATTGATTTCATCACCTCAAATAACACTTGGGTGTTGGTTGATCTTATTGAAGGAGCAAAACACATCGGATGCAAATGGATCTTCAAGAAAATATGAAAGCAGATGGAACTGTTGACAAATTCAAGGCTAGGTTGGTAGCCAAGGGATTTTCTCATAAGCAAGGGATCGGCTACTTTGACACGTATACTCCAGTAGCCCGGATGACCACCATCAGAGTGTTGATTGCTCTTGCCATAATACATAAGATGGAGGTACATCAGATGGATGTAAAAATAGCTTTCCTAAATGGCGAGCTGACCGAAGAGATTTATATGCAATAGCCAGATGGATTTATCGTCAAGGGTCTTGAAGACAAAGTCTACATGTTGGTAAAATCCTTGTACAGTCTTAAACAAGCTCCAAAGATGTGGCATGAGAAATTTAACAAGGTTATAAGGTCAAATAGCTACAGGGTCAGCGAGACGGACAAGTATGTTTACACAAAGTTCGTTTACGAAAGAGGTGTAATCGTTTGTCTGTAGGTGGACGACATACTAATCCTAGGTACGGATATGGGCTGTGTCACAGAGATAAAGAAGTTTATCTCGAGCAAATTCAGTATACAGGACGTAGAGGAAGCTGATGTGATCTCAGGGATCAAGATCATCCGGACATACAATGGACTAGCACTGTCACAGTCTCATTATATTGAGAAGATGATCACACGTTACGGGTATCAGGATCTTCCAGGGATCGATACGCCTTACATATTGGATTTGAAGCTAAAGCCTAATTCGAGGGAAAGTGTCAGGAAGCTGGAGTATGCAACTGTTATTAGGAGTTTGATGTATGCTACTTCTGCCACAAGGCCTGACATAGCTTTCGTCATGGAAATGTTGAGTCATTTCATGAACAACCCAGGCATTGAGCACTGAAAAGATATGAAACGGGTTATGAGATATCTCAAGAAGACTCAGACATATGCACTGCACTACAGCGGAGATCCACCGATAGTAGAAATCTTTAGTGATGCCATCTGGTGCTCAGATTGGAGAGCGAGAGGTCCACAGGTGGATTTATTTTCACAATGGGTGGACCTACTATATCATGAAAGTCGAAGAAGTAGACTTTGCTCTCGCGGTCATCCATGGAATCTGAGTTCTTTGCACTTGATACTGCAGCGGAGGAAGTAGAATGGCTTCGGGAGCTCATGTATGATCTTACAGTGGTTGGGGTAAAAATACAAAAAATACCAACATACTATAACAACTAGGCAACTGTGGCGATAGTATCAAATGACCTCTTCAACGTAAAGAAGAGGACTGTGCAGTTAAAGCACAGGGAAGTACACGATCTCATCAAGATAGATATTATTAAAATAATTAATGTTCGAATTTAGGAGAACCTGGCGGATCCATTCACCAACGGCCTCAAGCGCCAGCTAGTCGATGACACAGCAAGAAAAATGGGCTTGAAGGCATTCTGATATTATGTTATTGTAATCCTACCATAAAGTTTTATGTTATTAGTTCAAAGAGAAATCTACTAGGCATCTAGCTTTTGGTTCAAGGGAGAACCATTAACTAGAAAAATATCAGGAACAATGGGTATATGTCCTCTGCGGCATGGAGAGGTTACGGACCTACAACCACTGTTGTCTACTATTATTTTTTGCAAAAAAGGGATCCTGTGAGAGGTTGTCTTAAACGCCTTAATAAGTTCTCAGACAGAGTGAATGCCTGATGTGCTTTACAGGAAGCACGGCAGCGCAGCACTACAAGGAGTGAAACTCCATGCTACAGTGGGGTTACTCCGGTACTAAGAGGTTCCCGAAAGGGGTAATGCCTCGACTTTATGAGCCAAGTCACAGCGGAGTAGTACCACAAATAGGCAGGTAGCCTAATGCTATATGATGAAATTAAAGAGGGGTAGTCAGCACTACAAAGGGGAGGTGTTACTCATGTTACAGTGGCACGACACCACGATAAGGTACCCGGATAGGGATAAAGCCTCGGCCTTGCATGCTATGTCATTGCGGCGTAACATCGCAAGGGAGCCTAAGACTTCATGCTGGGTAGTATGGCACTACAAAGAGGATGTGACCTCATGCTACAATAGTATGACACTACGATGAGGTTTTCGGTAGGGGTAATGCCTCGGCTTTAGGCCATGTCATAGCAGCGTAGCACCGGAAGGGAAGCGCAAGGCTTCATACCATGTCTCTTTAATAAAGAACTCACCTATAGTGTATGGACAAAGATAGCAGGCCGTCTCTTGAGGGTAAACTTGTAGACGCCCAAAATTATACACTAAAACTAGGCTGGTACAGGGCCTTTAATATGCAGCCAGAAGTATATGTAACTACATTATGTGAGTGGAATAAATTTCAGCTTTGGTGCAGAATTCAAGGCTTAGTCCATTGTTGTATTATAGTCTGTTGTTTGACCCATGCGGGAAGATTCAAGTCGTAAGCGACATCTCTCCTAATGCATGATGGACAGTTACTGTAGGGAACACTTAACTCTATATATCGAGATATGTGGGGGACTGTTGGAGCTTTTCCTTTGTAACATGTAAAGAGAGCTTGGTCTCAGCACATGCCTAGTAAAGTTTACTCCCACATTGAAAAAACATCACGAGGTATCTCAATATATATATACTTGGTATGTGTTTTTGAGATATGCACATGGGGTGGTGACCCTAAGGAGGAAACCATGTGGGTGATTTTACTAGGAGGTAAGGTTAAGACTCCATGGTAAAGCATTAGCTTTTTGCTCTTAGAATTTATTCCTTTGGAGCTACGCCCCATAGGGGCTTAGCGACTCGGACTCGAGCTCATGAGGCGTAATGTGGTATTTTGTTGGCACACTTTCCACTTAGCACGTCAGCATCGTCGCTAGGCGCATAGTACGCGTAAGTTGCGCGAGCCTCTTGCGCAGCCATTCGCGCGCCAGTTCGTGCTGCCCGATCGCATGACCAGATTGGACAGTCCGATCATGCGGCCAGATGGCATGCCAGTGGGCGCTGCCAATTAGCGCGGCCTGTTGGCGCTGTAGTTGGCGCGCGGTTTGCACAGGGTGCGCGCGGTGCGCGTATTTTGATAGTGCGCGTATTGCGCTAGTGCGCGCTAGAGCGGTTGGGCGCTATTGGTGCTGGTGCGCAGCTTGCGCGCGCTGTGCGCCGTTTAGCTCAGATCGTGTCTGTGCATGATTGAGCTGTACAACATATTCGGGACAGTTTTTTCCTACATCCCGAACTTGTTGCTAATTGGGCGGTTACAGAGCGGGACTATAAAAGCTTCTCTGCTCTCTCTCTCTTTCAAGGTACAGAATATACAAGTGTTCATAACACAAGTTCCTTACGAATCTCGAGAATTCAAGAGAGAAGAGAAGTGTGCTAGCACCAGCGCCAGTTAGTACAGGAGTTCGTGCCATTAGAAGAGTCAGAAGAGCGGAGTGTTCCAAAGTTCTCCGTCGAACATGCTGGTTACTGGAAGCTGTTCGTGTGGGACGAATCAAGCTTTGAGCGCCAGTGATAATTCACCCCAGCAGGCTTTCTTCCTCTCTGATCTAATCAGAACCTTCAGTTCTTCCATTATCCACTTACAACTCGTTCTGAACGAGAACTTCTCTGATCTAATCAGAAAAGTTAGTGGACGTTCGTTGCTGCTGCTACTACGAATTCTTCTGTGTCTTCTTCGAAGTAACACATTAGTTTTCGTCTTTCAGAATCCTCCAAGGATCTCTGTTTTGCACCTTCCTTGAAGTGTTGCTACGAAACATTGTTCTTACAATTGGTTCATTTCTCAGTTTTCCATCGAAAATTATGCCCCGGAACTAACAATATATTCATGTACCTTCGTTTGAAAATATCTCAATGCCGACATTAAT
The DNA here is from genome assembly GCA_029216955.1 of Iris pallida. Taxonomy (NCBI): domain Eukaryota; kingdom Viridiplantae; phylum Streptophyta; class Magnoliopsida; order Asparagales; family Iridaceae; genus Iris; species Iris pallida. The sequence continues at coordinate 28,388,528 of JANAVB010025598.1, read as the reverse complement.
TAGTGAAATTGACACGCACAGACACAACATTTATATATTCATGTGTTTAAACTTGCTACACTAACTGTTGTATACATAGTAATAATGTGTTGGTTAGTTGGTTGGTTGGTTAATAAAGTTACAATTTAGTTAGCTACTTTTAAGTTGCCTTTACTTCTAAGCTTTGTCCAGTTGAGAATTGAGATTAGCCAACAATACTAACACAACTTAATCTGTAAATTAATCTATTAACTCAAGGAGACAATAACAAAAAGATTCTTTTTGTACACCTAAAAATAGAATGACAACTTGTGGTCCTGAGGTAAGCGTCCATTTGAGCATCTAAGCCGCTCGTGCATCACATATTATCTTTGGAAATCTAACAGAGATCTCACACTTATATTTCTTTCATCACTTTTTTCTTTCACTTTGCATAGTTGAGTGCTGCAAAGAGACATTGTGATTATATATGCACAAAGAAGTAATAATTTATATCTCACACACTGTTGGCATCAAAAAACCCATGTTCAGTATGGCTGCAACGCCTCCCGTTAACAATCATGTCCATATGCATGGAAACAAACTATGAACACACCCAAGTGATCGACCCAATTATAAACACGTGACATCCATCTGAACCCACACTTAGCTTTTTGACCCCATCATTCTCTTTCCTTCTTCATTTTTGGAGATGATGTAAATCACAACTAATTCTAACCTAATTGGATTTGGGTCGAATTATCCTAAATAAATATGGGGATTCTTAATTTGCAAGTTTGGTATTGTAATGGACTTGACTTGTCCTAAATAAATAGGCGTGGACTGAAACCCAGTATCTCTCCAATAACCTTAACCAACCTGGCGCAAGTATCCAACCATCCTCTGGTGATGTTTCTTGAGTTTTGCAACCACAATTTTTTTTCTTTGCATAATTTATCTTGTACGGGATGTTACAATTTTCTACTACATATATTATGATCTTTATCATTGTACAGAAAGGTCGGTCACCAATTCGTTGTGATCATGGAATAGTCGCCAACACAATTTCTGATGCAAATATACACCGGGTAATCAGACGCTTACCTGATTGAATTATTATTTGTGTCCAAATACTAATGGAGAGCGTTTATTTTCAAAATAGAGAGGCAACTTGTTGGTGTCTGTTCGATTATCCGTTAAATCGAGTAAATGGATGCCCTGGTTGCTTACACTCTTGCTGTGGCAATATCATCAATACCTACCGGCCATGTATTGCTTGTCGTAAAGGTGTGTATACATTCTTCAATATCAAGATACATCTTTATAATCAGATATAGCAGGCAGAACTTTCCCAAGACATCATATGAATAACCAATCTATATATACTAAGAGCTGGAGAAGAGCTTGCTGCATGGGTTCCGCAGAAGAATCAATATATCCATTGTTAGGCTAATCATTTATATTATGCTTGCAAACCTAAAAGCATGTTGGCTATAGTTTTGCAACCAACACCAAATTAAAAAGAATGTTATACCATCTTGTGTCGCTTTGTACGTAGACCAAAGCATCTTCGTCGCCCTTGGAAAGAAAGCAATGCCTCACCATAATCAGCTTCTCCAAAACATCCAAGACAGGTATTACAGAACACTGAAATTGATTGCAAACTCGCTTGTACAAAGGAAAGCCTAAAAAGAAATCCTAGGAAACAATCTAAGTACAATTGTTTAGTTTTGATTATGGGGGGTGACGGTGGAGGATCGGGAAAGTGCTATCAACTCTGCCTTACTCCGTGGACTATCTGATGCAGTCTCTAGCTCGCGAAGAAATTGCTTTTTTCTTGAAGGTTGCCAGCCTTGGATTGCCAACCATTTGCATGGGTGTGGTGCCCTGCTATTTATAGTAATTTCGGGATGAAGGATATTTTGAGCCGCATAGATGACCACGTGGCAAATCCCCAGGCCACAAGGCCGTAATCATGCCTCGAGACTCGGTCTGTGACTGACAGCTAGTGATTTGTTAGGATTTGTTGTGATTTGTCGTTGAGCAGTTGAGACCTGGTCAACTTGTCACGTGCATCAACTAATCTTTTGTGGCGAGCCGCATGAAGGATATCTCCTGGCCGAGCCGCATGAGGAATGTCTCATGGCTGAGCCGCATGAAAGAATGTCTCATGGTCGAGCCGTATGAAGGAACGTCTCATGACCGAGCCGCATGAAGGACGTCTCATGATCGAGCCACATGAGAAATGTCTCATGACCGAGCTGTATGAGAATGTACCATGACCGAGCCGCATGAGTAATGCCTTCCGACCGATCCGCATGAAGAACGCCTTATGACAGAGCCGCATGAGGAATGTCTCATGACCGAGCCGCATGAGAAATGCCTTCTAACCGAGCCACATGAGGCCATCTCATGACTGAGCCGCATGAGGAATGTTTCATGACTAAGCCGCATGAAGGATATCTTCTGGCTGGATGGGTATGGGGGCCCTAGGAGAAGGTGTTGTGCCGAATGTCACGATTTGAGAGAGTTTCGTTTGTCTCCCTCTTGACTAATCTCCTTGTTTTAAGAAGATTTGACGGTGGACTCCTTCAGAAGATTGTGATGCGCTTGACTGAGACGATGCGCCTGATTGAGACATATGAGTAATGCATCTAGTTGAGAGCAGGCCGTTACAACGTCTTCAATTGGCATCTTGTTTTCGAGATGATGTTGGAAGGGCGCAGTAGGGCGCAGTCGCTAGAACACAGACTGCCTTGATAGTTGAGCCACTGTCTTGTGGCAGCGGCAGTTGATGATGGCTTGGGTGCAGCGATATTATGGAAAGGGCTCATCGTACACCAAGTTTGCTTCTCTCTTCTTGCATTTGTGAATGACCACCTCTCGCAAGTCGAGAGCAGATTGATCTACCTTTGCATCTGTTTTGTGGGCCCAGGAATCCTGAGCGCCTGGGTGCGTAGGTATCATATTTGCTCCCTAATTTGAGGCTAGTAAAAGCACTTGCTCTCGATCATTATAGAAAGACTTTTGGGACCATCATATTTGCTTCCTGATCTGAGTAAAGCACTGCGCTCGATCGTTATAGGAAGACTTCTGAGACACACCCTGTCCGTTCCGCATGTGGGATTGGACGCGGGTGGTTCTGTATAACTTTCCATCAGGAGCCCGTATAACAGTTAACGGTGTCCGCTGACGGTCAGCAGCTTGGACAGTTGACTGGGCTTATTGAGCTCGCACTGCCCTAGACTTCTTCGACTTAGCATCCGAAGGTGCGTAGTAGGAAGAGTCCAAGTTGGAAGGAGGGAAGAGAAGTTGGTGCCCTTTTCAAAGAAGGTAAGGGGGCTTATTTATAGAATGGAGTGAGCCCTTTCTTCTTCTCCTTTTCGATGTAGGACTAAAAGCAATATTTTTCATGCTTCTACAAGACCCACTTCAAAATTTTCAAATTGCAAATTTGGAATACTTTGAATAAGAAGCATGAAAAGTAGAGTTATTTTGGTGTGGCAATTCTATCAGAGGTAGCATGGACGTGATAGGTTTGGGTACTTCCGTTGGAGATTTTATGTGGACTTATCATCCTTGGCATACCTTTGTTTTAGGTACAGATAATAAGTTGAGAGAAGAAACCAACATATTTACTCAGAGGTGATATGGACGTGATAAATATGAGGTTGATGGTAGAGCTTTCCTACTCAGGGTGATATGGACATGGTAGGAGTAAACTCGAATGAGGATACATAGAACAACTCAGAGGTAATATGGACGTGGAAGTTCTACGTAACGGGTAATGAATGCCACGGAACAACTGGGTTCCAGAAGCATATGGTTGTGAAGAAGGGGTGCATGTACTAAAGGACCTAATACAGCATTTGTGGCCAACAGAGGACATTTGTGGACCTATTATCCTTTTTGTGTACTGGCGGTGCGAGTACGGATAATAAGTGGAGAGAAAACTAACATATTTACTCAGAGGTAATAAGGACATGGTAAATATGGGTCTAAAGTAGAGCCTTCCTACTCAGAGGTAAGGAGGACGTGGTAGAAGTGGGCCTAATGAGGATACACAGAACAATTCAGAGGTGCTATCAACGTGGAAGTTCTATGTATTGGGTGGTTTGTTTGTGATGGACGGAAAAACAACTCAGAGGTAATATGGACGTGATTGTTTTTCCTGTTGGAGAATTTTGTGAACCTATTGCCCTTTTGTGCATATGAAAATGCGAGCAAATAGATTTGAATGATATTTTGTGGAACTACTACTCTTTGGTACACCGATGGTGCGAGTAATAGATTAGGATAACTTTCGTGGATCTATTACCCTTTCGCGCACTTGCGGTGCGGGTAATAGATTTGAAACAAAACCCAACAGAGGAAATATCGACGTGATAGGTTTGGGTACTTCCACTGGGGATTTTATGTGGACTTATCATCCTTGGCGTACCTTAGTTTTAGGTACGGATAATAAGTTGAGAGAGGGAACCATCATATTTACTCAGAGGTGATGAGAACATGGTAAATATGGGGTTGATGGTAATGAGGACGTGGTGGGAGTGGACTCAGATGAGGATACATAGAACAACTCAGAGGTAATATGGACGTGGAAGTTCTACGTAACGGGTAATGAATGCCACGGAACAACTGGGTTCCAGAAGCAAAAAAAAGGGGTGCATGTACTAGAGGACCTAATACAGCACTAGAGGACCTAATACAGCATTTATGGTCAACAGAGGACATTTGTGGACCTATTATCCTTTTGTGTACTGACGGTGCGAGTACGGATAATTAGTGGAGAGAAAACCAACATATTTACTCAGAGGTAATGAGGACGTGGTAAATATGGGTCTAAAGTAGAGCCTTCCTACTCAGAGGTAATGAGGACGTGGAAGGAGTGGGCCTAATGAGGACACACAGAACAACTCAGAGGTGCTATTAACGTGGAAGTTCTATGTATTGGGTGGTTTGTTTGTAATGGACGGAAAGACAACTCAGAGGTAATATGGACGTGGTTATTTTTCCCGTTGGAGAATTTTATGGACCTATTACGCTTTTTGTGCACTGGTAGTACGAGTAATAGATTTGAATGATATTTTGTGGATCTACTACTCATTGGTACACAGATGGTGTGGGTAATAGATTAGGATAACTTTTATGGACCTATTACCCTTCTGCGTACTGATGGTGCGGGTAATAGATTAGGATAACTTTTCTGGACCTATTACCCTTCTGCGTACTGGTGGTGCGTGTAGAAGCATGGAAAATACTAAAAGATCCATGCGGCCAGGAAAATCCATGCGGCTCGGAAAGCCCATGCGGCTCAGAGAGTCATGCGGCATAAGGTACTATGCGGCTCAAGACATTCCATGTGGCTCAGAAGACACGTGGCTTGCAAAATAGTTCTCCCCTACTGCATTAATTACTTTGACGGCTGACAACTCTGAAAAAGTGACAGCCCTGACACAAAAGAGGTAATTATGACTCTGTCATAATGACAGACCCCTAGGAAAATGAAGGAGATCTTTGACACAATCCCCTGAGATCCAGAAAATGCCACGCGGCCTAGAACACGTGGACAGTCATATGCGGCTCAAGCGGAGACTCCCCATGCGGCTCAGGCCGAAGTTGCCCTATGCGGCCCAGATTGAAACAGCCCTATGCGGCTCAAGCAGAGGCCTCCTCATGCGGCTCGCAAGGATCATCTCCATGCGGCTTACTACCCATTATGTGGTCCAGATTATCATGTAGTTCGAAGGTTCGGGGGCCACTCCCCAAGCAGCCCTGACACGTGGCAGTCTTATGCGGCTCAATCCTTATGCGGCTCAATCCTTATGCGGCCCAGATCCCCTCAGCGGCTCTCAGGACACGTGTCATGAAGCCAATCAATTTTCCAAATTTGCTGTAATCAAATATTGGGTCAAATCCCAATAATCTGGGACACGTGGCAGGAGAATGAATTAAACTTATTCATTCAGATTCGTAGACATCAGCAAATCATTATCACGGAGATTTATTCCAATCAGCATTAATTACTGATAGGATTTGGTGCAATCTACATTAAATGGCCTAGATTCATCACACTCAAGATTAATGGCCCAGATTGATCAATCAACAGGCCGCCGCCACTCTAAGAGGCAATCACTGCAAACCCTAATGATTGTATTCCCCTTCTTATAAATAGTGAGGTGCCATTTCCTTGCAAAGAGGACCCTTTTTCGAGATCGGAGAGCATTAGAAGACTTGGAGAAAAAGAGCAGAGAGAGCAAAGAGAGCATTTCTTCAACGCCAAGCAATCTTCCGGAGCCAAGGCTGCATACCGATCGTCCAAGGAGTAAGGCAGAGCGACCGTCGCTTTTCCGAGCCTCTATCGTCACCCCCCAGAATCTAAAATAAAAAATTGTACTTAGATTGCTGTACCTAGGTTTTCGTCCCTAGGCTTTCTTTGTACAAGCGAGTTTGTAACGTGAAGTAAAAGTCCAGTCCTCCGATAATTATTCTGTTCTTTTATATTTCATGGCAAACACGATGGCGACTCTGCTGGAGACAAACTTCTCCACGGCTGAGGAGTTGGTGACGCAATCGGATGCAGCCAAACTTGGCTCTACACAACAGAAAATGGTCGTCCGCTACGACCAACAGGCGTTCGAAGAAATGCTCTCCGAAGGAAGCGCTGGCCCGGTCCAGAGGTGCATCCGCACAACGAAGGATCGCAAAGAATGGAGGCCAAAATTATTTGCTCCTTCCCAGGCCCTCGATGGAGTACTCTCTGCTACCCAAGACGGCGAAGACGACTCTCGCACGGCCCCACTTCGAGCCATAGAAGACTCTGCTGTCCCCAAGTCCGGCAGAGGAAAGCACTACGATGCTGGACTTGCAGGGGCAAAGAGCGATTCTATGGGCTCCAGGAAGAAACCGAACAAGGGCACTAGCCGCAAAGCGAAGACTCAGGTGGCCAAGATTGCCAGCCGCATGAATGATGACCATGCGGCTGAAACTGCTAGCCAAATGCATAGTACTCATGCGGCTAGGATTTCTAGCCGCATGGAGAACACTTATGCGGCCAGGGTTTCCAACCGCATGGAGAAAACCCATGCGGCTACGATTGCCAGCCGCATGAGGGTTGATGATTCCAGCCGCATAACGTCTACTCCACGAGGTTCTGTCTTCGACCGCCTCACCTATGGTCCTGATCTCCTGTGCTCCCAAGAAGACATATCTGATTCTCTCCAGCACCACTTAGACTCTTCCTACTATGTGCCCTTACGCACTAGAGTGAAGAAGTCTAGGACAGCACGAGCTTGGCAAGCTCGGTCCGTTGATCCGACCTCTGACCATCCGAGCGTCTCGTGTACTGTTACGCGGGCCTCTGATGGAAAGTTGTACAAAGCCACTCGAGTCCAGCCCCCGACGGCAAACGGACAAAGAGGTTCCCAAAAGTCTCCCAAAATCCAGGGAGCAAACATGGTCGATCCGGACCCGTCTGACTTGCGTGAGGCCATCCTCCACAAACGCAAGGAAAGAGAAGGTGTCCCGGGGTGCAAAGAGTCCTCCCACGGACGTCACTGCACCCAAGTCATCGTCAACTGCTGTTGCAGCAACACAACATTACAAGAGGACCGGCGGTCCGTCTTCCAAAGACTGCAACGATCAAGCTCGGAAGACGAGGCGCCTCCCGTCGTCTCCTACAACTCTGCTCAGAAAGTCCTCGCCGATGGAAAAGGAAAGAAGACGAATGTTCCTAGCCCGAGGGTTTCAACCACTATGACTAAGAGACTCTCGTCTAAGCGGGTGCCCACCACCGGAGTTTTCTAAAGTACCCGTTCTAAGACGAAATCAGCTACAGTAGGAGATTCGTCATCTACAACACTGGGGGTTGCTAGGACTGGGGGTGGCATTCCTCCGAACCTCCACGACAATCCAATGTTCTAAGAAGACGAGCCGGGGGAAAGAACTCTCCCATCAACAAACCCTGACGTCCCCGACGACATCCACAACTCCCAAGACGAGGCAAACTCGGCGATTGGGGGTACTGTTCCTTCCGAGTCCGAACCAGAGGAGAACATTTCTACATATCCCGATGACGTCTCATTACAGGGGTATGATTCGGAGGGCGCTTCCTCCACCGCTCCGTCCATCTCCCCTCACGTAAGGACGGTATTCATGACGGACAGTAACCAAGGTGGTTCTAGTGATCGCCAACGCATCGACACTCTGGAGGCCATATTGCTTGTCTTGGTCAAGTCTGTAGACAAGATCAAAGCGGCTCTTCCAACTCTGTAAGGAGGAACGCCTGGCCAAACAAGTACGGGTCCTGCGGTCAATGCGGACACAAATTCAGCGGCACCGAACCCGGACAACAATCCTCCTGAAGGAATGGCCCCCACCGCCGTGGATGAAGCCCGCGAAGCGAGAAGAGAGGTCCAGGAGCTCCGAGCCATGTTTCACGCTCGAGAAAATTCCTAAGACCTCAGAATACGGCAACCGTACCCTGCTGCCTGGAGGGATGTTCCATTCCCACCAAGATATAAGTTGTTCAATATCAATCCTTATGATGGCAAGACCTCAGCAAGTCGGTACATTACTTACTTCGAGGTCACCACCGACCATCTGCCCTATGATGATGCCATCCTCACACGATTATTCATCGGGGCATTGGAGGGAGTCGCCTTCGACTGGTATCGCAACCTGCCAGACAACTGCATCCATTCCTTCGTCGGCTTCAAGCACATGTTCTTAGAGAGGTTCTATGAAGTAGGATAGGACATCACAATGTCCACCCTCATGGACGTCATCCAATGGGAGAAAGAGCTGACAAGGAACTACATTGAGCGGTTTCGCCAAACCGCAATGAAGCCGCCGTCTGGAAATCCGGATTCCTCCCTAATTGAAATTTGCCAAAAGAGATTGCTCCCAACAATCAGTCTCTGGATGGGCGAAAGTCAATTCAAGGACTGGAAGACGTTCATCATCAGTGCCACTAGTGCCGAAGAACGATTGAAGAAGGCTCGCCAACTGGGATTGCACATCTCGGACGGAGAGAACAAGGGCAAGCATCCCAACACCAACAACGATAATGGGGGTAGCCCCTCCAACAATCGGGACAGCAGGGGTAAGCAGGCTATGGTGGCTGACACAACCCAGAAACTTGAGTCAAGACCGGCAGACAAACAATGGCCGCAAATCACTTACTCCTTCGAAGACGGTCACGTCAAGCCCATCTTGGACATGCTCATACAAGGAGATAGAATTCAGCTTCCTCCACCAAGACGGGAACCTCGGCCAGCAGACATAGAGAATCCAAAGTACTGCCATTACCACCGCTACGTCCACCATGCCACACACGACTGCTACCAACTAAAATGGTACATCCAAAATCTCATCGATTCGAACGCTCTGGCCATCGATTTCGAAGAGGTGACCGTGGCAGCCAATATGGTGTCCGTACAGTTTGGCAGCTTTTCTCCAACCGAAGCTCAAGACGGTGTGGTACCCATCCCTCTAGCGACAATAGAGGTTGCTAATCTTCCACCTCTCCGAGATCAGGCTGCTGGGCTAGTGCCCCTCACCACATCACGAGGGGAGATTATGTGGGTCCATCCAGACCTGGTATCTGAAGTAACTCAGCCCACACCATCGTCCATTCGCAAGAAGAGCGGAAAAGTCAGGTCCTGCCACACAATCTTGGCAGACATCGAAGAAGCTACAGCTGTCGTTACCCGGTCTGGGGCACAGTCCCAACCTGTGGCTGATAACTCGGCTGAAGATCATCAGCCCGCTACAACTGACGCTCTGGGACCGACGCAGCCTCCGACGACCGACAAGCCTAGGCCGAAGGAGACTCGCTTTGACAAATCCCTCCGAAAAGAGGCACCGCAGGGGCTGGAGAAGCCCTACAACTTCGACATCTTGGCGCAATTGGTCAACACACCGGCCAAGTTGTCACTATACGAGCTTCTGAGACTCTCAAAAGATGTTCGTACGGCTTTGAGCGATGTACTCCAAAATACTGACGCGTACCTGGCTCAGGTCAACCTCATGGGAGAAAACCTGCCTGCAGATTTCCAAGACAGCGCTTGCACAGGGGCGTTGCCCAACATTGTCTTCACTCCACAAGACATGCTCATCAAGACCAATCTGCATGATCGTCCGTTGTACTATACGTGATACATCGGGGACGTGAAGGTGGACCGGATGCACATTGATCCTGGGTCTTCCATAAGCATCATTCCGAAAGGTCTGCTACATCATCTCCGCATCCCGATGCATCGCCTGAAGCCAACAAGCACCGCCATCAGCAGTTTCAATTCGGACAGGAGCTACCCAATTGGAAAGATTCGTCTGAAGTGTCAGATTGGCGATCTCTAGTCAGAAGTGTCCTGTTACGTCATAGATGCAGATACTTCTTACAACATCCTCTTGGGACGCCCTTGGATATACGATTATATGATCGTGCCTTCCACGCTACACCAGTGCTTCAAGTACGTCGATAAATACGACTTCGTGAGGACAGAATTTGCTGATATCGATCCCTTCAAAGGGGTCAAATCCTACTACTCAGACTCCTGCCTATATGAAAAGTCGAAGAAGCACCTTGGTGAAGGAGATATGCAAGCTCGTACCGAGACAGCCACAGGATCAGAAGAACCTCTGACGATCCACCTCCAAGCTTGCAAACCTGGCAAGTCCACACCCCTTACAGCCACTCTGCGTAAGGACGCAATCAGCCTCTCGGCGCAAGAAGAGCAGATGATAATCCGGCTGCCAAGGTCTGGCCAAGTGCCAAGACCCACAACGGAGCCACTGACAATCAGGCTGCCGAGAGTCGGTCAGCCACAAACGGAGAAGCTCAATCCCTCCGATAAGTCAATGACGATACGTCTTCCCAAGAAGAGTCGTCATCCCGATGCAAGGTCTGGGACTTCTAGCGAACCAACCACTCCCCGCCCAGCATCAAGTATCAAGCTTGGGGTCGCTAGCCTGCCAACAACTCCATGCTCCGCTCCACCAACTGAACCTCTGACGATCAAGCTGCCCAGGTCATCCTCTTAGTCTTCGTTTATACAGGGGGTAGCCGAAGAGGAACCGGAGCTAGCCAAGTATATGGCTGCCCACACTGGTGTTCCCTCCGCAGATGATGTAATCCCCCTAGAAAAGATACCTTACTTCATCAATAAAGGGCTATCTTTGAACTACCTCGAGCTCAATAAGCTATGTACAATGTATGCTATGGAACATGGTATAGGCACTCACCTATACACACATGTGACAAATGTGCACACCGCAATCCAGCTTATTCCAGTGGAAGATGCCTACCGCATAATCGAGGGAGGGGATCATCCAATCATCTTTGGCCGGAAGGACGATCCGCATCCCTTCACCATAGAAGAAGTCGACCTTGGGTCAGATGATGGGAGACTGCCTCTGTATCTTTATAGCCCTCAATCCAAATATCTCATGCAAAAACAGGGATATGATCTGGAGGCTACGCCAGGCTTGAACTTCGGCACCGGGCGACGATTACCTTTGAAGCCACCAGTCCCGGCTGGCAAGCCACGGGACTACTATAGCAAAACTCGATGTGGATTAGGGTATGTAACACCCACGACGACCCCTGAGAGTTCAGATGAAGAATGTGACTGGCAGTCACATTCAACCGGGTCACCAACTTCTGACTCGGATACCAGCATCGAAGACATATTCAGACAAGTCCTGTCAGTCAACATGGCATTCGTCGACGCTTATAAAGAAGATGAGGACATGCCTGGAATCCTCGAGCTAGAGCCGTGGGCCCAACAGTTGGATGCACAATGGGAAAAGTGGTTCGAACTAAGAAAACCCTCTACGGAAGATGAGGTTATACAAGTGGATCTCGGTAGCGAATCTTCTCCAAAACCAATCTTCGTCAGTAAAAGCCTAACAGATGAAGAGCGAGAATCGCTGCTGGAACTTGTCAAAGAATATATTGACGTGTTCGCGTGGAGCTATGAAGACATGCCAGGGTTAGATCCCGATATTGCTATCCACAAACTTAACATTCGGCCAGATGCAAAGCCAGTCAAACAACAACAGCGACGCTTCCGCCCAGGCATCATGGATGCGATCGAAGCTGAAGTCAACAAACTGATAGCCAGCAGCTTTATTCGCGAAGAACAACATCCTGACTGGGTCGCCAACATAGTACCAGTCCTCAAGAAGAATGGGAAGATTCAAATCTACATCGACTTCCGTAATCTGAACGAGGCATGTCCCAAAGATGAATTCCCCCTCTCTATCACAGACATCATGATTGACAACACATGCGACTTCGAACGTATGTCATTCATGGATGGTTTCTCGGGGTACAACCAGATCAAGATGTCTCCCGACGACGAAAAGCACACATCATTCTGAACACCGATCGACACGTACTGCTACACAGTCATGCCCTTCGGTTTAAAGAATATTGGCGCCACATATCAAAGAGCCATGAGTATCATCTTCAGATAACACTTGTGCAAGACGGTGGAGTGCTACGTTGATGATATCGCCGTCAAGAGTCGCTGTAAGGGAGACCATCTGCAGGATCTGAGGACGGTATTCGATCTGATGCGAGCGCACAATTTGAAAATGAATCCTACAAAGTCCTTCGTGGGCGTATCCAGCGGAAAGTTCTTGGGTTTCATCATCACCGCCCAAGGTATCCATGTAGACCCTGAAAAGACAAAGGCAATTATGGAGATGGGTCCCCTGAGAAATCTTTGCGAACTCAGAGGCCTCCAAGGGAGGCTAGCTTACATCAGGAGGTTCATTTCTAATCATTCCGGGCGATGTCGACCATTCACCCATCTCATAAAGAAAGGCGTCTCATTCGTATGGGACGAAGAATGTCAGCATGCCTTCGACAACATCAAAGAATATTTGTCGAACCCTCCAGTCCTGGTGGCTCCGATTGCTGGAAAAGTATTCCTGCTCTACGTACGAGCAATGGAGCATTCTCTTGGTGCTCTGTTGGCACAAAACAATGATGCAGGCCATGAACAGGCCATATATTACCTCAGTCGAATGATGATTGGGCCAGAGCACCGATACACTGCTGTGGAGAAGGAATGCCTCGCCCTGGTGTTCGCCATTCAGAAGATGCGGTACTATGTTACTCGACAAACCATACACGTGATATCACGAGTCAACCCTCTCAGGGTCCTCATGATGAAACCAGGGGCCCTCAGCTCCCACCTCGCTACATGGGCAATATTGCTGTCCCCTTATCATATGATCTTCGTCCCGCAGAGGGCTGTCAAAGGTCAAGCCCTGGCAGAATTTTTGGCAGCCCACCCGGGCTCGGAGTCGTCCAGAATATATGAAGAAATCCCAGATGAGGTCGCCGACTCGCATGCAACTTCTCACGATGATATATGGCGGATGTTCTTCGACGGTGCCCCAAGAACTGGACCCAAGGGCAACATCGTTGTCGGAGTCGGGGTGGTGCTGGTTTCTCCTTCCGGATTGGTGATCAATCGCACTTACTCTCTCACAGAACCCTGTTCTAACAATGTGGCCGAGTACAATGCTTTGGTCATTGGCCTCCAACTTGCAAAAGAGCTGGGGGTAGAATATCTTGAAGCATACGGCGATTCTCAGTTAATCGTCAATCAGATCCGGGGCTCATACGAGGTTCGCCACGAAGACATGATCCCCTATCATCAAATAACGATCAATATCATCTCATCGTTCGAGGGGTTCTTCATCGAACATGTTCCCAGACTCTGAAATATCGAAGCCGATGCCCTAGCTGGCCTTGCCGCTTTCCTAGCAGTGCCAAATCATGCTCATCAATCGGTGGATGTGATAGGCCACGAACTGGTCTGTCCCAAGAACAACGTTCAGTTTGTGGCAAGTTATTCCGCCCAGACGATTGACGATATCCCAGATTGGAGACAACCATTCATTGACTTCGTCGTCTATGATATCCTGCCCGAGAACCCAAAGGAAGCCACCTCCATCAGACGGCGTTCTCTCAGATTCTTCTACGATACAGAGACGAAAATGCTGTATCGGCGATCCTACGATGGGTTATTGCTTCGGTGTCTGTCAAATGCAGAAGCCAAAGAAGCCGTACGCGAAGCTCATGACGGTGTCTGTGGGGCCCATCAGCCTGGCCCTAAATTGCAAGACCGTCTTCGCCGAATGGGCTACTACTGGCCCACAATGGTAGCAGATGCGATAGATTATGCAAGGAAGTGCAAGGCTTGCCAAGTCTACGCAGACTTCATCCACCAACCATCCGAATTTCTACATCCGACAGTGGCATCCTGGCCATTTAAAGCATGGGGAATGGATATCATCGGTCCAATCACTCCACCTTCCTCCCGAGGACATCGCTTCATACTCGCAATAACGGATTACTTCTCCAAATGGGCAGAAGCTGTCCCACTTGCAGAAGTGAAGACTTCGAACGTGATCAGCTTCCTCAAGCATTACGTCATCTATCGCTTTGGACTGCCCCGAAGGATCATCCACGATAATGGTCCGTAGTTCTCAAGCCACGCCTTCTATCGGTTTTGCGACAAGCACCGCATCCAGAATACTGCTTCGACACCATACAATCCAGCAGCAAATGGGTTGGCAGAAGCATTCAACAAAACCATCATCAAGTTACTCAAGAAGTTCGTATCGTCCAACAAACGTGACTGGAACGAGAAGCTTGGTGAATGCTTATGGGCATACCGTACCACGGTCCGAACAGCCACATGGAACATACCATTTTCCCTGGTGTACGGGAGTGAGGCAGTTCTCCTATTGGAGACTCAAATACCTTCACTCCACTTCGCCCTCACTTATCAATTAACGACGGATGATAACTACCGTTGCCGACTACAAGAGTTAGAGGCCTTAGATGAAAAGCGCCTCTTAGCTCAACAACGGATCGAGCTATACCAAGCACGCATGTCCGGAGCCTTCAACAAGAAGGTCAAAATAAGAACATTCCAAGTAGGTGATCTCGTTCTGGCAGTCCGAAGGCCGATGGTCATGACTCACAAGACCGCCGGCAAGTTCCAGCCAAAGTGGGAAGGCCCATTCACCATTGAGGCTGTATTCTCCAACGGTGGTTACCGCCTCGCAAAACAAAACGGAGACTTGCTTATGTTGCCCGTCAACGGCAAGTTCCTGAAGAAATATTATGTCTGAACGATATTCCAGATCATCGAGTCATGTACCTGCTAGTACCGCTGAACTCGCATCTTCACATTTTCTAGATTTTTGAGTCATGTACCCGCTGGTACCTCTGAACTCACCCTCACAACATTCCAAATTATCGAGTCATGTACCCGCTGGTACTGCTGAACTCACCCTCACAATTTTCCAAATTATTGAGTCAAGTACCCGCTGGTACCGCTGAACTCACCCTCACAACATTCCAGATCATCGAGTCACGTACCCGCTGGTGCCGCTGAACTCACACATCTACAATATTCTAAATTATCGAGTCATGTACCCGATGGTGCCTCTGAACTCACATCCCGGTCACTCTGTTAGATAGTAAGTCATGTATGATCATACCTCTGAACTTTCTTCCTGGAAGAGATCCTCCCTCATGATCCACTACCCGTACTCCCCAGTACACAAAAAGGGTAACAGATCCACAAATTTCCAAAACGGCCATGTCCTCATTACCTCTGAGTCGTTCCACTTTCGCCAAAAATAAATTACCCCTTATATAGAACTTCCATGTCCTCATTACCTCTGAGTCGTTCTGTGTACCCCCTTTTCATTGAGCCTACTCCTGCCATGTCCTCATTACCTCTGAGTGGGAAGGCTCCGTCGAAGAAACCTTTATACTTGCCATGTCCTCATTACCTCTGAGTAAGTATGTCGATTCTCTTTCAACCTATTATCTGTACCCACAACCGGAGTACGACAAGGATAATAGGTCCACAAATGACATCTATTGACCATAAATAGCCTCCGTTGAATTCACTCCTGCCATGTCCTCATTACCTCTGAGTAGGAAGATTCCACGGTAAAACCCTCATACTTGCCATGTCCTCATTACCTCTGAGCAAATATGTTGGTTCCCTTTCATCCTATTATCCGTATCCTAAGCCCGGGTACGCCAAGGATAATAGGCCCACAAATATCCTTTGCTGAGTTTCTTAGCACAAGCCCACCATCGCTCATCTTGCCCCGGGAGCCCAGCTGCTCTACGGTATTCTTTTTCCCGATACCAGGAGCAGCCATGACCACTTTGCCATGACTGTTCCAGATATCCTAACCAAACTTGTTATCCGTACCTAAAACCAAGGTATGCCATGGATGACAGGTCCACAAACAAGTCCCCCATACGGGACAAATACCACCATCATATTACAGGCACAACAAGCAATACAAATAAAGGGTAGAATCGAAAGTACTCTTTATTTGAAGGAAGAAAAAAACATTACATCTTTTGGGACCACGTCCCTCTCAAAAAAAGAAAAAGAAACAGAAACAAAAAGAAGAAAAGGCCGACTATAGTTCGGCACTACACAATTCCAAAAGGCGATTCTTCACTGAGATGGCCTCCTGTTTGAGCCGTTGTTTAGCTCGACGCTCAGCCTCCTGGGATAACCGCTCCTCATCATCCAAGCCCATGAGCTCCTGCCAGTCATCTTCTAACTTCTTTAGGGCAGTTTTTAGGTCGGTCGAAGCTTGATTGACTCTGTCAGCCTCCTGAATAATCAGCTCCCTGTCAATACGGGCGGCCTCAAGTTCAGACTCCAAGAAAGTCAACTTCCTCTGATGCTCAAGGATATGCTCATGCATGTCAGCGATCCCACGGGAGGCAGTCGCTTACCGAGTCATAATATCTTCACTCTCATGGCTCAATTGATCATATCGATCAGACAGATCGCGAAGATCCTTCAGTACGGCCCGCTTGGTTTTATCTCGAGCAGCCCTTGTCTTCTATATAATAGCGGTGAGAGAACCGCACTCCCGGTCTATAACAGCAGACAGATCAGCCTGCCACAGCACCTGCAGCTGGGCTACCAGTTGTTCAGTCTCTAACAACTTTGCCTCCAAGAGCGCAGCCAGCCCTGCACCACCAAGAAGAGTCTTAAGGATATCGATTTGACCCTGGGCGCATTGCCGGGACAAGACGAAAGAGGTCCCTCTTTCCACAGCAGCCGTTATTCCCCTCTTCAAATGACGATGAAAGCTGTCAACCACGTCCTGTAATACGTCATCCAGGACCTCTGTAGAGGACGGCGTCAGAGGAAGCGTGGCCGACAAAATCGTAGAAGTGATGCTAGAACTTGCCGCTAAGGGGATAGAATCCGAGCAGAACGACGCGCGGATAGCGGACAACTCTTCCTCCGCCACCCGAAGAGCCTGGATACTCGGTAGGGCAGAAAGGTCGACTCTCTGGGCCGCCCGAGCAGAGAAAGAAGCGAGGACCATTGTCCCCTGCCCCGATTGTCCCATCACCGGACTTGCCGAACTCGAGCCCGCAAGAGGACCATCAAGGCGGGCCGGAGGAGGAGGAGGTACTCCCTTCTCCGCCAGTATCCCTTCGACAGAGTCTGGATCAACAAGGTCCATCCTCGGCACGGGAGGGGCAGGACCTGCATGTCCATGACAATGATCAATCGACGTGACCCGAAGGATGTGATCATTGAGCAGATAGGCCTCCTCGCAGGTTAAGATTCGACTTATCTTACAAGGGGAGGAACATGGAGGCTGCAGCTCGTACGTAGCTGACATGACCTCCTTGCCTGTAACCTCCAAGTTAGATTCATCGGGTTCTTCTATCCCAGCCACCCCGGAGGGAAGAACGACACGATCAACGTCATCTTGATGAAATTCAGCAATTTTAGGGACAGGTTTATCAAAGTCCCCGTCATCCCGGGTCACCGCCTCGACATCTTGAGACTCTTCTTCTTCTCCTGACACCTACAAGAAGGAAAGAAGATGATTAAAATCGAAGCTAGAAGGAAAGAAGAAAGGAGGAATCGGGAGTGGCTTGGCTACCTCTGACGCGGGGTTAACTTCTTCTCCGCTTTCTCTTATAGTTAGCTGGCGGTGTCTGGTTGCAACCAGCTTCTGGGAACGAGATATACCGCCAACAGGAGAAACTTGCCTGCTATGCTTTGGAGTAGGGCCAGGCGCAACGGATGGCTGATCTCCCAACATCTTATCTGACAAAATAGGCGGCTGATCCACCTCTACGTCTGCCACCGGAAGGATAGAGTCATCTCCATCATGCTCGTTGCCTTCATCATCCTTAGCAGCGGAATCCAAATCTGGCACTTCGACTCTGGTCTTTCTCTTCTTGGCCCCTTGGGATCCTTCCTCCAGGCCGGTACCAACAATAAAACTGGCACCCGGGTTAAAACCGACCGGGGGCTTGTTCGCCATGACATGGTACAAAGCCGCCATGTACAAGATCTCCACTGATGCCTTAATAGCAGGGACCGAAAAAATGGTACGGGTATGGAATATATCGTAGTATTGCCAAGCCCTGATACCATCAAGAAGGCTACCTTCAAAACCCAGACATGAGCTGGGACTGTCTAGACAAAGCTGGCTGTATCCAAACTGTCGGGCAAACCTGCTAGACAGATAAGGCTCCAGAAAAATAGTATTGTGGTTACGGTATACCAGATGTGTGGGGCAGATGTTACGCAACCATAGGAGCATCTGGCCATCCAGAAGTTGAGGGGGCGCAATACCGTCAAGATGTACAGCCTCTATGTCCTTAGCAGTAAAACGAGGGACGGATACGAAAATGTGGTACATATCCGCCCTCGCCAATGCCATCCGACAAGCCCGCATGGTCTCATACTCCCAAGGCTCATCACGATAGCGGAAGACAAACACGTCATCATCAGTTACACCGTCTTCAGAGCCCGGTCTTATCAAAGATGGATAATGCATCAACAGCCACCCCATCAAATAGTGATAGGGCAACTCAGTCCGTTCAAAATCTTTGGTCACGTCACGAGCAATGACCTTGGATGTGAAGGTACGAAGGCCACGGTGTATGTTGCACACCATGGCCGGGAGGAGAGCTAGCCTGATTCGTAAAACTAACTTCACAGCCGGAAAGATGAAGTTACGACTGATTCTCTCGATAGAACCAGCTCCTCCAGAGACTACACAATTTCGCAGCCATATCATCAAAAATCCTGCCAAGAGCGCCTCATATGACAGCTCTTGGGTATCCTGGTAAAAATAACCGAAAGAGTCGGTCTTACTCCCCAATCTATCACTGGTGGTGGCCACCCTCTTAGCCGACGACACCAAGTCTTTAACCGCCTCCCGGGACCGAAGGCGACGGGAAGTAACTCGACCTGAGGCATCCGTCGGGAAGAGATAGTGCACCCAATCCTTAGTGTGGGGAGCATTCCCTTCCGAGTTGTTATCCTTTCTGGCAATCTGATGACATGTGCTATAGTGGCACATTATCTCTTGGTAAAGGGCCACGAAGCCTGGATGCCGTCTTTCTAAATCTTCGAACTCCTCATTCGTGGGAGTATACGCCTTAAAAGCTCCGTCACCCCAAGGAAGCTTGGATACCGCGTGCAAATCGTGGAGCGCAAGCCCCATTTCCCCAACGGTTGTATAGAAGGTTCCCGTACGGCAGTTATACATCTCCAGCAGAGACATGAACAACTTCTTGTTTATGGGCAAGCCATGGCTGGTGCCCCGGATAGCATGGTAAAGGCCAATCTCAGCCAAAAAGGCCTCATACTTTTGCAAAATCCATATAGACAGATTGGTCCATGAAGGAATAGGATGTATCCAACTGGGGAGCATCAACCGGCCAATAGGGTAGGAGCCCTTCCGAGCGAGTTGATTTATGAAAGTGTCGGTGGTAGAAAATATGAAATTGGGGCCCGGCACATTCAAGAAAGTACCTGGGACCAATCCCATTACAGAACAGCTGGTGTGCACCTTACCTGCAGTCACTGACTTCAGATTGTTGTTATAATGGATGTCTCCCACAAACATCCCACTTCGGGTAGGAGTTAAAGTCTCTTCCATCTTCCGGTCCAGTGGGAGCATATTGAACCAAGATAATGGGAAATGTCGCTCCATTTGGGAGATGCGGATCGCCGTCCCGTTAGAGACAAAACTCCAGTTCTCCGACACCTCCAGAATATGGCTGTTCTCCACAGTCAAGGCGTCTCCAAAGAAGAACGCAGGCTTCAAATATTCCCCTTTGAATTTCTCGGAGTTCATCATAGCGTTAAGGAAATGGAAGGGCTGGTTCTTGATGGCCTTCAGTCTAGCCGGAGGTTCATCACTCGAAAACTGGTCCGTCATATGCTGAACAATATGGTCGTACCTATAGCCCAGAGCAGCTTGGGCACTACCTACCAGGAGTTCACCAGCAGCATTAACCGACAGATTCACTGAAAAGAAGACAGAAAAAGATAAGTTAAAAAGATGGATGAAAAGAACTGATTGGGTGCTTCCAAGCCTCATGCGGCTCAGGAAAACACCCATGCGGCTCCAACTTGATGAAGCCTTATACGGCTCCAACTTAACGAAGCCTCATGCGGCTCAAGCTCAGAAGAACACTTATGCGGCCCAGTTCAGTGAAAGTCCATACGGCTCAGCGTCGCTTATGCGGCTTCGTAGGCGAAGCGTGCGTGCGCTCACAGCAGTTATTCTTATGTGGCTCGCAACTCGACCATAGGACAAGCATACGGCTCACGAATGCTCGTGCATAAAGCATGCAACGTAGCCATAGCACTTTGGGTTCTTTAACTCGTGCAAAGTCCTTACCAGCAATAGGAGGATGAACGTCGGGGTGAGCCGCGGGGACGACGACCGATGGAGGAGCAGCTGCAGTCGAAACCGTTTTGCCCTTCGACGAAGACCCTGTCTTCTTCGCTGCAACAGTCTTCTTGGGAGCCATTTGCTAATCGAAGAAGAAGATGAAGATCGGAAAGGGGAATATTTAAAGAAAAAAAGAAAGTAAAGAAGTCATTTCTCTCTCCAAATTCCTCTTATTTATAGGAGGACGAGAGAAGGAGGACACGTGGACTATTAACCGCCTCGTAAAAGGCGAAACCGACTCCTCGGATTTCGTCCCCGAGATTCACCCAGGGCATAAAATTTGAAAGATTTAATGAGCCGACCCTTGGGATTTCCCCTAAAGACGGCGCTAAAACGAATTGGAGGCAATTAAAGATCCGCACACGTGGCAAGAAGCTATGCGGCTCAAAAATCCCTGCGGCTGAGAAACCCCTGCGGCTCGAAAGTCCCTGCGGCTAAGCCATCCATGCGGCTGAAACATCCATGCGGCCAAGACCTCTTATGCGGCTAGAAGAGCCTGCACACAGCCATGCTTCTCATTCAAAGTATTTCAATTTTGCAAATTAAAAACTTTGAAGGGGGTCTTGTAGAAGCATGGAAAATACTAAAAGATCCATGCGGCCAGGAAAATCTATACGGCTCAGAAAGCCCATGCGGCTCAGAGAGTCATGCGGCACAAGGGACTATGCGGCTCAAGATATTCCATGCGGCTCAGAAGACACGTGGCTTACAAAACAGTTCTCCCCTCCGGCATTAATTACTTTGACGGCTGACAACTCTGAAAAAGTGACAGCCCTGACACAAAAAAGGTAATTATGACTCTGTCATAATGACAGACCCCTAGGGAAACGAAGGAGATCTTTGACACAATCCCCTGAGATCCAGAAAATGCCACGCGGCCTAGAACACATGGACAGTCATATGCGGCTCAAACGGAGGCTCCACATGCGGCTCAGGCAGAAGTTGCCCTATGCGGCCCAGATTGAAACAGCCCTATACGGCTCAAGCAGAGGCCTCCTCATGCGGCTCGCAAGGATCATCTTCATGCGGCTCACTACCCATTATGTGGTCCAGATTATCATGTAGTTCGAAGGTTCGGGGGCCACTCCCCAAGCAGCCCTGACACGTGGCAGTCTTATGCGGCTCAATCCTTATGCGGCTCAATCCTTATGCAGCTCAATCCTTATACGGCCCAGATCCCCTCAGCGGCTCTCAGGATACGTGTCATGAAGCCAATCAATTTCCTAGATTTGCTGTAATCAAAGATTGGGTCAAATCCCAATAATCTGGGACACGTGGCAGAAGAATGAATTAAACTTATTCATTCAGATTCGTAGACATCAGCAAATCATTATCACGGAGATTTATTCCAATCAGCATTAATTACTGATAGGATTTGGTGCAATCAACATTAAATGGCCCAGATTCATCACACTCAAGATTAATGGCCCAGATTGATCAATCAACAGGTCGCCGCCACTCTAAGGGGCAATCGCTGTAAACCCTAATGATTGTATTCCCCTTCTTATAAATAGCGAGGTGCCATTCCCTTACAAAGAGGACCCTTTTTTGAGATCAGAGAGCATTAGAAGACTTGGAGAAAAAGAGCAGAGAGAGAGCAAAGAGAGCATTTCTTCAACGCCAATCAATCTTCCGGAGCCAAGGCTGCATACCGATCGTCCAAGGAGTAAGGCAGAGCGGCCGTCGCTTTCCCGAGCCTCTATCGTCACCCCCAGAATCTAAAATAAACAATTGTACTTAGATTCCTGTACCTAAATTTTCATCCCTAGGCTTTCTTTTTACAAGCGAGTTTGTAACGTGAAGTAAAAGTCCAGTCCTCCGATAATCTATTACCCTTCTGCGCACTGGTGGTGCGGGTAATAGATTTGAAACAAAACCCAACAGAGGTGATTGGTTTTGTGGTCTTAACATCGTATTTTTTTTATTCCGGTTGGGGTACAGGTGTTAAGTCAGAAGATTATCGGTATCAGAGGTAATATGGATGTGACACACGATAATCAGGACCAGGAAGTTTGCTCAGAGATAATGATGAACTGGGCAGACTCCTGTGAGGTAAAGTATTAGAGTGGGAGTTCAGAGGTATCATCGTACATGACTCGCCACTCAGGGAGATGCGGTGGTTTTGAGGGAGTACCAGCATATCCTTTAGACATAGTATTTCTTCAGGAATTTGCCATAATAATGCCGGAGTTGATAGCTGTAGAGGCGATCGCCGACCGCTGTCGAATTCAGACCTGGGGTAGCCTCCATGTCGTACCCCTATTTTTGTATGAAGTACTTGGCCTCAAGACTATACAGGTAGAGCGATAGTCTCCCAGTATCGGGTTCAAGATCAAACTCTTGAGGCATGAAGGGTTAAGATCCTTCTTTTCGGCCAAAGATGCCTGAGACTAGGAAGTAGGCGTCTTTAATGGGAGCAAGTCGACTTATGGTATGGACGGTTGTCGCATCATCAGAAAAGGGACTATCCACCCTTGCAACCAGATAGTTTACGAGTTTTGCATCTTCTTCTGCTACCTCCTGCATGACCGGAGGTTGGGAGGCTATCTTGGGCAACTTGACCACTAAGGGTTCAGCTTGAGGTATTGACATGCCTGAGAGTGTTGGATCGACACTTGGCTGCTGGCTCGTCTTGGGAAGACGAATGACAATTGGCTCATCAAGGGACTTTGTGTCTTTCGGTCGCCTTTGAGTAGATTTTGGCAATCAGATTACCATCGGTGTTACAGAGGGCCTTGCATCTTCCTGTTGCCTTTGATTGGACTTCGGCAGTCGGATCACCGTTGGCCCTATGACAGGTTTTGGCTCCTAGCTGGATCTCGGGAGACGGATGACCATTGGTTCCAACTGCGTAGGTGTAGAAGGAGAACCGAGTACCTCTTTATGCAAGGTTGCGACAAGGGGTACGACTTTGCCCGGTTTACGGGCTTGGAGACGAATTCTTAAGGGTTCTTCTGGCGCTATGATGGCTTCTGGCTCGCCAGTTATATGTTTCCTGGATTCGTCATATAGACAGCCTTCGAAGAGTAATAAGATTCAACCCCTTTGAAGGGATCGATGTCGGCGAATTTAGTTTTCACGGAACCGTGCTTACTGACATACTTGAAACACTGGTGAAGGGTGGATGGCACGATCATATAGTCATGTATCCACGGATGTCCCAGAAGGATGTTGTAGGAGGTGTCTGCATCTATGACGTAGCAGGTAACTTCCGTCTTCAAGTCACTAATCTGGCACTTCAACCGGATCTTTCCTAGAGGATAACTTCTTCCCGAGTTAAAACTGCTAATGGCAGTGTTGGTCGCCGCTAGCCGATGCATAGAGATGCCAAGAAATTGGAGCAGGCTTTTTGGGATGATGCTTATTGATGAGCCAGGATAAATATGCATTCGATCCACCTTGATGTCGCCTATGTACCCTGTGTTGTACAAGGGGCGATCATGTAAATTAGACTTGATCAACATGTCCTGCGAAGTAAATATGATGTTGGGCATTGTATCTGTGTTATCGCCGCCCTGTAGATCTGCTAGCGGGTCTTCCCTTGGAGGCTTGACCTGAGCTAAGTAGGCATCAGCATTTTGGAGCGCTTCGCTTAATGCGACACGAAGATCCTTGGAGAGCCTTAGGAGCTCATATAGCGACAACTTTGCTTGCGTATTAGCCAATTGTGCTAATTTGTCGAAGTTATAAGGTCTCTCTAGTCCCTGAGGTGCATCATTACGGAGTGGCCTGTCGAAGCGTGTTTCTTTTGTCTTGGATTTGTCCGCCAGTGGAGGCTGAGATGGCCTTGGAATATCAAAGGGAGGCAATATTGTTGGCTGAGGATCTTCGGCTGAACTATCCCGTGCGGGCTGGACTTATGCTCCAGACCGGGTAACAATGGCTGTAGCTTCCTCAGCTTCGGCTGAAATTGTGTGGCAGGCTCTAGACTTCTTGCCCTTTTTCTTACTGGTAGGAGATGACACCCCCTGGGTAACTTCGGGTACTAAGTCTGGATGCACCCACATGATTTCTCCTCGTAAGGTAGTGAGAGGTACCAATCCAGATGTTTGGCTCCTGACGGATGAAAGATTAGTAACCTCTATCGTTGCCCGAGGGACAGGTATGACCTCGTTTGGAGTGCTTATCGGAGGGAAGTCGCCGAACTGAATATACACCATGTTTGCCGCCATGGTAGCCTCTTCAAAATCTATTGATAGAGC
This sequence comes from Iris pallida, assembly GCA_029216955.1. Taxonomy (NCBI): domain Eukaryota; kingdom Viridiplantae; phylum Streptophyta; class Magnoliopsida; order Asparagales; family Iridaceae; genus Iris; species Iris pallida. The sequence goes on along the minus strand of JANAVB010025598.1, from coordinate 28,363,572 downwards.
TTTGGAGTCGATAAGCCTCTGAATGTACCGCTTTAATTGGAAGCAGTCATGAGTGAAATCATGAACGTAGCGGTAGAAGTGACTGTATTTTGGGACCTCCATTTCTGCTGTTCGGGGATCGCGCCTTGGTGGAGGGAGCTGGATCCTACCCCCTTGCAAGAGCATATCGAAGATAGGTTTGACATGACTATCTTAAAATGAGTAATTGACCTTGGGCCACGGACCTTCCGTCTGTTTTTGTTCGGGCTTCGGAGTCGCATCAGTGACCATGGCCTATTTTCCCTTGTTGTCCCGGTTAGTGGTGGCGCCACTGTTGCTGTTACTGGAGGTCGACCCAGGACGTCTGTCCTTATCTTCTCCATCTGGGATGTGTAATCCCAGCTAGCGAGCCTTCTTCAATTTTGCCTCTGCGTTGGTAGTTCTTATGATGAAGGTTGTCCAATCCCTGAACTGATCGTCACCCATCCAGAGGCTAATTGCAGGAAGCAGCTTCTTTTGGCAGATTTCAATCAAAGAGCTCTCGAGATTACCTTGGGGCAACCTCATTGCAGTTTGGCAGAACTGCTCGATATAGTTCCTTGTCAGCTCCCTCTCTTCTTGAACGACGTCCATGAGAGATGACATCATTACATCATGCCCCACTTCGTAAAATCCTTCCAGTAACATGTGTTTGAAGCCGCCAAAAGAGTGAATGTAGTTGTCAGGTAGGTTGTGGTACCAGTCGAACGCGATCCCTTCCAATGCTCCGATGAATAGTCGCATGAGGATGGCATCACTATACGACAAGTGATCGGTTGTGACTTCAAAGTAAGTCATGTACCGACTAGCAGAGGTCTTTCTATCATAGGAATTGATATGGAATGGTTTGTACCACGGTGGAAAAGGCACGTCTCTCTATGCAACTGGATATGGCTGTCGTATTCTGAGATCCCGAGAAGAATCTCGGGCATTGAACATTATCCGAAGCTCCTAGACTTCCCTCCTTGTCTCCTTGGCTTCATCTGCAGCTGAAGGAACAGATGTCGCTAAGGGATCATCACCTAAAGGGAGGGCGGTCGTGTTGGAGTCCGCATTGACTGTGGGTCCCAGGCTGGTTTGTCCGGGCGTCCTTGCTGGTTGAGTCGGCAAGGAGGCTTTGATCTCGTCCACGGACTTGACCAAGGACAAAAGCATGGCTTCCAGCACTTCTAGTAATTGTCGATCGGAAGGTGCTTCATGATCATCATCAGCCATAAAGACTATTCTCACGTGGGTAAAGGTGGAAGGGATTGTGGCAGAGGTACTCTCTGTGCCGTACCCTTATATAGAGAAATCGTTAGGGAATGTCAGAATATCATCTTCTTCCGACTCGAAAGGGGTGCTACCCCCTGTACAGGAAGCCGCATTATCTTGGTGAGGGTGGTGGTCCTCAGGGAAATCTGGGTCTGTTGTACAGTTCTGGAGGACTTCTACCCCCTGTATGTGCTATTCGTATACCGGGCTGTCGCATATCTTGAGGGGCCTTCTACCCCCAGCTTCAGCCTAAATAGACACCCCTTGTGGTTGATGGAAACCCCCAGATGAGGGTCTCCTTGCAATACTGGCCGAGATGGCCGGGCTGGAGGAGCATGTCTTCTTTTCTCCCTTGCCAGGAGGAACTTTTTGAGTTGAATTACAGGAGGCGAAAGGAAACTCCTCGTCCCCTGGAATTTGCACCTGTTTCTTGAGTTGTTGTCGGACAGGTGTTGGCTGCTGCAGTCACTGGAAAACTGACTGTCGATCTTCAGGTGCTGCTGTTTTGTCGCAGCAACAGTTGATGATGACTTGGGTGCAACGACGCCCTGAGAGGGACTCATTGCATTCTGACGCTGCCGTCTTGCGTTTGTGAGTAATCACGTCACGTAAGTCGGTAGGAAGCTGCTCTACCTTTGCACCAAACTTGTGAACTCGGGAATCCCGAGTGCACGGGTGCTTAGACATCATGTTTGCTCCCTGATTCGTGGCTAGTAAAAGTACTTGCTCTGGATCTTTAGAAGGAGACTTTAAAGACCCACGCTGTCTGTTAGCCCTAAGGGACTGGATGCGGGTGGTTCTATACAACTTTCTGTCAGGAGCCCGTGTAACAGTCAATGGGGCCCTCTGACAGTCAACAACTTAGACAGTTGACTGGGCTGGTTGGGCCCGCACTGCCCTAGAGTTTTTTGACTTAATACCCAAAGGTGCATAGTAAAAGGAGTCCAGATTGATACATCCCGCATCCTTAGTGAGCCGCATGGCGCCGTGCCCGCATGAGAGGCGGTCGAAGACAGAGCTTCTTACAGGGCCGCATGAGACGTCATGTTTGAGGTCAGGATTGGTCGTCGCATGGACCATCTTCTTGCGGCTAGCGTTGGCTGCCGCATGGATCATTTTTCTGCGGCCGGAGTTGGCTGCCGCATGAGTTGGCTGCCTGCGGCCAGAGTTGGCTGTCGCATGGACAAATTGTCGATCTTCTCTATGCGGCTTCTTCTTTGTCCGTATGGAGTTCCCTTGTGCCCCCAAAAACTCAGCATCGTAGTATTTTTCTCTGCTCGTTTTGGGGACAGTGGGGTCCTCTGCGGTCGAAAGCAAAGTTGCAGGAGAGCTTTGGTCACCGTCTTGGGCTATAGAAGGAGCTTCTTCGAGAACTTGGTCGGGAGTAACAGTTTTGCGCACCGACGCCTTGCGAGTCCTCTTTGGGTTAGCTCGCTTCTGAGACGGGCTGGCGCTCCCTTCAGAGAGTAATTCTTCGATGGCTTGTTGGTCGAAGTGAACCACAAGCATTTGCTGCGTAGAGCCGAGCTTGGACGCATCATATTGCATCACCAACTTCTCATCGGAAAAGAAGGAAGTCCACAGTAGAGTCGCCATCGTTTTTACCATAAAAATCAAAGACATGTATTACAGAACACTGAAATTGATTGCAAACTCGCTTGTACAAAAGAAAGCCTAGAAAGAAATCATAGGAAACAATCTAAGTACAATTGTTTAGTTTTGATTCTGGGGGGTGACGGTGTTGGCTCGAGAAAGTGCTATCAACTCCGCCTTACTCCATAGACTATCTGATGCAGTCTCTAGCTCGCGAAAAAATTACTTTTTTCTTCAAGGTTGCCAGCCTTGGATTGCCAACCATTTGAATGGGTGTGGTGCCCTGCGATTTATAGTAATTTCGGGATGAAGGATATTTTGAGCCGCATAGATGACCACATGGCAAATCTTTAGGCCACATGGCCGTAATCATGCCTTGAGACTCGGTTTGTGACTGATAGCTAAGGATTTATTAGGATTTGTTGTGGTTTGTCGTTGAGCAGTTGAGACCTGGTCAACTTGTCACGTGTATCAACTAATCTTCTGTGACGAGCCGCATGAAGGATGTCTCCTGGCCGAGCCACATGAGGAATGTCTCATGGCTGAGCCGCATGAAAGAATGTCTCATGATCGAGCCGTATAAAGGAACGTCTCATGACCGAGCCGCATGAAGGACGTCTCATGACCGAGCCGCATGAGCAATGTTTCATGACCGAGCTGTATGAGGAATGTCCCATGACCGAGCCGCATGAAGAATGTCTTCTGACTGATCCGCAAGAAGAATGTCTCATGACCGAGCCGCATGGGGAATGTCTCATGACCGAGCCGCATGAGGAATGCTTTCTGACCGAGCCACATGAGGCCATCTCATGACTGAGCCGTATGAGGAATATTTCATGACTAAGCCGCATGAAGGATATCTTCTGGCTGGATAGGTATGGGGGCCCTAGGAGAAGGTGCTGTGCCGAATGTCACATTTTGAGAGAGTTTCGTTTGTTTCCCTCTTGATTAATCTCCTTGTTCGAAGAAGATTTGACAGTGGACTCCTTCAGAAGATTATGATGCGCTTGACTGAGACGATGCACCTGATTGAGATATCTGAGTAATGCATCTAGTTGAGAGCAGGCTGTTACAACATCTTTAATTGGCATCATGTTTCCGAGATGATGTTGGAAGGGCGCAGTAGGTCGCAGTCGCTAGAACACAGACTGCCTTGATAGTGGAGCCACTATCTTGTGGCAGCGGCAGTTGATGATGGCTTGGGTGCAGCGATGTTCTGGAAAGGGCTCATCGCACGCCAAGGTTGCTTCTCTCTTCTTGCATTTATGAAAGACCAACTCTCGCAAGTCGAGAGTAGATTGATCTACCTTTGCATCTGTTTTGTGGGCCCAGGTATCCTGAGCGCCCGGGTGCGTAGGTATCATATTTGCTCCCTGATCTGAGGCTAGTAAAAGCACTTGCTCTCGATCATTGTAGGAAGACTTTTGGAACCATCATATTTGCTTCCTGATCTGAGTAAAGCACTGTGCTCGATCGTTATAGGAAGACTTCTGAGACACACTGTCACGCCCCAGTACCGAAATACGGTGACGGACTAGGCCAGCTAATCCATATGAGGTACGTAACGTCATACGGCGATCGTGGCTGTCGAGAGACTAGGGGGTACATGCTACAATCAAGTCTTCTATGGTCCCACAGAGTTTTATGTCTCAATCAATCAAGTCACATCAGCAATTAAATGAACATTAAAGATAAAGCAGTAAGGCGTCCCTGACGCTTCATTAAAATGATCATGAGAGACTAGCTTTATAATTTAGCTATCTCAGAGAGTCAGGAGTACAAAATTATACACAGCTGCAGTCTGTTTATTTACAATTCTGTACTGACACAAAATATTATTTAATCCGGCTAACAGGTGCCGGTGGCTAAATGCCGCACAAAATATAAGCAGGAGTGGTGGAGAAGAAAACCACTCGAGTCCCCGAACCGCCATGCTCCTAGTATGCACCATGGATGTCAGGGAGGAAGATCATGTCCTCTGGCTCTGCTACGAGATCTGGCCAAACAAAACCAGCAGGGTCAGCCCCGAATAGCAAGTACCGCCAAAGGGGCACAAGAGTTAAGATTAAAAACCCAGATAATAGAATGATTGATAATAGTAATACTTATGCAACTATTATAGGGTAGCGCAACATCCTCGAACCCATATGGCACCCTTACAACCAAACAAGGACAAAAGGTGCCGCATGGAGTCGAGACGTGTCGTACTCTATAACTTTCACATAAGTTAAAAAGGTATAAACAATAAAATCTCCTGATCGTGACTTCGGTCGATAGCCTATCGCAGCACAATAACCAACCCAACAATCAAACAAGAACATGGGTTGGATCATATACCATGATAGACCATGTTCGTCAGTCATTCACAGAAGTAGCACTTCACAACCAGAATAAGTCTTCCGTTCATAACTTCGGTCCACAGCCTGTCATAGTACGATAACCAACCCAACAATCAAACAAGAACATGGGTTGGATCACGTACCATGACGGTCTGCTTCCCTCAGTTATTGACGAAAGGTAATAAGATACACGCAAGTCATTTTCGTGGCCAATCAAGTCTACGAGTTTCTAGTAGGACGAGGTTATCCTCGTATCATGTTAATTCAAAATCCTCAGATCGTATCTTTCCTGCAAGGCTAGCCAACCCAGGGGTTCGCGTAGACAGGTGTCATTGAGCATAGGTCCCTCGTAAGGCCACCTTGCCAAGACATATAATATATAGCAGGAATTAATCGAATACAGTCATCCGCTCGTTGCGGATGACACAGTATCCGTGGAGGCCAGCCGGCGCGTCAAGACAAAATCTCAAGACGGCTGGTGTAACACGATCTCGGGATTTTGCCCTCCCCATGCATCTAGTATGTTTAGTTGCCTAATTTAACCCTAGGTGAAATCTTGGACTCACATGCTGTGGCCTGCATGATTATCCTCCTAAAGTCGTACTTTAGTACGAGTACCCCAAAGAGGATCCATGTCAATCAGTATGTCAACATGTGCTACCCTCCTTAGTGTAATACATCATTGCAAATACGCCACGTGGAGTTACGAGTCATTTGTCGAGCATGAACAAGAACTGGGACATCCAGGTACATGTATCGGGTAGAAACACTTTGTTCTCCGGGGTCACATTAGTGCTCATATCATACTCGGGACAAAAGGCGTAAGGATATAAAATTGGCATAAAATATCTAATAAAATATCAAAATACAGGGTTATAGAAGAGCCAAGCTTAAAGAAATAAAAATCAAAGCTCCAAGAACCAATGGTTAAGCAAGGGGGTCAGGGGAGCAGCGTAGGTGAAAAGTCACGCAAGCTACAGGGAGCAGCGTAGGTGAAAAGTCATGCACGCTACAGGGAGCAGCGTAGGTAAAAAGTCACGCACGCTACAGGGAGCAATGTACGTAAAAAGTCACGCACGCTGACAGAGCAGCGTAGGTGAAAAGTCACGCACGCTACAGGGAGCAATGTACGTAAAAAGTCACGCACGCTGAGAGAGCAGCGTAGGTGAAAAGTCACGCACGCTACAGGGAGCAATGTACGTGAAAAGTCACGCACGCTGAGAGAGCAGCGTTGGTGAAAAGTCACGCACGCTACAGGGAGCAATGTACGTGAAAAGTCACGCACGCTGAGAGAGCAGCGTAGGTGAAAAGTCACGCACGCTCAAGGAGACACGCTTCCAACAGGAAGCGTACTCAAGTCTGCGTACGCACGCTAAAGAGCGCACGCAGCTCAGTGTGCGTACGCTAAACAGCTCTGCACACTGCTCACTGTCTTCTCCTAACAGCAAGAACACCATGGTTGAACCCAAAGCTTCAAAACATCACAACTTGGCCATCCGAACTCCAAATCCGGATTTCCAAAGTTCCATCTTGGGTGAAATGGAATTCTCTTCCACATGGACGCATCAAAACCCACAAAACCCCCAATGAAAATAGATCAAGACCAAGGAAATCCTAAAATTATTAAAACTTAGATCTACAAAAATTAAAGCTTCAAAATGGAAATTTCCAAGTTCTAAACTAGTATAGATTGAGGAGAAGAATATGTTTTGGCAAATAGTTTTGTAAGAAATCATTGACAAAATTATGGATCCATCTCTTGAGCAAGTTGGTACTTGCCTTGGTTGGTGGAGAAAATAAATGAGAGGAAGTAAAATAAGAGGAGAGAGAATGAGATGAGTTATATATAAAGATCTTGGACCCATGGGTTCATGATGAACCAAAGGGTTCATGATGAACCATTGGTGAACCAAGAATAGGTTACCCAAATGAGCCAAAACTGTAGGCCCAAATGCAGAAAATATATTAGGAAATAATATTTTGTCGAATATTTTTGGGAAATGCATGAAGAAATACTGCATAATAAATATCGTATAAATTCAAGATAAATATAATTTATCGGTTTACGTATTAAAATACGTATTCCAGGATTGGGGAGTGACATCTCTACCCTTCTTAAAAAAATTCCGTCCTCGGAATTCCAGCCAAGACAGAATAGTGAAATCAGGGCAAGCAAGGCACAATCATATACAAGTTAACTATCATAGCAGTTATTATCATACATCATAAAGTGCAAAACAAGCAGGTGCAGATAAGCATGGAATCGTGTCAATAAGGTGCAAAAATATACCTTATTAGTCAAACAAATGCGGATACCGAGATCTGATCTCGTCCTCGCGCTCCCAGGTTGACTCTCCCGAAGAGTGATGGTTCCAAGAAACACGGACAAGACTTATCATCCGATTCTTGAGTACCTTCTCTTGTCGGTCCAAAATAGACACGGGTTGTTCCTCGTAAGTTAGGTCGGTACCAACGACTAACTCAGAATGATCGAGGACATAACTCAGATCCGGGACATACCCACGTAATTGGGATACATGAAACACATTATGTATGCCAGTCAACGAAGGCGGAAGGGCAAGTCGATAAGCCACATCACCTACCCGAGCGAGAATCTTAAAAGGACCAACGTATCTTGGACTAAGCTTTCCCCGGGTTCCAAATCTGATGATACCCCGAGTAAGCAAAATTCGCAGAAATACTTGGTCGCCAACTCTAAACTCTAGAGGCCTACGATGCTGATCTGCCCAATGACGATGTCGGTCCTGTGCAACTCGAAGGCGCTCTCTGACCAACTTAACTATCTCCACAGTCTGCATGATCATCTCTGGCCCCAACAACTTCCGTTCTCCGACGTCGTCCCATGCCAAAGGGGACCTGCACTTCCTTCCGTACAATGCTTCGAACGGGGCCATCTGAATGCTAGCCTGATAGCTGTTGTTATAGGAGAACTCCACTAGATGAATGTGATCCTCCCAAGATCTGCCAAAATCTAAGGTACACGCCCGTAGCATATCTTCTAATGTCTGAATGGTTCTTTCTGATTGCCCGTCAGTTTGTGGATGATAAGCAGTACTGAATCTTAACTTCGTTCCCAAACTTTGGTGTAAGCTCTGCCAAAAATAGGAAGTAAACCGCGTATCCCGATCGGATACTATACTAACTGGAATATCGTGCTGCCTTACTATCTGCTTCATGTACATTTCTGCTAGCTGTTCAGTAGTCTGTCCAACTCGAAAGGGAAGGAAATGGGCGACCTTCATGAGTCGATCTACTATTACCCAGACTGCATTCTTGCCATCCGAGGATCTAGGTAAACCGGTCACAAAATCCATCGTGATGTGCTCCCATTTCCATTCTGGGATAGGAAGCGGCTGTAGCAATCCTACTGGTCTCTGCTGCTCGGCTTTCACCTGCTGACATACCAGACACTTGGATACAAATCTAGCTATCTCTCTTTTCATGCCATTCCACCAAAAGAACTGCCTGATATCTCGATACATCTTCGTTCCTCCTGGATGAATGGAGTAAATAGAACTATGAGCTTTGGACATAACTTCTTGCCGAAGGTCTCCACTCGGTACACAGAGTCTGTTTCCAAACCTGAGCGTACCATCTTCATGAATTACTAACTCCTTTCTACGGCCTGATTCACACTCCGACCGCAACTTCTGAATCTGTGGATCTCCTGCTTGTGCTGCCCTTATCCTCTCTACTAAGGTTGACTGAATCTGCATACTGGTCATTCTTCCTATATCCCTTGGCAAAACTACTTCGATTTCCATATTCTGAAGGTCTTCTAGAATATGCTTCTGCGAGGTCAAGATAAAGGCACTGTCTCTCCTACTCAGTGCATCTGCAACTATATTCGCCTTGCCTGGATGATACTGAAGATCTAAATCAAAATCCTTCAGCAGTTCTAACCATCTTCTTTGCCTCATGTTCAAATCTCGCTGCGTGAATACATATTTCAAACTCTTATGATCAGTATAGATCTCTATCCGATCCCCGTATAAATAATGCCTCCACAACTTGAGTGAAAATACCACAGCTGCTAACTCCAAATCGTGAGTCGGGTAATTCTTCTCATGGTTTCGAAGCTGCCGAGATGCATATGCTATCACCTTTCCATGCTGCATCAATACACATCCAAGACCCTTCCCTGATGCGTCACAATATACTGTAAAGCCTCCCGCTCCTACTGGAAGCGTCAAGATCGGGGCTGAGATCAATCTCTTCTTCAATTCTTCAAACGATGCCTGACAGCTAGCAGACCAAACAAACTCTGTGTCCTTGTGCGTCAAACGCGTTAAGGGCGCAGACTGGCAAAGTCCGCCATGAACCTTCTGTAGTAACCAGCTAATCCTAAGAAACTTTGCACTTCTGCAACCGTTCTCGGGTCGGGCCAATGCTCTACCGCCTCAATCTTCTTCGGATCCACTGACACTCCTGCCCCAGAAATTATATGCCCCAGGAACGAAATATGATCTAACCAGAATTCACACTTGTCGAGCTTCGCATAAAGTTGATGCTCCCTCAATGTCTGTAAGACAGTCCTAAGATGTTTTTCATGCTCCTCTTCACTGCTGGAATAGACAAGAATGTCATCTATAAACACCACCACAAATTTATCCAAATACGGCAGAAAGATGCGGTTCATTAAATCCATGAATACTGCGGGGGCGTTGGTTAGTCCAAAGGGCATTACTAAAAACTCATAATGCCCATATCTAGATCTGAATGCTGTCTTCGGTATGTCTTGCTCCCGGACTCTTACTTGATAGTATCCTGACCGAAGATCGATCTTGGAAAAGACGCTGGCCTTACTCAACTGGTCAAACAGGTCATCAATCCTTGGTAGTGGGTACTTATTCTTCACTGTTACTGCATTCAGCTTGCGGTAGTCGATGCACATCCTCGTCGATCCATCCTTCTTGGGAACTAGAATCACTGGCACGGCCGAGGGTGATTTACTGTCTCGGATGAATCCCTTAGACTTCAACTCTTCTTCATGTTGATACAACTTATCCTGTTCTGACGGCGATATTCTGTAAACTCTGTCTGCAATAGGCCTCGTTTCAGGGTTCAACTCAACGCTAAATTCTACCTCTCTGACTGGGGGTATCCCCGGGAGCTCATCAGGGAAGACGTCAAGAAAATCTTCGACCACTCTTGGAATTTGTCCTGGCTCTGACACTGCTGCTGAGATGACGCCTTCGGCCTGATTCTTCAAGGTTCGAGTAAAGATGAACTGCTCCATCCCAGGAACGCTGAATATGACCCTACCTCATCTACAATCAATTGTCGCATGACTGTCTCTCAACCAGTCCATGCCAAGAACGACATCAAAATTCCCCATAGGGAATTCAATCAATGATACGGGCAGTAAATGCCCACACACCTCCACCGGACATGAAAAGCGCACTCTGCTAACTTCCACGAGCCCATTGCCGGTGAGTATATCCATCCTCTCCGACAATGCCTCAAACTCTAATCCAATCCGTGTAGCATATTGTGCAGAGATGAATGAATGAGTAGCGCCTGAATCAAATAATGCTACAGTAGAAAATGAGGTGACGAGAATTTTACCTGCCACCACGTCACTAGACGCTAGAGCCTCTCCCAAGGATAATGTGAGAGCCTGTCCCTGGCCCCGCTGAGCTCCTTGTTGTGGCCTTCCTCGACCATGCTGTTGCTGCCTCTGAGGGCCTTCGGCTTTCTGTGCCTGGCGGAACATCTGAGCCTGCGTTGGTAGACGCTGGGCTAGGGGCCTTACTGCTAATACTGGCCCTCCACTCGGGGTTGCCACCGGAGCTGGCAATCCTGGAAACTGCTGAGCTGGCCCTCCTTGCCTCTGCATCAGAGGACAAGTGGAGATACGGTGGTCTGAACTACCACACCTCAAGCATAAGCCATTCGCTGACCGGCACACCTCCCTCGTGTGCCCTGCCTTCCCACAGAATGTACGGCCCTGGGGTGCTCCCTAACGCTGTTGTTGGTTCCTCGACTGCTGATGTCGAACTGGCACTGTATTAGTTGACACGGCCGTCCTCCGTGGCGCTCCTACATCATGAATAAGTACACCAGGTGCTGGTGCCGACGTTTGCTGCATTGCTCCTCCTCCAACCTAGGAATGAGATCTCTTCTGACCTCCTGTCCTCGATGCCAACCTCTGTTGGGTAAGCTCGTACCTCCGAGCGGCCGTCAAGACAGCGTCAAACGTCTGGTAGTCGTATCCTTCCACAAGCTGTAATAGTTCCAAATGAAGTCCCTGCTGGAACCTCATAGCTTTCTCTGGCTCCGTTGCCACCATTGTTGGTACGAAATGGCACAATCTGCAGAACTTTGCTGTATACCCATCTACGGTCTTGCCTGCTTGCTTGAGACTAATAAACTTCTGCTGGAGCTCATATCGAGCTACTATGCCAAAATACTTGGCCTTGAATCTTTCACTGAAGGTGGTCCAACGAACAGGGCATCTTATACCAACTTCTTCTGATGCCCACCAGTCGCGGGCAAGATCCTGAAGTACTAATTTGACCTGATCAACCTTCTCATCATCTGGAACCTTGGCTGCCACAAGAATGGCTTCAATGTCTTGAATCCATACATCCGCAGTGATGGCATCCTCCGTGCCATCAAAATACCTCGGGTTCAAGCGACGGAACCTTTCTGATGCTCCCGAGTCAACTCCGGCACTCCTTTCAAGAGCTAACTGAATCCCTTGGTTCAGCAACACGTTCTGCTCCTGCTGCTGAGTCTGTTGTTGTTGGTGAGTGACAAGAATCCCCCGGATGATCTCCAGGAGTGCTACGGCATCTGGTACTGCCGTCGCTGTAGGTGCTGCAGGAGTTTCAATAACCTGCGGCTGCACTGCCTCTGGTTCTATTTCTGCTCGTGTCCGCCCTGGGGAAAGTTCTCTCCCCTGCTGGTGCCCTGTCCAGCCATGCTCTCGCTGCTCTTCCTCTTGGGCCTCACCCGCTACTGAGAATGAAGCACCCCTATAGAGAAAGATATAAGATTATCAAGTCCGAACGAGGAAGATTTCGAGGATGCAAGTCAGGTCAGAGATGAAGGCAAGGACAAAGAATTCGAAACAGGATTTCAAGAGGAACAAGTTTTGATTGAGACTCCTAATAATTCGTAATAACCCACAAGTCTAAAAAATAGACCTGCATGGGCCACCACTAAAACCTTGTCACGCCCCAGTACCGAAATACGGAGACGGACTAGGCCAGCTACTCCATATGAGGTACGTAACGTCATACGACGATCGTGGCTGTCGAGAGACTAGGGGATACATGCTACAATCAAGTCTCATATGGTCCCACAGAGTTCTATGTCTCAATCAATCAAGTCACATCAGCAATTAAATGAACATTAAAGATAAAGCAGTAAGGCATCCCTGACGCTTCATCAAAATGATCATGAAAGACTAGCTTTATAATTTAGCTATCTCAGAGAGTCAGAAGTACAAAATTATACACAGCTGCAGTCTGTTTATTTATAATTCTGTACTGACACAAAATATCATGTAATCCGACTAACAGGTGCCGGTGGCTAAATGCCGCACAAAATATAAGCAGGAGTGGTGGAGAAGAAACCCACTCGAGTCCCCGAACCGTCATGCACCTAGTATGCACCATGGATGTAAGGGAGGAAGATCGTGTCCTCTGGCTCTGCTACGAGATCTGGGCAAACAAAACCAGCGGGGTCAGCCCCGAATAGCAAGTACCGCCAAAGGGGCACAAGAGTTAAGATTAAAAACCCAGATAATAGAATGATTGATAATAGTAATACTTATGCAACTATTATAGGGTAGCGCAACATCCTCGAACCCATATGGCACCCTTACAACCAAACAAGGACAAAAGGTGCCGCATGGAGTCGGGACGTGTCGTACTCTATAACTTTCACATAAGTTAAAAAGGTATAAACAATAAAATCTCCTGATCGTGACTTCGGTCGATAGCCTATCGCAGCACAATAACCAACCCAACAATCAAACAAGAACATAGGTTGGATCATGTACCATGATAGACCATGTTCCTCAGTCATTCACAGAAGTAGCACTTCACAACCAGAATAAGTCTTCCGTTCATAACTTCGGTCCACAGCCTATCATAGTACGATAACCAAGCCAACAATCAAACAAGAACATGGGTTGGATCACGTACCATGACGGTCCGCTTCTCTCAGTTATTTACGGAAGGTAATAAGATACACGCAAGTCGTTTACGCGGCCAATCAAGTCTACGAGTTTCTAGTGGGACGAGGTTATCCTCGCATCATGTTAATTCAAAATCCTCAGATCGTATCTTTCCAGCAAGGCTAGCCAACCCAGGGGTTCACGTAGACAGGTGTCATTGAGCACAGGTCCCTCGTAAGTCCACCTTGCCAAGACATATAATATATAGCAGGAATTAATCGGATACAGTCATCCGCTCGTTGCGGATGACACAGTATCCCGGGAGACCAGCCGGCGCGTCAATACAATATCTCAAGGCGGCTGGTGTAACACGATCTCGGGATTTGCCCTCCCCATGCATCTAGTATGTTTAGTTGCCTAATTTAACCCTAGGTGAAATCTTGGACTCACATGCTGTGGCCTGTATGATATCCTCCTATCGTACTTTAGTACGAGTACCCCAAAGAGGATCCATGTCAATCAGTATGTCAACATGTGCTACCCTCCTTAGTGTAATACATCATTGCAAATACGCAACGTGGAGTTACGAGTCATTTGTCGAGCATGAACAAGAACTGGGACATCCAGGTACATGTATCGGGTAGAAACACTTTATTCTCCGGGGTCACATTAGTGCTCATATCATACTCGGGACAAAAGGCGTAAGGATATAAAATTGGCATAAAATATCTAATAAAATATCAAAATACAGGGTTATAGAAGAGCCAAGCTTAAAGAAATAAAAATCAAAGCTCCAAGAACCAATGGTTAAGCAAGGGGTCAGGGGAGCAGCGTAGGTGAAAAGTCACGCACGCTACAGGGAGCAGCGTAGGTGAAAAGTCACGCACGCTACAGGGAGCAGCGTAGGTGAAAAGTCACGCACGCTACAGGGAGCAATGTACGTGAAAAGTCATGCACGCTGAGAGAGCCGCGTACGTGAAAAGTCACACACGCTACAGCGAGCAGCGTAGGTGAAAAGTCACGCACACTACAGGGAGCAATGTACGTGAAAAGTCATGCACGCTGAGAGAGCAGCGTAGGTGAAAAGTCACGCACACTACAGGAAACAATGTACGTGAATAGTCATGCACGCTGAGAGAGCAGCGTAGGTGAAAAGTCACGCACGCTACAGGGAGCAATGTACGTGAAAAGTCACGCACGCTGAGAGAGCAGCGTAGGTGAAACGTCACGCACGCTCAAGGAGACACGCTTCCAACAGGAAGCGTACTCAAGTCTGCGTACGTACGCTAAAGAGCACGCACAGCTCAGTGTGCGTACGCTAAACAGCTCTGCACACTGCTCACTGTCTTCTCCTAACAGCAAGAACACCATGGTTGAACCCAAAGCTTCAAAACATCACAACTTGGCCATCCGAACTCCAAATCCGGATTTCCAAAGTTCCATCTTGGGTGAAATGGAATTCTCTTCCACATGGAAGCATCAAAACCCACAAAACCCCAACAAAAATAGATCAAGACCAAGGAAATCCGAAAATGATTAAAACTTAGATCTACAAAAATCAAAGCTTCAAAATGGAAATTTCCAAGTTCTAAACTAGTATAGATTGAGGAGAAGAATTTGTTTTGGCGAATAGTTTTGTAAGAAATCATTGATAAAATTATGGATCCATCTCTTGAGCAAGTTGGTACTTGCCTTGGTTGGTGGAGGAAATAAATGAGAGGAAGTAAAATGAGAGGAGAGAGAATGAGATGAGTTATATATAAAGATCTTGGACCCATGGGTTCATGATGAACCAAAGGGTTCATGATGAACCATTGGTGAACCAAGAATAGGTTACCCAAATGAGCCAAAACTGTAGGCCCAAATGCAGAAAATAAATTAGGAAATAATATTTTGTCGAATATTTTTGGGAAATGCATGAAGAAATACTGCATAATAAATATCGTATAAATTCAAGGTAAATATAATTTATCGGTTTACGTATTAAAATACGTATTCTAGGATTGGAGAGTGACACACACCCTATCCGTTCTGTATGTGGGATTGGACACGGATGGTTCTGTATAACTTTCCATCAGGGGCCCGTATAACAGTTAACGGTGTCCGCTGACGGTCAACAGCTTGGACAGTTGACTGGGCTTGTTGAGCCCGTACTGCCCTAGACTTTATCGACTTAGCACCCGAAGGTGCATAGTAGGAAGAGTCCATGTTGGATGGAGGAAAGAGAAGTTGGCGCCCTTTTCAAAAGAGGCAAGGGGGCTTATTTATAGAATGGAGTGAGCCCTTTCTTTTTCTCCTTTTCGATGTGTGACTAAAAGTAATATTTTCCATGGTTCTACACATGTTGGCTATAGTTTTGCAACCAACACCAAATTAAAAAGAAGGTTATACCATCTTGTGTCGCTTTGTACGTAGACCAAAGCATCTTCGTCGCCCTTAGAAAGAAAGCAATGCCTCACCATAATTAGCTTCTCCAAAATCTGGCCAATGCTTCCTAGCAAAGTAAAGCTCTGCAGAAGTTACTCAGTCTCAGCTCACCACTGGTTCATATAAGTAGATCTGGGAATCCCCTTAAAATCCATCTCCGACCAAGCCTCAAATAGGAAATTTCTTCAAATTTTTGAGGGAAGGAGGATAGATCCTCAAATTTGAGAGAAGAGAGAAAAAAAAATCCTCAAAATTTAGGATCCACTATTCATGACCATTCTGTCCCCCAAGTTGTGGTTAATTACTAATATATCCTACATATGTTAAACACTGAACTTAATTAAGTTACCGTATTTCCTAATACATAATTATAAATACTATAATAATTATACTATTAAAATATTTTTATTGAGATCTTCATATAGAATCTAATATTGAATATATTTGTTATTAATATTTTTATTAGACTCATTTGATTAATAAAATGATATTTAAATAATTTGACAGAAATGAATAGAATAACATCAAAGTTTCAAAAATTAAAATACAAACATAGTATATCAAAATTTAAAATAACGCAACCAACAACAACATTGAAATTAAAAAGTCTAAACCTAATCACCGTCTTCACTATAATTAAGATATTGAGCAATTAGGAGGTCGTATGCATCCTTTTTATATAAAATTTTTTAGTGGGTTGGAGTTGTATAAATAATATTAATATAAAATAATACTAAATAATATAAATAATATAAAATTATACAATATTATCTCAATAAATAATATTAATAATATAACACTAATCTATATGATTATATTAAATAGTTGTGAAGAAATGAATTTATGTAGAAATAAATAATGGTCGATTATTATTTGACAATTGATAGGTTGGAGATGTAAAATTTTGAGGATAGCATAATATAGGAATATTCTCTTTTGAGTCTTCAGATTGGGGGGATTTTTATGGATGGGTTGGAGATGGCCTAATGTGAACACCTTTTGGAACTGTATGTATGTCATAACAACACAAACAACAACAACAACAACAACAACAACAACAACAACAACAAACATCTACAACCAAGCTATTGTGTCATGTAGCTTTTGAATTTTTTTTAAGTTGATATGACAATAAAAGTTATAGCACTAATTTTACAGCGAGTAATGTTAGTCCCAAAGACAGATCTAAAGAATGGAGAGATCCAAGGAAGGCGTAGTGTATTCAACAAGACACAAGGTTTGCACTCTAGCCAACAACATGAAAAAGTGACGTAGAGTCTTCTTGCAAGACACAAAGTCTGCACTCTAGTCGACTCAAAAGAAGCACAAAGAGAATGTTATAAATTGACTTGAAGACAATGCAAAATACAACAACAAAGCAAAAAAGTGTTCTCCTCTTTACGTTCACAGATGCTGCATTAAGGTAGAATAAGACAACACAAAAGAAAAACTCCTTGTCGGCGTGAACAAGTCACCATGCGATCAAAGCAAGATTCGCCTTATAAGCGATCTGCCCCCATGAACCAGTAAGTTAAAGTATGAATCCCTAGAACGCTTTTCGTCACCTTTGGAAAGACTTTGGAACTCGAAAGAACTAAAAAACTTCCATGCATGCATAGACTTGGAACTGCTGCTGCTGGCGCATGGATTTCCTGGAATGGAATGTTGTGGTCGCCAATTTCTCTCTCTTCCAACTCAACAAATTCTGAAGACTGTAGCTCTATTTATAGAGCTGGATGGCACCCATGCGCACATAGGAATGCTAATGTGAGCATGAGCGCAGGTCGACCAAATTCTATAAAATCTAGATCCAAGCGCGAACACAGCAGGTAGCCATGTGCCAACATAGCAGTGTGCAATGCATTGTCAGAGTCGCAACTAGTAGAACGCTGACAGTAGGATCTACCCGCATGCTCCAATGTGCATACGTCGCAGCACGCCGTAAGCAACCATATGCATGCACCTAGCACATGGCGCATAGCCGCATATGGCATGGACGCATATGCACATGAATGCAAATACGCATGAATGCTTTTCTGCATGAACACAAATGTGCTAGACCGCAAATACACATGCCCGCTAAAGCGCATGACCGATAATATGCATGGCCACATTTGTGCCTCGTGTAGCCTGCACATATGCCACGAGCATGCGCACCGTGCATGCAACTCACACATGAGCGCCATGCGATAATATTGACGTGCTAAGTGCAAAGTGCGCCATCAGAGAACCACTTTGCGTCCGTTGTCCGAGTCTAAGTCCGAGTCCCTAAGCCCATACGGGGCTTACCTCCTATGCAACCCAATGATAGTGACAAAACAGAGGTTTGTTCTTTGTAATTTAAACTTAACCCTCTAGGAAAATCAACCCACATGGGCTACCTCACCCATGTGCATACTCCAACACAAGCATAGCTTTATATTTAGATATACACTTTGCAGGTTTTCCAATGTGGGACTAAAGTTCCCAAAGGAAAGTCAAAATACCAACAATCCCCTACAATATATCAATATATGGTTGAGCGTTCCTCACAGCGATTGCCATCATGTATTAGGAGAGATGTCGCTTCGACTTGAATCTTTTTACAAGGATTAAACAACAGTACGATACAAGAATGGACTAAGCCTTGAATTCTGTACCATAGCTGTTATTCTTCCCACTCACATCATGGCATCAAATGTGCCTTCGGTCATACATTAAGGCCATGTGCTGACCTGGTCTCGGTGTATGTATCTCGGGTGTTTACAAGTTTATCCTCAGGAGACGGCCCACATCTCTTTCCATACACTTACTTGAGTTCTTTATGTAAAGAGTTTTAGCATGAAGCCTTGCGCTTTCTTGAGGTGCTACGTCGCTACGACATGGCATAGAGCCGAGGTTCTACCTCTTATGGTGTCATGCCACTGTAGCATAAGGTCACATCCTCTTTGTAGTGGTGTACTACTTAGCATGAAGCATTGCGCTTCTTTATGGTACTATGCCGCTGTGACATGGCCTGAAGCCAAGGATTTATCCTGTCAAGGTAACTCATCGTGGTATCACCATTATAGCATGAGGTCGCCAGCCTCTTTGTAGTGCTGTCTACAACTCTCCATTCTTCAGCATTAGGCTATCTGCCTATATGCGGTGCTACGCCACTATGGTATGGCTCGAAGCTGAGGCTTTACCCTATCAAGGTACCTCATGGTGGTGTCAGCCTACTGTAGCATGGAGTACTTAGCTTCTTTGTAGTGCTAAGCTACCCGTGCTTCCTGTCAAGCACGCCAGACATCCACGACGTCCGAGAACTCATTAAGGCTAATATCCACCCTCTCACTGGACATGGTCTTTTATAAGAACTATATGTATACTATAGTGGAGGGATAGTATCCCAATAATATCTCGAAGGACTAACCAATGTACCAGATATTCTCCAGTTAGTAGTCATTCTTTGAACCAAAAGTTAGATGCCTTGAACTAATAGCATAAAACTTTAATGGTACGATTATACAAAAATGATAGTAGATTTCCTTCAACTCCATCTTCTTTGTTGTATCTTCGACCAGCCGGCGTTTGAGGCCCTTTGTAAACAGATATGCCATATTCTTCTGACTTTGAACATCAATCGCTATAATGATGCCTCTTTTGATGCGATCATTCAGTACCCTATGTCACAAATGCACAGTCCTCTTTTTGCCATTAAAGAGGCCATTCGATGCCACAACTGCAACCGCCTGGTTGTTGGAAATATACCGGAATGACAGGGATCTGCACACCAACAACTAAAAGATCAAACATGAGCTCATGAAGCCATTTTGCTTCATCTGCTGTAACAAATAGTGCAAAAAAACTCAAACTCTATAGATGAGTTAGAGAGAATGGTCTATTTCTTCAACTTCTATGATATAGCAGCTCCTCCAATGGAGAAGATATATCCTCATGTGGATCTCTCCCTTTCTTCTTTTGGGCACCAACTAGCATCATTAAAGCCTTCTACCACAACTGGATAACGACTGTATCTCAGTGCATATCTCTGAGTCCTTTTGAGGTATCTCATCACTCTCTTCACAGCTTTCCAGTGATCAACACATGATTGCTCGTGAAATAACTCAGCATGCCAACAATGAAAGCTATTTCAGGCCTAGTAGCATTTGTAGCATGTATCAAGATCCTGATGACGCTTGAATACTTCAACTGCTGACATTTTTTTTCTCCAAATTAGGCTTCAGCTTCTTATCACAACTATAAGGAGTATCGATCCCTGGAAGATCTTGATATCCATAGTGTATGAGCATCTGTTTCACGTAGTGAGCTTGCGATAAACCAGCCCAGCTTCCGTCCGAATTATCTTAATCTCCAGAATGATGCCAACTTCTCCCATATCCTTCATACTGAACTTGGACGAAAGGAACTTCTTTGTCTTCGTGACACATTCTAGATCCGTTCCCAGGATTAGCATGTCGTCTATGTACAGACAAATGATTACTCCTCTGCCCTTAGAGAACTTGGTGTAAATACACTTATTAGTCTCGCCGTCCCTGTAGCTATTTGACCTGATAACTTTTCAAACTTTTCATGTCACGGTTTGGGAGCTTGCTTCAGACCGTACAAAGACTTTACCAACTTACAGACTTTGTCTTTAAAATCTTTGACGACAAATACTTCTGGTTGTTGCATGTAAATCTTCTATGTCAGTTCTCCATCCATAAGTATTGTCTTCACATCCATCTGATGAATTATTAGCTTGTGGATGGCAACCATGGTAATCAGTAGTCTGATAGTAGTCATCATAACCATGGGAGCATACGTGTCAAAGTAGTCAATTCCCTACTTCCGAGAAAAACCTTTGGCTACCAGCCTGGATTTGAGCTTATCAACAGTTCCACCAGCCCGCATCTTCTTCTTGAAGATCCATTTGCATCCGATAGGTTTAGCTTCTTCAGGCAGATCGAACAACTTCTATATATTATTGGAAGTTATGGAATAAAACTCGTCATTGACTGCCTTTTTCCAGAAAATATCATCTCTGGTCTTCATTGCCTCATCATAGGTAAGTGGGTCAGCTTCTATATGATAGGTAACAAAGTCATCTCCAAAATCCTTTGGCTTCCTCACTTGCTTCGCTGGTGGCTCAACGAGTTGTGGTTCAGTTATTGCCTCTTCTATGACAACTTCTACTTTGACTACATCTTCCTTTGAAGTACTTACTTCTTCGAAATGGCATTCAAGTTGGGTTTGACTTTGGACCGAGTTCATGAGATTTAATGTCTGATGTCGCAAATAACTCTCTATTCAGAATAAATATAGCCGTAATCGCAGATTCCCCCCAGTAGCATTTTGGAAAACACGCAGTCAGCAACATAGGATTCATCATCTCTGTCAACGTCATGTTCTTCCATTCCGCAACTTCATTGTAATAGAGAGAATACGTAGTAGTCATTTTATTAACAATTCCATGTTCTTTGTAGAATGATTTGAATTCCAAGGACGATACTCGCCGCCTCGATCTCTTATGAGTCCCTTAAGTTGTTGACCGGTTTGGCACTCACCTTTATCCTTTAAATCCTTGAACTTGTCGAACGCTTCATCTTTTGATTTGAGAAGATATACAAATGTGTATCAAAAAATTATCGATAAAAGTAATAAATACTTCATTCCGGCTTTCATGGAGAATTGTTTGAAGTCAAAGATATCTGAGTGTACTAACTCTAGAAGATTTGTGCTCATGTTCACTCACTTGAACGACTTTCTGACGAACTTCATCTGCGCATACACTTCATATTTCTCCAACTCCTTACCCCTACATTTGGTGATAAGGCCTAGACTAGACAACTTCTTAATTCTTTTACAATACTCATGTCCTAGTCTATTATGTCATGACTCAAGAGAATAACCAGAAGTAGACTACATTAATACTTTCAAAAGTTATAAGTTGCAGCTTAAACATTCCTTTGGTATAAAAAAGTTTGTCGAAGTAAGCTCCTTTGTAGGACATCACCATCTGACCAACATTGATGTCCATCCTCAAGCCTTGCACAACAGACTCCCTGAGATCAGGTTCTTAGTAGTCATTGGTACGTGCTTTACGTTCTCCAGTGTAAGTGACTTCCTCGAAGACAGCTTCAGCACCACTGTCCCGAGCTCCTAAACTTCCGCTTGAGCCTTGTTCGCCATTGCGACCTTCTCATAAGTAGGCACATACTTGGTGAACCACTCCTTCCAAAAGCACACATGGCAAAATAAACCAGCATCCACCCACCAGTCAGAGGCAAGCCCATGTGGTTCAACCTGTGCAATCATAGCAATCAGGTTAAGCTCACATTGCTCTTTCGACTTAGGCTTGGACCTACAGTCCTTCTTGTAATGACCCTTCTTGCCACAGTTGTAGCAAGTCATATCTAGCTTTGGCTTGGGCTTGAAAGGAGCCGACTTAACCTTCAGTTGATTAACGTCCTTTTTCTTGTTCTTGAAGGGAGCTTTATGCTTCTCCTTGTGATCAACAGACTGTGCCATGTTAGCCTTGGCCATTGGCCAACACTACCAAAATAAGTTATATTAGCGACGTTTAATTAAAACGTCGCTAATTTCTTTGAATTTAGCTACGTATAACTTTGACATCGCTTAAACGTCGCTAATTTCTTTGAATTTAGCGACGTATAACTTTGACGTCGTTGTTCGTCACTATTCCCAACGTTCAGCGACGTATTGCGACTTATTTTTTGTAACAATATATTACGTCGTGTAATAGTCGAAAAATGTCGCTAATTTCTTTGAATATAGCGACGTTTTGCGACTAATATTTTAATAACAAAATGTTATGTCGCATAATAGTCGGTAAACGTTGCTATATTCAAAGAAAATAGTGACATTTAGCGACGTCTTACAATGGGACGTCGCTAATGTATTTTTAATATACAGATCGAGTTTTCCTTTCCCCCCAATCTCACACGAAAATTTCCCAAATCTTTTCTTCCCCCCCTCCGACCGACCCACCGACGACCGAGCTCCTCCTTCCCGGCGACCCTCTCTCCCCCGGAGACCCCTCTCCCCCCGAGCTCCTCCTCCTCCTCCACCGACGACTAAGCTCCTCCTCCTCCTCGACCGACCCCTACTTCCCGGCGACCCCCTATCCCCCGGCGACCCCTCTTTCCCCGACGACCCCCTCTTCCCGGCGACCCCTCCCTCAAGTCGCCGTCCTCCTCCTCCTCCTTTCCTCCACCAACTAGGTAAACCCTAACCCAATTCTCGTGTCGTATATAGACACGACATGGACTCGGTGCATGGACTCTAAACCCTAACCGTCTTGTAGACACTTTAATTTTTTGTTTGGATACCTCGTATCCAGTTGTGTGGACACAAGACCCCCCCTGACACGTATGCATGTATGACATGTCTGTGCACATTTGATTTGGGTTTTTGTTGAGGTTTTGGGTTTCGAAATCGAGCTTGCTGCTATAGCTACTGCTGCTGCTATAGCTTGCTACAAAAATGAATGTAAGCAAATACCAAGCCCAGCCCTGCTACATGCCTAGGCTGGCTGCTACAGTTCCCCACTTCTTCTCTTCCCAATTGCATACTGACATCACTCTCTAATATCTCACACATATATATCTAATACACCACATATGATACTTAAACTCTTATATAACTATAGCTATATATATCAATCTACATATATACATATGTATACAATTTCAGGAAAAACCTAACTAAACACACATACGGATACTCATTGAAGAAAACTGAGATTTCACAATAGAACTTGGGTTTTGATACATAAAACGAGATGATGGTTCCTTTAGTTAGCTTGCTTATGTTACAGTTATATTCTCTGTGAATATTGATCTTATCTGATGGCACCTATGACCCGAGCAACGGCACGTCGTTTGAGGAAAACACAGATTGCTGAGGTGGCTCCTCCTACTGTTAAGGAGGAAGTGGCACCGGTAGCTAGTGAGACCGGGAGTTCTATTCATCCAGCACCTGCAGTGGAATGGCGCTTTCCCGCCGTCATTCTCACTTTCCCGAAGATGTTGCGTGATGGTATCATTGAGCGTATGCATGAGCTGCGTGGTCGTCATTAGTGTAGTTTAATGGATATATTTTGTGTTGGACTATTAGTACTTATTACCAGCTGTACTTGTTTTATGGAGACGAGTTTATGGACTTAATTATGGACTTATTACCAGTTGTAGTTGTTTTATGGAGATTAATTATGGACTTATTACCATTTGTTTTATGGAGATTAATTAGGCTAAGTCTTCTGTGTGGTCAATTCTGATACACTATGGTTATATGGTTATGTCACGTGATACACTATTACCACTTGTTGTATCATGATTACTTGGGATTCTATTTCAATGTTTAGGATATGTCATGATTAATGCGCCTATTACTTTTACAAGTGTTTCAACGATGTACATGTATCTATCTTACAGAATTATTCTTAAATGGATATAGATCTGAATTACTATCTACGGAATCGTTCTTGGATATACAACCGTCATCCTGATGACATGTTCATGTACGGGATGAATTCAAAGAGGGTGTACAGCAGTTCCTGTTGTTTGCCAAGGCATTCCTTCAGTACATGGATGGTACCAAAATTAAGTGTCCGTGTGTGAGATGTCGCAACTTGAAATATCATCCAGAAGTGGAAGTCACGTATCATTTATACTCGAAGGGTTTCACGCCGAATTACTATCAATGGAGTGCGCACAGAGAACTTGTGTCCATAGCATTGGAGTATGAGCCTTATGTGGATGTCTACAACCACGCTGCTTACGACGATGGGTTGGTGAACATGGTTTTTGGCGCGGTAGGGCCTAGTTTTGATCCGGACAATCATGATGCACCTGAGGGGGCACCGAACGCCGATGCTGCAAAGTTCATGGAGTTGCTGGAGAATGCAAGGACTCCATTATATCCTGGTTGTGAGGATCATTCACCGTTGGAGGTGGTTACAAGATTGTTGAGCATCAAGTCCAATTTTAATATGTCGCAAGATTGCTACAACCAACTTACGGAGTTGATTATAGAAATATTGCCCGAGGGTGCTAAGCTGCCTAAAGACTTTTATCGGTCTAAGAGGATGGTGAGATCGCTCTGGATGGGATATGAGAAAATCGATGCATGTCGCAACGGGTGCATGTTGTAATACAAAGACGACAAGGATAAAGACGTCTGCAGATTTTGTGGTGCTGATTGCTACAAGGGCAGTGGTAGAAGAAAGTCTGTCGGTGAAAGAAAGCCTACCGATTCGATATACTACTTGTCGTTGACGACGCGGATGCAGCGGTTGTTTATGGTGAAGGAAACTGCAAAAAATATGAGTTGGCATAAGCGGGAATAGATAGAAGGAGTGTTGGATCACCCATCTGATGGAGAAGCATGGAAGCACTTTGATCGAGAGTATCCAGATTTTGCTTTTGATCCGCATAATGTCAGATTGGGTCTCTGCTCTGACGGTTTTACCTCATTCGGACTTTCGGGATCCCAGTATTCGTGTTGGCCTATGATCGTCACTCCGTACAATCTACCGCCTTGGTTGTGCATGAAGACTCCGTATATGTTTTTCACCGTTATTATCCCATGTCCGAACAATCCGAAAAGGAACATCGATGTGTATTTACAGCTATTGATTGATGAGTTGAATCAGCTGCGGGAAGTAGGTTCCAACACTTACGATGTATCTAGAAAACAAAATTTTCAGATGCGGGCAGCACTTATGTGGATCATCAACGACTTTCCGGCCTATGGTATGTTATCTAGATGGAGCACGCATGGTCATCTTTTATGTCCGTATTGTATGGACCGCATTAAGGCTTTCTGTTTGAAACACAGAGGCAAAACGTGCTTCTTCGATTGTCATCGACAATTCCTGCCGAAGGATCATCCGTACCGGAGGAACATAAATGCTTTTTGTGCTGGCATTATAGAGAAGGCTAATCCCCCGTCAAGGTGGCCCGGATACCCGATAAGGTAAAAGATTTACCAAGAGCTATTGAAGAGCCTGCTACGGGCTACAAGTGTGACGGATTTGGTCGTACTCATAACTGGACGAAGAGGAGTATATTCTAGCATCTGCCATATTGGAGCACCAATCTGATTAGATATAACCTTGATGTCATGCATATCGAGAAGAATATGTTTGATAACATAATTAATACTGTAGTGGACGTAAAGGGAAAGACGAAAGATAATCCAAAGGCTAGATTGGACTTGGAAGAAATATGTAGACATCCTACATTACATTTGATAGAGGAGGGGAATGGAAAGTTGAAGCTGCCTAAGGCAATTTTCTCACTGGAGAAGGAGGATAAAGTGAGACTTTGTAGGTGGATTCAAGGTCTGAAATTTCCAGCCCGGTATGTTTCGCACTTGAGAAGATGCGTCGACCTCAAGGAGAATAAACTGACAGGTATGAAGAGCCATGATTGTCACGTATTCATGGAGAAGTTAATTCCGATTGCATTTCGAGAATTCTTAATTACCCCAGGTTGTTTGGGATCCATTGACCGAGCTTAGCATATTCTTCAGAGATCTTTGTTCTATTAAGTTTCTCGTCGATCGTCTAGAAAAGCAGGAGAACGATATTGTGGTAATACTGTGCAAGCTCGAGAAGGTATTTTCTCCTGGATTCTTTGACTCTATGGAGCATTTGCCAATTCATCTTTCCTATGAGGCATGTGTTGGTGGGCCCAGCGGTTATCGGTGGATGTACCCGTTTGAGCGGCATTTGAACCACCTAAAGAGGAAGGTAAAAAATAAGGCTCGGGTCGAGGGTTCTATTTGTGAAGCCTATATTCTCGAGGAGATTACAAACTTCTGCTCGATGTATTTCAAACCTCATGTTGCTACGAATAGAACGAGAGCTCCGAGAAACGACGACGGATATCAAGAATCTAATGATGGAATACTGAAAGTATTCAATGCGTCCGGAAAGCCTTAGGAGGAAATAAAGAAAAGATATTTGAATGACGAAAAGCTAAGGGCTGCTCAGTTGTATATATTACTCAATTGCGACGAGAATGAAGTGGAGAAGCTAGAGGGGTAAGTAATTAATGATGAATTTATGTCATCTCAATGTAATAGTATAAGCTAATATTATTGTACTAATCGACGGTTGCTTCGTTGTTTTTCAGCACATATAATGATGAGTTGAGGTCAGTTATACCCTACCTAACAGACGAAGCATTAGAACAAGAAATAAGACATCATTTTCCTTCTTGGTTGAGCGAATATGTAAGCAAATCAGAAATTACCGGCCTCTTCTAATACAACTGCGCAATAAATAACTTACTCTCTTCTTTAGTATTCAGGCCGATCGTCTAATTTCACCAGAGATTGAATTAATTAGAACTCTTGCCAAGGGACCAATTACTTTTGTTAAAATATGGCCAAGTTATTGTGTCAATGGCTTTAGGTTCAGGTCGACAAATGCTCCGATCAGAGACAGCTTCCTGGATCTTGATTCCACGAAAAATAGTTGTTTGTGTATCAAATCTTTGAACTACAAAGACGTTGATCTAGGAAATGATTTTTTTTGGCATCTTGCGAGAGATTGTGGAGTTGACATATAATTATGGCAGAGGACCAGCAAAGATCGTGTTGTTCAAGTGTGAATGGTTCGATCCGATTGAAAATTAAGGTTGAAAAATTGACAAGAGTCTTGTGGATATAAACTACAAGCGTAGATATCAAGGCTATGAACCATTTGTCCTATCAACTCAGGCTCATCTCGTGTACTTCACAGCTTATCCGAGACGGGGAGCAACGAAGTCTAACTGGTAGGCAGTATGCAAGACTAAAGCTAAAGATACTTTTGATGTTGACAAAAAATCTTATCATGAGTACGAGCTACCTCTTGTAACCAATATTGTTGATGTGGACTCCACAAAAGTTACGCATTGCACGACTAATATAGAAGATGTAGAATTATCCGAAGAGGAATGTGAAGCCGACGAAGGCGAAGATGAAAGTGAAGATGAGGAGGCGGAGGAAGAGGGAGATGAGGTCGAGGAGGACGAACAAGATGAATATTCTCAAGATGATTGAGAGAGATGCACTTTTATTTTCTTATTATGTAGAGTTGGTTATTATCTAGTTTTGGTTACTATCTGAACTTAGATGTTTCTTGTATAATGTACTATCTGGACTTAGATGTTTTTTGTAGAATGTACTATCTGAACTTAGATGTTTCTTGTAGAATATACTATCTGGACTTAGATGTTTCTTGTAAAATGTATCATCATATGTTGTCTTGGTTATTATCTTGTCTTTATTGTACTTTTATATTTCTAGTCTCTATTATTTGTTGTATCTTATCATATGTTGTTATCATGTATGACAGGTCGTCGCGGATCGTTTTGCATGTCCAGACATGGGGCACAGGATACTGGTACTGGCAGAGCTTAGGGTACTCCTTCGGTACCTCCTACTGGTACCGACTCTTGATCCTCGTCGCCCAGTACTCCTATGTATCGGACAGTACCTCCGCCTGTCTCGACGTTACGTGGCATATCTCCTGGGACGAGTAGTTCCAGGTCTGAGGCTGCTCCGTCGTCTAGCGTTCCTCTTGCTGATACGACGATGGAGACAGATGAGTATATGAAGGAGGTTGAGCCGACGTTCGACCAGTATCAGGCAGATGATGTATGCGTACCTCCGGAGGATACGAGGACGGAGATCTGGGCCGACGGTACAAACTAAGTGTTTTGGTTTATCATTTTTTCCTATATTTATCATAAATTAACGTTTCTCATGAATATAATATGTCTGTATAGATATCGTTCCCCGTCGGTATAGAGACGCCTAGGCCACTTATTGAGGACTAAGTATGGTGGTCCTTGGATAAACTACTCTGATGCTCCGGACGAGAGGAAGGCCTACTGGTTTGTGCGCTTCAAGGTTAAAATATATTTGCATAGGCTTGTGCGCTTCAAGGTTAAAATATATTTGCTTTTAACATGAATCATATAATTTTTGTATATTATATATAACTAATAAAAATCTGGTTTGCACTCTTCTAGGATATGTTTTTCTATCCACCGCACCCGGCCGAGATGATCGAGGAGATATTTTCTATCGTCGCTGCTAAGCTGATCCGTGACGCTATTAATGATCAGAAGACTCGTGATCGTGTCGAAAAGCCGATCCAAGGTTGGATCACCCCTGATCAGTGGATTGCAATAAAGGCTCGATTCGATGAGCCAAGGTACAAGAAAAAGTCTGAGAAGGCCAAGGCGGCTAGGAAGCAGGGATCAAAGTGGTACGGTAGTCGATTCCGATGACGGAACATTTCCGTCGTTTGGTATGTCTTTTTATTTCAAAAATATTATTTTAATACAAGCCCGATAAATTAGTAAAAGGTGATATATTTAATTACAGGTAAAGAGGGGTGGTGACGCCAATATGGTGACTGTCTTCCTGGCCACACATCGGAAGGGCGGGAAGCTTATTGACGAGAGGGCAGAGCAGGCCTATGTAAGTATTACAATTCTATTTATTAATTTTAATACTTCGTGTTAGTTTTGATATAACTTAGTAAATATGCATACAAATAGATATTCATGTAGTTAGTAATAATAAGTACATTAGATATTAGAAGTTATAGAGTATCCATGCTTTCTAGGCCGAGTTTCAACGACTTAAGGAGCGGGCGGCTGCTAGTGCACCTGTTGCGGCAGAGGCTAGTACTTCCTCGCAGCCCACTCCAGCTCCGTCCGAGGATGAGCTGTGGATGACCGCCGATGGTGGCCTCTACAGGGGTACGTACTACGGTACGAGATCCTATGGTGCCCTAGTTACGACACAGTCCTCTAGGACCTCCTCTGCTAGTGTGCATGGCCCACAGCCCTCCCAGGAGTCTGCCCGAGTCCAGCAGATGGTGGAGTCTATCCGTGATAAGCTGCTACGATAGATCCAGGAGCAGCACCAGACGGACGATGCTGCGCTCATAGCACAATTGGATACGCTCGACCGCAGCATTATGGAGCTCAGGGATATGACTGAAAGGACAGAGCGGGGCATCACTGATCTTAGACTGTCGACAGAGTACAGCGTGACTGATCTGCAGGCATCACAGCTGTCCATGGGCGAGAGGCTCATGTTGATGCTTGATTTGATGGTTGATAGCAGTACAAGGCTGTTATCTACCATGGATTCCTACCACCAGCGACTAGCAGCGTTGGAGCGTTATTGTCCTCCGGGTGCGCCTTCATCGTCGTCGACTCCGCCGGCGTCACTACCTCCGACTCCACCGACGTCACTACCTTCTTCATCGGTGACGATTTCACGGAAGGAGTACGAGATGTTCCTATCCTTGAGGCGCGGCGGTGCCCCTCCTCCTCCAGATCCATAGTAGTCTGAGTTAGGACTGTTTTATGAGATTGTAGTGTTTTTTAGTGTTTGTTTATGTTGATTTAGTATTGGTTGTGGATTATTTATTTGCGTAGATTTTCAGTATTGGTTGTGGATTCATGTGGATATTGTTTGTAAAGTTTGGATATTCGTTTACCGACTTGGGATATTTTAGTGTTCGTTGTGTTGGTATCTCATCATATGTTAGTTGTAGACTTTTACTCTTATTTGCGTTGATTGTTATAATATTGTGATGTACCGGTGTTGAGTATTCCACCGAAGGGGTCGGTAAACCCAAGAAGAAAATATGCTTGTGATTTTTTTGTTATTTATTGAACTGCAGGTAGAAAATGTGATTCTGTGGACATTCTGTAATTTTTTTTATTTTTTTTGTAATTTAGACGTTTATCGACGTTTAGCGACGCAGCTAAACGTTGGTAAACGTCGGTAAGTCACCAGGTATACCGACGCTTACCGACGTAAGGTGGCATCGGTAAATGTCGCTAAACGTCCCAGGATTTTCCTCGCCTACAGAGTCGATGAACGTCGGTAAAAACTAGACATACGTCGCTAATTGTTTCAAGATTTACCGACGTTGGCCGACGTTTGAGACGTCGCCATATTTTCGACGGGGCATCGGTGAACGTCGGTAAATGTTCCAGGATTACCGATGTTTAATTACGTAGGTAAGCGTCGGTAAGAGCGACGATTACCGACGTTGTGCCTGTTAGCGACATGGCTTTCCGTGACCACAGGAAAATGTCACTAAATACGTCGGTAAACAGTTTTAGCGACATTTTTTTATCATTTTAGCGATGTTTTCTGGCGTCGCTAATATGACTTATTCTGGTAGTGCAAGGGGTCCATCTTCTGATGTCCCCTGGCTTCATCTTAGTATGAATCTAGTGCAGGAGATTCTCGAGCTGGATTTCCATCTTCTTTCAATACATGTCAGTCTTGAATGTGATCTAGCATGGTAGAAGTTTGGTAACTATTGCACCCCCGCACCATAAACTTACCTATGCATGCTTCATATTCACCCAAAAAAAACTCCTATGCGTGCTTCAAGAATAAAGATTAAATGTAAAGAGCATACATAGACAAATGTGTCACACTAGTAAAAAAATAATATACTATATATTGTGAACTAATCATTTAAGCTAAACAGCTAGTCATGCTAGGATTATGTCTCACATTGATTCAAACAATAAACAATTTAAAAGATATCAATGAAACGTAATAGCAAGACATCAGTAAGAACATGCTAGATAAAAGATAATATTTAGGAAGCATGTTACAGAAGTGGTTCTAGTGACCACACTTATGTTGGTGCAATTGCTTGGAAGATGACCTTTGTAGCTTTGACAACAATTAGAAACATGTCCATTCATACCGCAATAATGACATAAAAAATTAACATTAGTACTATGTGCAGTAGTATGAGAACGTACAGTAGTATGGTATGATCTTCGTGGATACTTGAAATAGAAAGTATGGTTATGTGAAGCTTTAGCTTTGCTTGCTTCCTTTCTAGATGATCTTTCGTTTGGGACTTTGTGATGTGTCACGTTTCTTGTGTTAGACTGAGTCGTAGGTTGTACTACCTGCTTTCCCAGTCTAATCAATAACTTTTTAGAGTTAGCACAGATCTTGTCATATTTAGCATTAAGAGCTTCAATTCTACATGAAGCAATAGAATACTTCTTTTCTGATTCTAGTTCCTCCTTAAGTTTAGCATTTTCTTGAGTGTTTTTCTCAATGCAATCAAGTGCCTCATGCAATCTAAACTCAAGTGTGGAAATCTCAGTAGAATTATCAGAAGTAGAAGTATTTCTTGCATCATTGAATAAGCAAGTAAGCTTTTCATTCTTACGCTTATAGGATAGAATATTCTTTCTAGCTTGCTTATACTTATCTAATACTTTTTTGTGTTCTTCTAATAGATCACTAAAAGCATCAGATAACTCATCATAAGAAAATCTATTCCCTTCAAGAAAGGAATTATTCTGTACCTCGTTAGATAATGCCATTGAGCATAAATTTGTAGCTTTATGAGGTCTCTATTCTTCTTCTTCTTCTTCTTCTTCTTCTTTTTCTTCTTCTTCTTCTTCTTCAGAATTTCTTGCTTCGCTTTCACACCATATGCTCATGCTAGTGTACTTGTGAGATGATGATATTTTTCTTTTGATCGTTCGTAGTGACTCTCCTTTCTAGCATTAGTACAATCTTCTTTGATGTGGCCTACCTTCTTGCAGTTGTCACATACAAGCTCTTCTTCGTATAAAGGATTGTGTTGTACCTTAAATCTCAATTCTACCATGCAGATATTTGCATCATTATGAAGACTATCCTTCTTTCTGGAGTTGGTAGCTTTGCTTTCATACCTGCACTCATAAGTAGCTTCAAGAAGTTTCCAAATTTTATGAGATGTTGTGCAAGTAGTAATAAGATTAAATACATTTGTGTCTACAGCACAATAAAAGATATGCATAGCTTTTGCATCAAGGCTAGCTAACTTCTTCTCTTTCTTCGTGTAACTATAATAAGGCTTGTTGATTATAGAGGATGTGAGAATAGAAGTGATAGTAGACTTTTTGTAGTCATTTACAATGATTGACCATAAGTCAAAATCTAGAGACTTCAGGTAGAAGCTCATCCGTATTTTCCAATAACTATAGTTTGTTCCATCAAATAGTGGGAGTCTATTTGTGGATTGCTCTTCAGTTGTGTACTACATACTTGTCATATATGATAATATAGTGATCTATGTAACAGCTATAATAAATAACAATATTACCTCGCTTTACCTGTATAACCCGCTCTGGTAGTGAGGATCTGCTCCAAGGATATTAAGCCAAATAATAGAGTCCTTGTTCGGATAACAATTGAAGGAGCAATTGGTATGAGCAATAACACCTCTTTAAGGAACACCTATATAATATCTCTAGAAGGAGCACCTGCTCCGATACCAATTGTAGGAACAATTGGTATGATAATAATACCCATATAAAGAGAACTTTTCTCTGATTCCAATTGTAGGACCGTTTGTAGGAACGAGTTATAAAGCGCAATACTCTAGAGGGGGAGTGAATAGAGTAGGCAGCAGAAATTAACTATTTTAAAATGTTAGTAACAAGATCACATAATATATATATATATATCACAGATATGTAAATGGAAAGTAGAGAGT
Source organism: Iris pallida (assembly GCA_029216955.1). Taxonomy (NCBI): domain Eukaryota; kingdom Viridiplantae; phylum Streptophyta; class Magnoliopsida; order Asparagales; family Iridaceae; genus Iris; species Iris pallida. Next base: position 28,330,262 of record JANAVB010025598.1, on the reverse strand, counting down.
AGAGAGCAAACGCAAACATAAGGATGTATACTGGTTTCCCTCTTGTGAGGACTAGTCCAGTCGGAAGAACTCTAGCTTCCAATTGAATCCACTATGGAAAATCACCACAAGTTTTTATCCGTAGTTCTTGCAACTTCTACAATACGAGCTTTGATCCGAAGTAATCGACCAACTTCAATTGTGAAGTGTCTATCTTCAATCAAGCCTCTAATTACAATCACTCTGAAACTTCTAGACCGTACTGCACTAGCAAATCGACTAGAGGATTATAACTGGTTTAGGATTTGAAAGTGAAAGCTCAGAACACTTTGGAAGAAGTAGTAGGCTTATAGAGAAGAGATATGAAAGTGAATTGGTGTGTTGAAATGATCGAAATACTTCTCTATTTATAGTTTTTCCAAAGACAGAATTCTGACAAAACTCGGGCAAAATTCGGGCAGAACTCTATGAGAAAATCTCGTTGGGATCCGTAACTGCAGGAAGACCAAGTTCAAAAAGCAACCGGCACTAGCCGAACTCTGGCCGAACTCGGGCCGAATTTGCCTGAAGTTCTATCAGGGTTTTTGTAAATCGGTTTTTGGGTTTTTTAAAAAGTTAGGCAGTTAAGAAGTAGTTTGGGCTTTTGTAAGTGGGCTTGTTTTCAAAATGAAAGGGTATTTTGAAAAAGTTTCTTGGGTAGCCTATTTGCCAGTACGATGCAGTTTATATCGTATTCCTAGACTCAATAAATATAAAAAATACATTGATCAAATAGAAAAACCAAGAGCACTTTGATGACGTCTTTCTTCAAATATTTGAGCAGACTTGAAGACGCCTTTTTCACTTGACGGCAGTCGTCCAAAGATAAACAGATCTAGAAATTTGAATACCTTTCGGGGGCTTCGCCCTCGAACTCCTACGGGGGGTGCTGCCCCCTCGACCCCTGTCCGCTGATCGGGCAGCGGAACCCCCGATGCGAGGCCCCGCATAGGTCGTTAGGCGGTTCAGAGACATCTTCTTGTATGATGCCGTCTTTTGTCCATCAATATTACTATATTGCATATATATGTTCTGGTTTGACAAAGTTTGATCATGCTTACTGCATGTCTATAAGAAACATGTTAGACAAATAAAACAATATGATACAAGCATAGCAATATGATAGAACATTTATGACAATGCTAAGTTTAAGTAGTAATATGATAGTGATTACATGAATATTAGTGATGTTATTATGTTAAACTTAATTGATTAGCCATATTCAAAAATATGATATAATCATTGGGCTAACAATCTCCTCCTTTTTGATTATGGCAAATCCTTTAAGTTTAATATATATACAATAGATGCATGTATCACTAATTAACCCATAATTCTAGAATATTGTGTGCTAACTTAAACTTATTTCTCCCCCTTCGACATGATCAAAAATAAGTGTAGAAGCATGAAAATTTCAGCAAATTAAGCCTTACGTGCCCAAAGCCAGAGGAGGATATATGCGCCCATCACCCTGTGAAGCTGTATGCGCCCATCACCCTGTGAAGCTATATGCGCCCAGCATCCTGTGAAGCTATATGCGTCCATCATCCGATGAAGGAGGGCGCATAGCCTGAAACAGGGCTATGTGCCCAAGTCTGACTCAGTCAAAGCCATGATCAAAACGTACACCGAAGCGTACGGCCATGTCAGTCTCCACGAGCAGTCGTGCACCGAAGCATGCGGCCACGTTAAAACCACGACCAACCCAAGATCTCACAGCTTGTATGCGTCTACACCCTATGTGCCCAAGGCAGGGCTATGCGCCCGTATGAAAACCTGTATGTTTCCTTTATGTGGGCGCATAGCATCATTCCAGGTCAAGAACGACTATAAAATGGGGGTCTCATCCCTCTTCAAAACACAGAACGGAGAGCATTTTCAAGAGCCAAATTGATGCACTTCTTGCCAGTGAGCCGAGAGTTAGCAATTTTCTTAGGTTTTCTCCCACTTTTGGAATCAGAGTGTCAATGGAGTAAAGGAGCAACTACCGCTCGATCTCCATCATCCCATTCCCCAGAATTCTTTTTTTGTACTTAGGGATCCTCAGCACAGGATCTCTCAGGCGTACTTGATTTGTGGTGCCTTGCGCCAATAAAGAAAAGACAGCGTTTCTTCTTCTTTTTGTGTGTGTCCACAAAAATGGCGACTCTACTGGGGACTACCTTTTTCTCTGACGAGAAGGTGGTGACGCAATCCGATACCGACAAAGTGGGGAGCACTCAGAAGATGCTGATCGTAAAATTTGATCAGCAGGCGTACGAAGAGATGCTCTTGAGGGACGGCTCTACCCCCTCAAAATCAGCAAAGCCAAACAAGTCTCATAAGACTTGGCTTCCGAAGGCTCGCTGCACATATCCTGCTAGTGTCATAGCGGATATGTAGCTGGAGGACTCTGTCACATGGGCGCATAACTTTGCCACAAAAGATCCCCAAATGGAGAAGGCTCACACCGTTCTGGGCTCTACTAGCCCAGTGACTTCTTTCCTTCACAACAAACAACAGAGTGTTCGACACTCGAGACTTTGCAGAGAAAAATACTACGATGCCAAGAATCGGGGTGTGCGACACTCTGGCCAAATCCGACGTAGCTCACAAACGAAGGAGGCAAAACTGGAAGAAAACAGTACTGCTCCACCAAGCATGCGTCCAAAGCCATGCACCCAAGGGAGTGTTTGGGCGTATAGCCCCAACCAAAACACTTTTGTCTTCAGCAGGCTGGGCAACCAGGGTCATGCGCCCAAGGCTATGCGCCCAGGCTCTCTCGATCCATACTATGCGTCCACATCAAGGCGACTCAAACATGCTGTCAAGAAGCATGTGCCCAAGCCCAGTCTCCAAGTTCTATGCGCCTACAGCAAAAAGAGAGGCCCCAACGCGTATAGCACGGAGCTTTCTTCAAGGACATCACAGAACTTAGGTGCTGGGGTTGCCCTGCACATGAACTAAGTCTGGATGTGCCAACTCTCCTTACGAACCTGCATGCAAAGCTCGGCGATGCATGCAACATGGGTTGTAAGGCACAACTCCCTTTTGCTGACTTACGCGACATAATAAATCGTAAGCGTAAAGCGAGTGAGGACATAACAATCCATAGTGCACACCCATGCACCAATATTGTTATCAACTACTGTTGCTCCAAAGTAACAAGAGTACCTCAGAGAATGTCCGTATTTCGACGGCTCCATTTCTCTGACGATGAGAAGCCACTGTGTGTTTCATCTAACATGGCTTCATGGGGTCCTCCTTACGGGAGCCCCAATCAAAGACGGTGGATCACAAACCCAACTTTCTCTTTCAGTTCCACGAGAAGGAGAAGGCGAAGTCTACCAACAGATAGCCAACAGGTTGTCACATCTGAAGGAGTCTATATGGGCACCCGGTCAAAGGCAAGGTTCCATATAGACGACGAAGAATCCCAAGCAGGGAGTAGTATTCCCTTAGGGTCTGAAGCAGATGACCCCCATACTGGGGGTAGCCTTCCAGAGGACGACGATCTTCCCGAGTCTGATGGCGACTATCTACCTCCTCTACCTGAAGACGAGGGACTTGCCCACTCAGAGACAGACAGTATCAGCACCAGTTGTACTGTTTCTTCTGTTCATCCTCGCATGTTATCTACATACATAGCAGACGAAGAAAGACCTGAAGAAGCTAGCGACAAACCAGCAAACGGCTAGAGGGTCTTGAAACAGCATTCGCCAAGATCACCGATATGCATACCAGTATCATGGCGGTTCAAGCTGCTGGGGCTGTTCCTCCACCTCAACAAAATGTCTCGGCTCACGTTACTCCGACACATAGCAACAACCCTCCTTCCCTACAAAAGGAGTATCATTCCGTTGTGTCTCCTCCAAATCTTGCAAATGATGGGGGTGGTCCTTCGCCAACGACGCCTAACAACCGTTCAGCAGCTATTTTCTAACACCTGCTCAATTAACAGGATGCGATTGATTCCCTGGTCTTCCGTCTCGACACCATCTCGCACAAAGACGAGCTTCAGAAGATGGGGATATCTCAACCGCATCCCTCTGAGTGGGAGAATGCCACTTGCCCTCCCAACTACAAGCCGCTGACGCTGAATTCATTTGACGGATTGACTTCTCCTCGTCAACACATGACGTACTTCAACACGCAGACTCTACACTTGCCCAGAGATGATCCATTTTTGTCGAAGTTGTTTATTAGCACCTTGCAGGGGGTAGCCTTTGAATGGTTCTACAGTCTGCCTAATGGATGTATCAATTCATTCAAAGACTTGGAGAGGTTGTTCTTCAACAGATTTTACGAGAGTGGCATGCATGTTACTATGTCCACTCTCATCGAGACCAAGCAAAGGAGGACTGAGTCTGTCATCGCCTTCTTCGAACGCTTCAGGCGGCTAGCACTGAAGATGCCCTTCGGCATACCAGACTCAAAACTTACGGATACCTGTCGACATAACTTCCTTTCCACGGTAAAGTTTTGTTTGGGCATACATAAGTATGATACAAGGCCCACTTTTATTGGGGCCGCTGATGCTGCTAAAAACGACGTTCCTAACTTGGAGCTACTGGGTTAAAAATACCCAAATCCGAAGACAAGGGCAAGCATCCTCAAACTATCCCTGTCCGCGGGGGTAAAGGAAAAGAAGTCCTGAAGGTCGACACATCCAAGGGAGCTTTCAATTCTCAGGGAACCTCCGACAAGCCTAAAGAGACCTTCTCCTTTGACGAAGACGATGTCATCACTATCTTCCACACACTGAAGAAGGGTAATAAGTTGACATTGCCTCCACCACGACGTCCTGCAGAGGCGAACCAACTCAATGATCCCATGTACTGTCTCTATCATCAGTACGTGCATTACTCCACCAAGGACTGCATCGTCCTGAAGAAGAAGATGCAACAGCTTATCGACAGCCATGTGATCAATCTTGAAGCTGAAGACAAGGTCGTATCTTCTAACATGATCTCTCTTCAGTTTGGTAACTTTCCTCCTACAAAGGTCCCGGATGGCGTGGTCCCGATTCCCAAAGCAATAATAGAAATCGTCAACCTACCGCCAGCTTGCAACTCAACCTTGGTGCCACTCACGACTGAACGTGGCGAGATCATACGGGTCCATCCGGACCTTGTGTAAGAAGTGACACAGGGGGTGGTACCTCCTAAAGCAAAAAGGGACAAGATGTACGAGTCATGCCATATGGTATCCTCTCCCATCTACGAGGTTCTATCTGGCGAGACGCGAACGAAAAAGACTTACCTTCGGACATACGACCCCGTACAAGAAGAAGCAGTACCCTCTTAACCTCCTACAAGCCCCCACAAGCTCAGAAGCCGGCCCGTCTAAGCCTTCAACTTCGGACAAAGCCAAGCAGAAAGAGACGAGGTTTGACAAGTCTCTGAAGGTGCCAACTCCCGAAGGCATGGATTGGCCCTACAACTTTGACATACTGGCACAGCTAGCCAATACACCTGCCAGGTTGTCTCTGTTCGATCTGCTGTAACTCTTCAAAGAAACGCGGAAGACCTTAAGCGAAGCTTTACTACATGCCGACTCGTATCTCACTGAAGTCAAAGCCCCCGCTGAAGATACTGTCTCCTGTCCTCACTGCCACAGTACTATGGAAGTGGTGCCCAACATCACCTTTTCACAGGAGGACATGCTACTAAAAAATAATCGTCATGATAGACCCCTGTACTATACATGGTATATCGGGGCGATCAAGGTGGATCTCATGCACATCGATCCAGGATCCTCCCTCAGCATCATTCCTAGGAGTTTGCTTCAAATTCTGGGAATCCCTCTGCACAAGCTATCTGCAACTAACACAACTATCATGGCTTTCAATGCTGGTCGAAACCCATCCGCTGGGCAAGATCCGTCTCAAATACCAGATCGGCGATCTCCAAACGGTGGTTTCCTGCTACGTGATCGATGCCAACGTATCCTACAATGTCATATTGGAACATCCATGGATACACGAGAACATGATCCTTCCTTCCACACTGCATCAGTGCTTCAAGTACGTCAACAGCGACGGTGTCGTGAAGACGGAGTTTGCTGATATCGATCCTTTCAAGGGCATTGAAGCTTACTATGGGGATTCGGTACTTTACCAATCTCAGTACCCCAAGGATGATGACAACGAAGCTGACAATAAAGCTGAAGCAAGTCCATCCTCCAATGATGGTCCCCTGATTATCCGAGTCAAAGGACGTACTACTCCAAAAATTACTCCGATGCCTCTCACAATCTGGATGAAAAAGAAGAACCCTGATAAGGTCATACCATTTACCATCACTCTTAACAAAACACCCCGGGAGGAACCTACTGATGCTTGTCCTCCTAAACCTGAAGAATTACCCAACGTGGTGAATTCGGCCAAGACTGTGGCTCCTCTTCTAGCTGATGATCCTCTCAATGAGTATATCAATACTCATAGTAATGTACCTTCAGCGGATGATGTTATCCCTGAAGAAGAACTTGCATATTTCCTTAGTAAAGGTTTATCTTTGAATTACTCCGATGTCTATTAATCTGTAAACCACTACATAGATACGATATACGCTCTAGAGAACGGCATAGGACCACACCTATGCATGTCGGTCACGATGCCTCACCTACGGGAAAAAGTTTACCCAGAAGATATCCACTACTTCATCGTTTTAGCCAGAAAGAAGGATGAAGAACTAATCATCTTCGGTCGTATAATTGGCGAGAAAAAGTTTGTTCCAGACTCTACTTCTCCCAAGCACAACACAGAGGCTGACTATGACTCTGGAAAAACGCAACTTTTCTGATATAGTTGGCAGGCCAAGAATATCATCCAAAACACGGGATATAACATCAAAAGTGACCAGGAGCTAAATTATGGTCGGGTACGACGATTGCCAATACGACACTTTGCTCCTTCCGGCAAACCTGAGAACTACTATCAACGAAACGGTATTGGTTTGGGTTACGTCACTCCTCCAACAACTCCTGAAAGATCAGATGATGAAGTAGATCGTTGTTCTCATTCTTCTGACTCCTCCCTCTGGGACTCAGACTCCAGCATTGGCGACTATTCAAGGTAACTCTGTCCGTCAATATGGTTTTTGTGGACCAAATTATAGACAATGACCAATCAATCGAGCTTGAACAATGGGCTCAAAAGATGGATACTAGGTGGGAGCTGCGCTTCGAACAACGTAAACCACCTACCGAAGACGAAGTCATCCAAGTTAATCTAGGAGATGAAGCAGCTTTCAAACCAATCTTCATCAGCAAAAGTCTATCTGACAACGAACGCCAATCTCTTATACAGCTTATAAGAGAATACATCGACGTCTTCGTATGGAGTTATGAAGACATGCCAGGCTTGGACCCAAAAGTTGCCATGCACCGCCTGAATATTTCATCTAAAGCCAAGCCGGTGAAGCAACAACAACGACGATTCCGTCCAGATGTTATGGAGGCTATCGAGAATGAAGTCAAGAAGCTCATTGCCAGTGGATTCATTCGCGAAGAACAACACCCAGATTGGGTTGCCAACATCGTCCTAGCCATGAAAAAGAACAGTAAAGTTCGAGTCTGTATCGACTACCGTGATTTAAACTTTGTATGCCAAAAGGACGAGTTCCCTCTACCGATCACCAACGTAATAATCGACAATACTTATGGCTTCGAGCGAATGTCCTTCATGGATGGGTTCTCAGGCTACAACCAGATCAAGATGTTCCCCGATGATGAGAAGCACACATCTTTTCGAATACCGTTGGGGGTATACTGCTATATGGTGATGCCTTTCGGATTGAAGAATGCATGGGCGACATACCAGCGAGCCATGAACATAATTTTTTGCGATCATTTGCACAAAACAGTAGAATGCTACGTAGACGATATCGCAATTAAAAGTCGTCTCAAGGGCAACCACCTCCAAGACTTGAGAATGGTGTTCGAACTAATGCGCGTACACCAACTCAAGATGAATCCAACCAAGTCTTTTCTGGGAGTCTCCAGCGACAAGTTCCTTGGTTTCGTCATTACTTCAAAGGGTATAAATCTGGACCCGGAGAAAGTGAAGGTTATCCTCGATTTGTATCCTGCAAGAAACCTCAAAGAGCTACACGGACTACAAGAAAGGCTAGCCTACATCAGATGATTCATTTCGAACCTCTCTGGAAGGTGTCAACCATTCACTCAGCTCATGAGGAAAGGCGTGTCTTTCGTCTGGATTGAACAGTGTCAACACACATTTGACGACATCAAAGCGTATCTTACAAACCCTCCAGTATTGGTAGCTCCAATAATGGGGAAGCCCATCTTACTATATGTCCACGCTATGGACCATTCTCTTGGCGCCCTATTAGCTCAGAAGAATGAAGGCGACCATGAACAGGCAATCTACTACGTGAGCCGCACAATGGTGGATGCTGAGCACAGATACACACCTGTAGAGAAGGAATGCCTTGCACTAGTATTTGCCATCCAAAAGACATGCCACTACCTGTCTGGGCAGACTATCCATATCATATCTAAAGTCAACTCTCTCAGAATACTCATGACTAAACCGGGTTCTCTCAATTCCCGTTTAGCTACATGGGTAATACTGTTGACTCCATACGATATGATCTTCGTTCCTCAGAAGTCAGTAAAAGGCCAAGCAATAGCTAATTTCCTAGCAGCTCATCCGGTGCCAGAATCGTCCAAACTCTATGACGAAATCCCCGACGAAGTGGTGGAGTCTAACACTACAACTGAAGAAATCCCCATTTGGCAAATGTTCTTTGATGGTGCATCAAGAATAGGACCCAAAAGAAATATCGTGGCTGGAGTAGGTGTCATGCTCGTGTCACCTGATCATACGGTTATACACCATACATATTCTCTCGTGGAACCTTGCACCAACAACGTGGCCGAATATAATGCTCTATTAATCGGCCTACAATTGGCAAAGCAACTGGAAGTTGACTATCTAGAAGCTTACGGCGATTCGAAGCTAATAGTCAGTCAGGTCCGAGGGGATTATAAAGTTCGCCACGAAGATCTCATCCCCTACCATAGAGCAACAATTGAGTTGGCGTCCACTTTTGCTGGATTCTTCATCAAGCACGTACCTCGACTACAGAATATAGAAGCAGATGTTCTAGCAGGTCTCGCTGCTTCCTTGACCATTCCTACCAATTCCCAGCAGTCGATCATAGTGTCTGGTCGAGAACTATTCTGTGTAAAAGATGCCTTGTATATTCATCACAGTTATGCAGCGAAAACAAACGTCGATGTCAAAGACTGGAGATTTTCCTTCATAGACTATGCTGTCTATGGAATCCTCCCCGAGGACCCGAAGGAAGCAGTATCCATCCAAAGGCAATCCCTCAGATTTTACTATGATACAGCTACCAAGATGTTGTACCGACGCTCTTACGACGGTCTACTGTTACGATGCTTATCAAACACAGAAGCCAAACATGCACTCCGGGAGGCACACGATAGAGTTTGTGGTGCACATTCCAGGCCCCAAATTATAAGATCGCTTCAAAATAATGGGTTATTACTGGCCTACAATGATAGCAGATGCTGTTGAATATGCAAAGAAGTGCAAAGCTTGTCAGTTCCAAGCCGATTTCATTCATCAACCTTTGGAGTTTCAACATCCGATGGCAGCATCTTGGCCGTTTGAAGCCTGCGGCATGGACGTCATAGGACCAATCATCCTGCCATCCTCCAAAGGACATCGGTTTATCCTAGCCATAACCGATTACTTCTCCAAATGGTCGGGAGCTATACTGCTCACCGAAGTGAAGACATCGAACGTGATTAGTTTTATTAAACATCACGTCATCTACCGCTTCGGCCTACCTCGCAGGATCATCCATGATAATGGTCCACAGTTCGCAAGCCATGCATTCTATCGGTTCTGCGATAGGAATCAAATCCATAACGTAGCCTCTACTTCCTACAATCCAGCAGCTAACGGGCTAGCAGAAGCCTTCAATAAAACCATCATAAAACTTCTCAAGAAGTTCGTGTCTTCAAACAAGCGCGATTGGAATGAGAAGCTTAGGGAATGTCTATGGGCCTATCGTACAACGGTCTGGACTCCAACAGGCAGTACGCCATTCTTTCTGGTTTATGGAAGCGAAGCAGTTCTTTCCCTAGAAATCCAGATTTCTTCTCTTCGAGTAGCCTTAGCTAGCGAGTTGACTACCGAAGAAAGCTACTGTCTGCGACTCCAGGAGCTCGAAGTGCTAGACAAAAAATGCTTGTTAGCTCAGCAGCACATTGAGCTATACCAAGCACGTCTTTCTAGAGCCTTCAACAAAAGGGTGAAGGAAAGAATCATCCAAGTCAGTGATCTAGTCTTAGCAGTGAGAAGACCAATGGTCATGACGCACAAAACAAAAGGAAAATTCCAGCCTAAATTGGGACGGTCCTTTCATCATAGAATCGGCGTATTCTAACGGTGCGTACCGGCTAATCAAGCCTGATGGTGACTTGCTCATGATGCCTATCAACGGCAAGTTCCTGAAGAAATACTATGTGTAAACTTTTTTGTTCACATGTGTTCAGTCATGTAAATGTACGGTACGATGTTTATATGATTCAAAAAAAAACTATCTAACTATTATCCGTATTTCAAGAGTCTTGAATACACCCTGGATAATAGGTCCTCTAAAAATTTTTCCCAGTGAAATCATTTCCGTTTTTGACTCCGTCCAAACTCGGTTTGACGAAAACAAGTCACGTCCCCATTATCTCTGAATTGTTTTCTGATAATTATTTCTCCAGTGGAATGATTAAATGTTTTGCCACGTCCACATAACCTTTGAGCAAAGCATGCATCAAGGATAAAAAACAATCTTCTGCTATTACGTCCATATTACCTCTATTAGCAGCTTCATTCAACTTATTATCTATATTCAAATAACTTGAATATAAAACGGATAATAGGTCCACATCATAATTCTCCAGCAAAATACCCACCAGAAATAACCTTACACAAATGCTGTATTAGGCCCTCTAATACAAGTACCACAGATACCACAAGCAAAGTAGGGAGTGAATGTATTCTGTTTATTCAAAATCAGTTACATTCACAGGACTACATCTCATGAGCAAACCAAAAAGTTCTTCATCTCTTCATCTTGATGAGAAATAAAGGATTACATTGATGACCGAAGGAAGCGAAACATAAACTACAGCTAAAGACAGATAGAAATACTGAGACAAAATGCGAACGTTTATGGGAACCCACGAATCCTAGTTGTGGCGAGGCATATACCATTCCCTCAACCATTTCGCATATGAAGGATCTATTTGATCAAGGTCCTCGGCCGGGACAGGAAGGTCAGAACTTCCAGTGCTACTACCCTCAGACTTGTGCTCCTCCTTTACAGCAGCTTCAATCTTGGGAGTAACCCCCCCCCCCCCCCCCCGATGGGTGCCAGCTATGCTTTTTCCTCAATTTTTGGTATCACCTCCTCCTTAACAAATGATGACTCTTGCTTAATGGAAGGAGACGGCATATCCTCCTTCACAACGGTCTCAGCCTTCGACATGGATGCTGCAAGAGTCAAAGACAGAAGAGAAAATCAGACTCAGAAATTTGCAGGAAAAACTAAGTTTTAAAAAGCTTTCATGCGCCCAAAGGGCTATGCGCCCAAGGGGCTATACGCCCAAAGGGGTATGCGCCTAAAGCAAATGGGCGCATAACACACGAATAGTACATGGGCACATAATATGTTATAGCACGTAGGCGCATAAATGGCAACATGTAGGCGCATAGCTCACCACAGTGTTGGCGCATGACTTCTGTGAGCGCATAATGATGCCCACAGAAGTATGTTGCCTTAGGCACAAGCGTCCAGGCAGAAGAAAATTTGAGCGTCACAAATTAACGTCCGAGACTTTGTTTTTTGTGCATGCCCTCACCCAGAATCGGATCCTGGACCGCCGAAGATGCTGCCGCCGGAGGAGAGCCACTCGGCACAGCCTCCTTGCCCTTCTCGGATCTCTTCGCGACCTTGGGAGACATAGTTCTCAAAGGAAGAAGATGAAGAGTTTTTCTAAAAAATTCTAAGTGAAGGAAATAATGAGCTCTCTCTCTCTCCTGCAGGGCCTATTTATAGGCACAGGACACTTCTTATGCGCCCACTAAGCTTTATGCGCCTATGCGCCCATTGCGCAATATGTGCCCACAATGGCTTATGCGCCCACGTGAAGAACCAGCTCCTTGCACACTATGCGACTACCACTTGCTGACGTAGACAACGTACGAAGGATGGACCTCTTCGAATTCCACCCCGATGAATCTGTCAGTTCAGATTTCTAGGAAGATCTCAACAGTCGTATCTCTCTGACAGGCTGGCCAAATACTATGCGCCCAAGGAGAGAAGCTGTGTTATGCGCCCATTGCATCACAAGAAGACAGTCCATGCTTCTTTTAAAGTATTACGAACTCGTTCAAATATTAAAAACTTTGAAGGGGGTCTTGTAGAAGCATGAAAATTTTAGCAAATTAAGCCGTATGCGCCCAAAGCCAAAGAAGGATATATGCGCCCATCATCCTGTGAAGCTATATGCACCCATCACCCTGCGAAGCTATATACGCCCAGCATCCTGCGAAGCTATATACACCCATCATCCTGTGAAGGAGGGCTTATAGCCTGAAACAGGGCTATGCGCCCAAGTCTGACTCAGTCAAAGCCATGATGAAAATATGCACCGAAGCGTATGGCCACGTTAGTCTCCACGAGCAGTCGTGCACCGAAGCATGCGGCTACGTCAATACCACGACCAACCCACAATCTTACAGCTTGTATACGTCTACAACCTATTCGTCCAAGGCAGGGTTATGCGCCCACATGAAAACCAGTGTGTTTCCTTCAAGTGGGCGCATAACATCATTCAAGGTCAAGAACGACTATAAAAGGGGGTCTCATTCCTTTTCAAAACACAGAACGGAGAGCATTTTCAAGAGCTAAATTGCTGCACTTCTTGCCAGTGAGCCGAGAGTTAGCAATTTTCTTAGATTTTCTTCCACTTTTATAATCGGAGTGTCAACGGAGTAAAGGAGCAAATGCCGCTCGATCTCCATCGTCCCATTCCACAGAATTCTTTTTTTGTACTCGGGGATCCTCAACGCAGGATCTTTCAGGCGTACTCGATTTGTAGTGCCTTGCGCCAATAAAGAAAAGACAACGTTTCTTATTCTTTTTGTGTGTGTCCACAATAAGCTTCCCCGTAATTAGAGCAAAAATGAACTCAAGCATAAGTAAAGGAGGAAAGCAAAAATAATAATGATCAAGGAAATAGAAAAAAATAAATCATGAGGAATAGAAATTCACAGATCTAGTATACATAAAAAATGAGACTAATAAAAATGATCACAAAAAAAGTATGATTCATAATTTGCCCATACAAATTAGTGAATCAATTCCATAAAGAGTATAATCATCAAAAAGAAATCAAGATACTATACTAGAATCTATGCAAAATCTAAACCAAAGTTCATACATTTGAATTCAATTACCTTAGCATGATATATATCCATCAGATAAATATGAAGACAATGAAGACAAAATACTTGAGAAGGAGAAATTCAGTCGACTTGAATGCTCCCCCGCAAAGTATGATCAATCTAAATATAGATAACCATGAACTTTGATATAAAATCTTAATAAGAAATGCCAATAAGGATTATCAATAAATTAAATTAATTTTGGCAGGATAACTTTTAGAAACTCAAAAGAATCATTAAACTAGGATAATTAACTATATTTGGCAATATATTTTAAAAACTCATATAAAATGAGAGAGTCAAAAAGTGATAATAATAATAATCATATATTCTCTCATAAAACCAATACAAATCCAAATATCATGAATAACTCAGCAAGATATTTAACTAAGACAATGTAAGTCCATGGTGAACTAGGTATACCACATATTAAGGGAATAAAATAATTGAAACAATTAATTTGCTCCCCCTTAAAATATGCGTATATAGTTTAAAGATAATTTATATGCATAAAATAGATAAAATAAATAATCACAAGATCTAAGGGATATCCAAGATATGCATCTTTTTTTTCCTTTGATCAAATACATATAAAATTCCAAACTCAAAACAAATATCATCTATAGGAAAAAAAAGAGATATCCAATAAATAAACGCTTAAAGATGAAGAAAATATGTCTACGATAAAAAATATAACACAAATCATTTCATGTAAGAAAAATATTTTTGAAAGCTGTCTTTAATAATAACATTTGAGTACCGGACAGATTCAATAAATCAAAAAGAAATCAAAAAGACTTTTCAAAAAATGTGGAATTTATTATGAAAAACTGTCTTAATAAATGTTCGAATGCATCCATTTAGTCCTTAGACTGAAAGCTGGCGATTCGAATCACAGAAACAATTTCAATAAAAGAATCCATAAATCATAAATAAATCCATTTGAACAAATAAACATAACTAGATAAATATCCAAAGAAAAGTGTATTCTAGATATATGGCATGTCAAGGGGATAATTGACTTGAAATAATTAACTGCTCCACCTTTAGATGGCTATATCAAAATAATAATATTGGCAAAATTTTAAAATAAGATTCAGAGACATATTTTCGGAAGTAGAAAACTAATTCAAAATATTAGGTCTTCTTATCAAAGTTTGTTTCTTTCCTTTTAAAGCCTTAGCACGGTGTCCACCTGACAATCGTAAGGTTTAAAGAAAATAAACGCTTTGAGAGAGAGACATTCAATATGCATGACTTCTCCCGTGCAAAGAATTAATGTTGTAGACAGTAAGTAACTTGAATAAGAAGATAAAAATATAAAGCTCAAAATCATTAAATATTACACAAGTTAAAGACGAAATCACAAGACCATAATATTCAATGAGTAGTCACAAAATCATTAAGTCTGAATATTGAAAAGTGTGACAGAAAAGAATATATCAAAAGATGACAAACAATAACCTATAGAAGATCAATGAATGTTACCTTTTGAAAATAAATATCATTAAATAATATTTTCCATCAAGTCTAAAATCTAAAATCCATCAGATAACAATTGCAACTAGATCTCAATAAATCTTTAGTTTATAAAGCATTGATCAGTTAGCCGTAGGGGTACTGTCCCAGCTAACGGAGGTTCACTGAGGAACACTTAAGTACCACTTCGCTTCGACCGTAGTCGTGGTGACAGACAGACCCTTTGTAGGCTTGTACCCAAAACAAATCTCTTCTTTAATACCGAAGATTTAAGAAGAATTAGTGCAATATAAAATAAATTATATTCTATGGACTTAAAAATCTTAGAATAATATAGTATATGGTATAAAATGTATCAATTACATTTATCCACATGTGCTACAAAATTATTGGGTAACAATAAAATATAAAATATTTGTAAAAGAAATGTAGGACCTAGATACGCTGATGTATTCTGGAACCTAGGGGACTGGGTTCAGTACCTTGGATCTAGGACTAGAAGATAGTTGCATTTAGACCTTAATAAATCTTAAGTCTATAAAGTATTAATCACTTCGGGTTAGCTGTAGGGGTCGGTTCCCAACTAGCGGTAGTCCGAAGACTAGTATACCGTGTCGCTTCTGGTTATTTACACCTGTATGACAGAAGGACCCTTTCGGCTTGTTTCTAAAATAATTTCTACTCTTAAGAACTTAGATTCAAAGGAATATATATAGTATCATCGAACATCATCGAAATCCAGAATCCCTAAATATAAAAGAAGTAAATACCCAAAGAATGGTTTATCAAGTTCAAGATATTAAAAAAATAATTTAAATAAGGGTCATGTATCCAAAATGTCAACCAAAAAGCCAAGAAAAAATATCATTAAAAGTGGCTTTGAGGAAGAAGCTAATAAAGAGAAGTACATGAATTTGTCCAAAGTAATCAATAGCAAAGTATGAGATAAGCACAAGTTTAAAAACAACTTTTTTAAAAATAATATAGAACTTGAACTTAACTCATATATCCCTATAAAGATATTTATACAATATAAGAAACATGTGAGCAATATATAAATGACAATGAATTATTCATGTATCATTAACAAGCAAAAAAAATAAAATTATCAAAAGATCAAAAACATGCATAAATAAACTTTATCGAACAAAGATGTAACTGATTCATAAGAAGTTAATAAAAATAAAATATGAGAATCAATAGTGAATATATTATGCAAGCACATGGTTAACATAAAAGTATAAGTATATACTTTTCAAGTAAATAGAAGACTTGTGCTAAACATACATACTTATAAAATACCGATCAAAGTAAATATGACATGTTAAAGATAAATCGGTAAGAAGTGGCCAATAAAAAATATTAAAGACGAAGAGTCAAAACATATTCACCAAAAAAAAACTCCTATGCATGCTTCAAGAATAAAGATTAAAAGTAAAGAACATACATAGACAAATGTGTCACACTAGTAGAAAATAACATACTATATATTGTGAACTAATCATTTAAGCTAAACAGCTAGTCATGCTAGGATTATGTCTCACATTGATTCAAACAATAAACAATTTAAAAGATATCAATGAAAGCTAATAGCAAGATATCAGTAAGAACATGCTAGATAAAAGATACTATTTAGGAAGCATGAAGCATGTTACCGAAGTGGTTCTAGTGACCACACTTATGTTGGTGCAATTGCTTGAAAGATGACCTTTGTAGCTTTGCAATCACCATCATGCTCCATGGTTCTAAGGTTCAGCATAAGTAGCTCCACCTGAAATATTAGGTGAAGACTATGGTATCCAATACTTGGATCCACATTTGTTAGCTTTGGGAACCTATTTGTATAAGTTCATATCAACTAGCTTTCTAATCTGACAACAATTAAAAATATGTCCATTCATATCGCAATAATGACATAAAGAATTAACATTAGTGCTATGTGCAGTAGTATGATAACGTGCAGTAGTGTGGTATGATCTTCACGGATACTTGAAATAGAAAGTATGGTTGTGTGAAGCTTTAGCTTTGCTTGCTTCATTTCTAGATGATCTGTCGTTTGTGACTTTATGATGTGTCACGTGTCTTATGTTAGACTGAGTCATAGGTTGTACTACCTGCTTTCCCAGTCTAATATCTAACTTTTTAGAGTTAGCACAAATCTCATCATATTTAGCATTAAGAGCATCAATTCTACATGAAACAATAGAATACTTCTTCTTTTTTGATTCTAGTTCCTCCTGAAGTTTAGTATTTTATTGAGTCTTTTTCTTAATGCAATCAAGTGCCTAATGCAATCTAAACTCAAGTGTGGAAATCTCAGTAGAATTATCAGAAGTAGAAGTATTTCTTGTATCATTCAATAAGCAAGTAAGCTTTTCATTCTTACGCTTATAGGATAGAATTTCCTTTCTAGCTTGCTTATACTTATCTAATACTTTCTTGTGTTCTTCTAATAGATCACTGAAAGCATCAGATAACTCAACATAAGAAAATTTATTCTCTTCAAAAAGGGAATTATTCTGTACCTCGTTAGATAATGCCATTGAGCATAAATTTGTAGCTTTATGAGGTCTCTATTCTTCTTCTTCTTCTTCTTCAGAATCTCGTGCTTCGCTTTTACACCATATGCTCATGCTAGTGTACTTGTGAGATGATGATATTTCTTCTTTTGATCGTTCGTAGTGACTCTCCTTTCTAGCAGTAGTACAATCTTCTTGGATGTGGCCTACCTTCTTGCAATTGTCATATACAAGCTCTTCTTCGTATAAAGGATTGTGTTGTACCTTAAATCCCAATTCCACCATGCACATATTTGCATCATTTTGAAGACTATCCTTCTTTCTGGAGTTGCTAGCTTTGCTTTCATACCTGCACTCATAAGTAGCTTCAAGAAGTTTCCAAATTTTATGAGATGTTGTGCATGTAGTAATAAGATTAAATACATTTGTGTCTACAGCACAATAAAAGATATGCATAGCTTTTGCATCAAGGCTAGCTAACTTCTTCTCTTTCTCCGTATAACTATAATAAGGCATGTTGATTATAGAGGATGTGAGAATAAAAGTGATAGTAGACTTTTTGTAGCCATTTACAACAGTTGACCATAAGTCAAAATCTAGAGACTTCAGGTAGAAGTTCATTCGTATTTTCCAATAACTATAGTTTGTTCCATCAAATAGTGGGAGTCTATTTGTGTATTGATCTTCAGTTGTGAAGTACATACTTGTCATATGTGATAATATAGTGATCTATGTAACAGCTATAATAAATAACAATATTACCTCGCTTTACCTGTATAACCCGCTCTGGTAGTGAGGATCTGCTCCAAGGATGTTAAGCCAAATAATAGAGTCCTTATTCGGATACCAATTGAAGGAGCAATTGGTATGAGCAATAACACCTCTATAAGGAACACCTATATAATATCTCTAGAAGGAGCACCTGATCTAATACCAATTGTAGGAACAATTGGTATGATAACAATACCTATATAAAGAGAACTTTGCTCTGATACCAATTGTAGAACCGATTGTAAGAACGAGTTGTAAAGCACAATACTCTAGAGGGGGGTGAATAGAGTAGGCAGCTGAAATTAACTATTTAAAAATATTAGTAACAAGATCACATAATATATATATCACATATATGTAAATGAAAAGTAGAGAGTAGAGAGCAAACGCAAACACAAGTATGTATACTAGTTTTTCTCTTGTGAGGACTAGTCTAGTCGGAAGAACTCTAGCTTCCAGTTGAATCAACTATGGAAAACCACCACAAGTTTTCATCCGAAGTTCTTGCAACTTCTACAACGCGAGCTTTGATCCGAAGTACTTGACCAACTTCAATTGTGAAGTGTCTATCTTCAATCAAGCCTCTACTTACAATCACTCTAAAACTTTTAGACAGTACCGCACTGGCAAATCGACTAGAGGATTATAACTGGCTTGGGATTTGAAAATGAAAGCTCAGAACACTTTGGAAGAAGTAGTAGGCTTATAGAGAAGAGATATGAAAATGAATTGGTCTGTTGAAATGATCGAAATCCTTCTTTATTTATAGTTTTTCCAAAGGCATAATTCTGACAGAATTCGGACAGAATTCGGGTAGAACTCTATGAGAAAATCTCGTTGGGATCCGTAACTGCAGGAAGACCTAGTTCAAAAAGCAGCGGGCACTAACCGAACTCTGGCCGAATTCGGGCCGAACTCGGGCTGAATTTTCCTGGAGTTCTGTCAGGGTTTTTGCAAATTGGTTTTTAGGCTTATTGAAAAGTCAGGCAGTTAGGAAGTAGTTTGGGCATTTGTAAGTGGGCTTATTTTCAAAATAAAAGGGTATTTTGAAAACGTTTCTTGGGTAGCCTATTTTCCAGTACGATGCAGTTTATATCGTATTCCTAGACTCAATAAATATGAAAAATATATTGATCAAATAGGAAAATAAGAGCACTTTGATGACGTCTTTCTTTAAATATTTGAGCAGACTTGAAGACACCTTTTTTACTTGACGGCAGTCGTCCAAAGATAAACAGATCTGAAAATCTGAATACCTTTCGGGGGCTTCGCCCCCGAACTCCCACGGGGGGCACTGCCCCCTCGACCCCTGTCCGCTGACTGGGCAGCGGAACCCCTGATACGAGACCCCGGATAGGTCGTTAGGCGGTTCAGAGAAATCTTCTTGTATAACGCCGTCTTTGGCCCATCAGTATTACTATATTACATATATGTGTCCTGGTTTGACAAAGCTTGATCATGCTTTCTGCATGTCTATAAGAAACATGTTAGACAAACAAAATAATATGATACAAGCATAGCAATATGATATAGAACATTTATTACAATGCTAAGTTTAAGTAGTAACATGATAGTGATTACATGAATATTAGTGATGTTATTATGTTAAACTTAATTGATTAGCCATATTCAAAAATATGATATAATACATCCGTCATAACCAGTTATCTATCACCATCATGTCGTGGACCGTGTTCATGTCCTTCTTTTCTTTTCATTATCTTATACAATTATATTATTCCCTTCGTGTCCAACACACCGGACACCTTCCTGTGTTGCGCAGGACACAACATGCCAACATCAAACCTAAACCTAACTTCTGGCCACCATATCATCTCCGCCACCCTAGATCAAACTTCCTTGCCGTACTCCGACAACGCCCGTGTCCGCTGCGTTATTTTCGACCATTCTATCTCAAGCACTCCCTGTGCATCACCGCCCCCACTGAGTCAATCTTTCATCCCTATTAACGCCCTCACCAAATCCCAGACCCTCGATCTTTCGATGCATGTGCAGACTCGTCGGCGACCTCCTAGACCCGGCGACTACCTGCGCCAGATCCCTTCGCAGCTCCACCTATCCTGGGCCTTTCGCCTTGAGCGGTCATCTCGGATCCACCGTGTGTCTCCCAGACCACCCGCCATCGCCTAGTTCCCCAACCATCACCAGCCCGTCTTCCAGTATCTCCTCCTCCCCAATGCCATCACACAAAGCCGCCATAGACCCGATGTTTCCTATGACTGCGGCCACCGACTTCGGCCAAGCCTCGCTATTGGTCAGCTCCTACATCTCTGCCGCCTCCATATCTGAGCCTCACAGTGATCGATCTCGGAGTTAGCCACCACGATTGGTCATCATTGACCACCGCGCCGCCTTCGATCGACGCCTGAGGTCTCGATCCCCGGCCCTACTTCCGAGACAAGCGATCGGATCCCGGAGTTCCTGGCCTCGCCAGCACCGACGACTTTTGACCATACCATCGCTTCTCGCAGTCGCAGCCGAAGCAGGTGAATCCCACTCCTCTGTTCTCTCTCTCTCTCCCTCTCTCTCTCGTGTCCCTCTCTCATTCTCTATCCTTTCTCCTTCCTCTCGATCCCTCCCTCTCCTTCTTATTGAGTTCTATTCCATCTCTATTCCCTCTCTCTCTCTCTCTCTCTCTCTCTCTCTCTCTCTCTTTCTGTACTATCTCTTTCTTTATTTTGTTTTATTTATTTTAATTTTATTTATTTTTGGCCTAGAAACAGTGGGTATGGGCCTTGGGATTTTATATTTATTTTAGTTTTTTGAATATTTGGGCTAAGAATAGCAGTATGGGCTCCATATAAATTCTTGGCTCTATTGGGCCTAGTGGTTTGGACTGTGGGCTTTAGTATAAATAATTGTGGGCCTATTTATAATTTTGGGCCAATATAATTTATATAAGAAATTTTAGTAAACTAATTTAAATATTTTGGGCTAAAAACAAAATAGTTGATGTTGGGCCTCTATTCTTAAATAATTATTGGGGGCAATTATATTTTGGGCTTTTAAGATATATTTTATGGAATTATATATATATATATATATATATATATATATATATATATATATATATATATATATATATATATATATATATATGCAAATAAGATTTCTATTTTGGTTTTTATAAATACTTTCTAAAACTATATATTATTTTGACTAAAATTAATGGATTACTTTCTTAAAATTATGGGCATAATTTCTAATTATCGACTATGTCTTCTTATTATCTAATAGGTTTCTAAATATAGTTTTTCAAGTAACATAATTATTTTCTAAAATTGGTTATAAATATATTTTTCCTAAATAAACATATTTTTTCTTATTTAGAATTTCCTTTTTAAATTCTAGATTGGATTGATCTTGATCATGCTAATCGTACTATCCTAATTTTGTGAATCCTGACTTCTTCATATCGACCCTAGGCAAATTGGACCGTTCGGGACTCAAAGGAATAGTATGTTCCATCATCTGAGGCCATCTTGCGTAGTTTCGACATCTAGACTATTTTGTGCCAAGATGATCAAGTCACACAACAACTACTGTCGTGCCCCCCATACGGTGCACTATGTTGGCTGATTAGCTCGATGAAGGATTGTTGGACTTGGGATTGTATAGAAGGATCGCCTGGAATGCTATGCGATCGTGGCAGAAATTATCTTATAAATGTGAGTAATGTTGAGTCCTTCGAAGATCCTTTAGCTATACGCTTAATAAAAAGGATTAGTATGCTATGTTTCTTATTAAGTTGTAAATAATACCATGCATGAACCCAAAAAAGATAATGAAAGATAATTAATCACATGACCCAAAAACTGTTGCTTATCGTTTCATGAATTGTATGCTTGTGTGCTGTTACAGTCAATTGCATACAAGAGAAGCAAAAGTCCCAAATACTTGGGCCATGAGTATAGCTAGCCATAGCTCGATGAACAGACAGTAACACAAATAATAAGACCTAAGAACTTGGCAGTGAGTATGCTTGAATTATGACCGCGAGAACGTATGGTATCAAAGATGTAGAAAAAAGAATGAGTAACAACATTTTATTATCCAGTACCGATGTAGAATGTTGGTTACACTAAGACCCTGGATTGGGCAGATGATAATGCGAGCGTTGGCTCAAGGTAAAATGGTAAGATGGCAAGACGAATGAGAATGGTGGCTTATTACTTAGTTTTCCTGTCATGCATTATATGTTTTCTTCATAGATAAGTTGTATATATTTGCATGGTCATGGACAACTTATGCACAAGGTAGTTCCTCGAATGGTACTATGCGGCTACAGTCCCTATTCCTCCTAGGGAAAATAAGGTTTGGCGTCGACGTACTGGTATCGGTATGCGGGACCTTCAGTGGGGATAGCTACTCGCACTACAAGGGGTACCGTTATACCAGGAATACTGTCCAAGATAGTGTGTTGCCAGTGACCTTCATATAGATAGGTCAAGTTCTAATAATATCATATACATGAGGAGTAAGTAATTATTGAATTACAGGAAAATATGTCGACGGCTGGTAAGAATCACCTGAACGATGATAAATATGACATTATTCCTAACAATTTCTTATGCAGGCAGAGTAAGTAGTATAAATATACATGGATGGCTATATGACCATGGGTAAGAAATCACCAAAGGGTGATATCATATTGCTTTATATTATGCTGGCTAAGAATAATATCCATTCTTTACTTTTGTCGAATATAAACTGTTAATTGACCATAAGGCAACGAGAAAGACCACTTTTAATAATGTTCTATAACATAATTACTTAGTGTTGTCTTCTTAGGTGAGTTGGGCCAGCATCGCTCACTAATAACACAGATGATGTACTGACCCATGTAGTGGGCATCTTTACAGGGGCTCGTGCATGTGGGGGAAATCATTTGATCAGTGCTTGGTATCGATGAATCAGATGGATGTGTAGAAGCTCCTCTTACAAGAAGATGTCTTCTGTTATACGGGACATAATGTATGTAACAGGGTAAACTCAGAAGAACCAGTGAGATTGTAAGCCATGTCGTCAAGTTCATTATAAGCCAAGTCGGCATGTTCGGTTGTAAGCCCAAGTGGCAAGTAATTCAGTAGGTTATTCAAGAGTCATTGTAAATATGTTATAAACTCTGTATTCTGTTGCAAATCATGTAATCTGTTACAATTATCAATAAAGAGATACATTCTTATATCTTGTTGTGACTTCAATTTCTCTGTTTGGTTTTGCTGCGCTGTCATTATTTTCTGAGAAATACCAGGAACTATAATGGTTTTTTCTTGTACAAGTGCAATCTAGACTTGTATGGCATCACACCCAGTGGTTAGTTTTCGATCTTCCGGGATCATGGTATGACATAATGGTATCAGAGCCAGGTTTTATGTTCTTAGATTCTTATTCGATTCGTTTCAAATCAAACTTGATTTTATGACGCCTCAAAGTTGCTTCCGTGAGTATTCAACAGTTGCTTTTGCGAGTATTCAAAGTTGCTTCCGCGATTACTCAAAGTGTTTCAGTGATGAATCAAAGTTGCTTCTACGATGACTCAAAGTGCATCCGTGATTGTTTAGTATTGCTTCCAAATTATTGGCTGAAAATTTGTTGATCTTCTTGGACGCTCACTGGGTGTTCCATATAACATGTCTAAATATGTGGGCTATGAATTGTGTGTTGTAATGAATTCTTAATGATACCAAAATGATTAACAATAATGCAATGCAATAATAAGTTTGAAATGTGTGCTTGGTGCCTTAAGTGTGGGATTCATAGAAGTCGATTGTTGTGTTACAATTAGCAGTGGGTGATGGCATGGTATTGTTGGAACAGTATGTGCATGGACCTCAGTGAATGGGAATCGACATAATTTTTAGTTGGCTTATGTGTGTTGGCTTGGCTATGTTTCAGATACGAATGCGAGGGAATTAGTTGGTATTTGTGGTCGGCAAAGCCACTGCGGGATGGATAGTCCATTATGGACGTTGGTTTGGTGCAAAAGAGGAACATTATTTCGGGAATGGCTTGAGCTTTGAGTGGTATATGGCTCTACCTCTTAGTGATAAGATGTTCCTTGGCCCTATTCATAGTATAGTGCTGCTTTACCTGTAAGAAATTGGATAATATCAAGTCATAGCAAGGATTATGATTAATGCATGATGGCTAGGTGTATCCCTGGATAATTAAGTTCCGATAGCTCGTTGCAAGATTTTGATAAGTTTGGATGAACCGTCGCTAGACTCTGATAGTTAGCATTATGTTGGGTAATAAGAATTTGGAATATGAAATTAATGCCTTGGTTGGGAATGGTGCAAATTATAGATTCTAGCGATGACTTGAATCAGTTGGGCAAAAGGAATGTAGGCTTAATAACTATGACGGGGTGAGATTTTGAGAGAACAATACAGACCGAATATGATGTTGGAATTGAGTAGATATAATATATCATTATTGGATTCGAACTTAGCTAAAAGAGTTATGTCATATCCACTAGATGACCGATATGCGAATGCTAGATGTTTGGTGTCATAATGATTGGATCGGTGCAAGAATAGTAAATCTTTTTATGGAATCACAAGGACGTAATGCGAAACAATAAGGATGTTAATGTGAATTACTAAGAGATGACTGCATTTGATGCTATCAGAAATTCATAAAGGATGCTTCCAAAAGAAATATAAATATACAGTTGCCTTATTTGGTTGGCTAAAGAGTACAGACCGTATCGATGATCTCAAATATGGAAATTAAATGTGTCGCGAAGAGTCCGAAGGAAAGAAAATCATAAACGATAGACTATTGAGGTAACAATGTGGGATTATGACTTGGAATAGTTGGACCGATTGAATAATTATAATTTAAGTACGATATGAGAATACAAGTCGGATTGAGCAGGTGATGTTGCGTCTATGCAAATGAAAACTGAATATTTGGATGTCCGATTGATAAAAAATATATATTGGCTTCGAGATTAACCCATAAAAATTGTTGGATAGATTTTTGTTGATTATGGGTAAGTCTAGAATAACTTTGTTAGGATAGCCCAAGGATGAATACGGATAGATAGACTTGACCCTAGAGTGTCGGTTGGTTGCCTAAGTTTTGGATTGGTTGGCTATAATGCTTCAGTCGTTCGAATTGGGAATAATTTCACGAGACTGGGGTAGCGTGCCATGTCTCTTAGATTGGTCGGATCATAGATTGTCCCTGAGATAAGATAAAATATTCCTATGATAAGAATTGGTTGCCTCTAAGATATGAGTATGCCCCTAGTAGCTATCCATCTTAGATGAGTTAGTTGGCTGTCTAGTTTAGCTTAGAATAGCTGACCATAGAGACTTGACCGAATGCTAAGTTGACTTTTAGAGACCCTTAGGATGTCCATATCAATATTGCGTGGGTATAGTCAGAATGAGTGAGATATGTCGGGAAGTAAACTTCGAAATGGAATGGAGATTGAAAAAATTTGATAGTACAACGTTGGATGGAATGACGGATCAAGTTGGTTTCTAAAACTTGGATGCCTCTAATTGGAATGTCAAAAATTATTAGAAGTGGTTGGACTCGATTGGTTGGTTGAATCATATTGAGCTACGTAAATTGATGTTAGTTGCCTTGAGATAGTCGAAATAAATTTACTGATGGATAATCAGATCGGAATTGAAAGAAAAGTATAACACGGGATGGACTAGTGCATGTAGTCAAGATCGACGAAAGTGAATACAATTTTGAAATGACCCTCAAAATTAATGCTGATGGAAATAAGAGTTGCTCATGTAAGATGATAATATGTTGGCTTGATCAATACGATAAATGTATGAGTACATCAAGAAATTTTGCTAGAGTCGAATGATAGAACGATTGGAAGATGGATCATAATCGAAAAATTTATGAGTTGTAATAAAGTGTATGGATACGAATGATAATGGATACATGATTTGATTGATGAGAATCATGGTATCGAAATAAAATGTGGCTATTGGTTTTGTCAATTTGTGGTGGCATGAATGACAATGAACTTGAAAGGGAACTCTGGATTCGTTGGAATACATGATGTAACTAAGTCGAAATACTAGGAAATTTTGGATCGGTTGTGAAAAAAAATTCTCGAGTTGGAAATTTGATGACATTCATTGTGTTATTAGTCGGTTGGAGACTTGAATAAGTAAATTGCGGCTATATGAGATGTTCAAGAGGAATTTGCTAATATTTAGGAATGAAGTTATACTTATAGCTCGTTTGCTTTCTCTATCACTGAACTTGGTTGAAATGCATATATTTCTGGGATGCCTAAAATATGTGTATGATTCCAACTAAGTGGTATGTTGAATTCAAACGAAGCCACGGGAGAAGAATTATCATGTGCTAAGGAATAGCACGAGTGTTAGAGGAAAGAACATATATGGTAAACTATTTTGAATCAAATTCGGATGTGGTGACATAATACATCATTTGAAATCAATCGAGACTTCGTCGAGGAATGTTAAATAGTGCAAGTTGATCATGGAAAGTTTCACAAAATCAGTTGAAGTTTTGGAGGATAAGTTTTGTTTAAGTTTCGAGGATGAAACTTTTCCTGAGTGGTATATTATGTAGTGTCCTGATCCGCACGGTACACTATGTTTGCTGGTTGGTTCGATGAAGGCTTGTTGGAATTGGGATTGTATGGAAGGAACGCTTGGAAGGCTGTGTAATCGTGGCAGAAATTGTCTTATAAATGTGAGTAATATTGAGTCCTTCGAAGATCTTTTAGTTTCACACTTAATAAAAAGGATTAGTATGCTATGTTTCTTATTGAGTTGTTATATGATACCTTGCATGAACCCAGAAAAGATAATAAAAGATAATTAATCACAACTCAAAAACTGTTGCTTATCGTTTCATTAATTGTATGCTTGTGTGTTGTTGTAGTTAATTACATGACAGGTGAAGAAAAAGTCTCAAATACTTGGGTGGTGAGTATAGCGAGGCTTAGCTCGATGAAAAGACAGTAACACAAATATTAAGACCCAAGAACTGGGTAGTGAGTATGCTTTAATTATGACCGTGAGAACGTATGGTATCAAAGATGTGGAAAAGAGATTGAGCAACAATATTCTATTATCCAGTGCCGATGTAGAATGTTGGTTACACTAAGACCTTGGATTGGGCAGATAGTAATGCGAGCGTTGGCTCAAGGCAAGATGGCAATACGAATAAGAATGGTGGTTTATTACTTAGTTTTTCTATCATCTATTATATGTTTTCTTCATAGATAAGTTGCATATATTTGCATGGTCATGGACAACTTGTGCACAAAATAGTTCCTCTAATGGTACTATACGGCAAAGACCCTGTTCGTCCTAGGGGAACAAGGTTTGGTGTCGACGTACTGACATGGGTATGCGGGACCTTCAGTGAGGCTATCTACCCGCACTGCAAGGGGCACCGTTATACTAGGAATACGGTCTAAAATGGCTTGTCGCTAGTGACCTTCATATAGATAGGTCAAGTTCTAATGACATCATATACAGGTAGAGTAAGTTATTACTCAATTACAGGAAAGGATATCGGCGGTTGGTAAGAATCACATTAACTATGATAAATATGAGATTGTTTCTAACAATGTATTATGCAGGAAGAGTAAGTATTATAAATGTATAGGGATGGCTACATGACCGTGGGTCAGAAATAACCAAAGGGTGATATCATATTATTTTACATTATGCTGGCTAAGAATAATATGCATGCTTTACTTTTGTCGGATAAGAACTGCTAATTAACCCTAAGGCAACGAGAAAGACCACTTTTAATAATGTTCTATAAAATGATCACTTAGTATTGTCTTCTTAGGTGAGTTGGAACAGCACCGCTCACCAGTACATAGATGATGTATTGACCCATGTTGTGGGCATCTTTATAGGTGCTCATGCATGTAGGGGAAATCGTTTGATCAGTGCTTGGCATCGATGAATTGGATGGTTGTGAAGAAGCTCCTCTTACAAGAAGATATATTCTGCTATAAGGGATATAATGTATGGAACAGGGTAAACTCAGATGAACCAGTGATATTGTAAGCCAAGTCGGCATGTTCGTTTGTAATCCTAAGTGGCAAGTAATTCAGTAGGCTATTCAAGAGCCATTATAAATCTGTTGTAAACTCTGTATTCTGCTGCAAGTCTTGTAATATGTTACAATTATTAATAAAGAGATACACTCTTCTTGTTGTGACTTCAATTTATCGGCTTGGTTTTGCTGTGTTGTCGTTGTTTTTTTGAGAAATACCAAGAACTGTAATGGTTTTGCCTTGTACAAGTGCAATCTAAACATTTACGGCATCAAGCCCAGTGGTTAGCTTTCGATCCTCTGGGATTGGGACGTGACAACTACAACTTAACTCAAGGTAAGTACGCTATTGTTTTATGTTCTTAGTACATTATAATGATATTCATCATTGTGTTTGCATTTGATATCATGTTTAGACACGATTGTGACACTATATGACTTGTCGTACTATTGCTCGTTTATTGACTATTTAGTGAGTCAGGAGGTAAAATGCTCAGTAGGTATATGAACAAACCCTAATGAATGTTATTGTGGATAGCTATGTCATACATCTTACGTATGAGTTAGTCGTACATTTTTATTGTGGATAACCAACTATATGATGTGCTGTATAAGTCCTGTAAGCCCACTTCCCGATTTGCAAATCCTTATTTTTTTAACTATTTATTTTATTTGAACATCAAGATAAGAAATACTTTCTCTTGAAACGATTAAAGATTATTTTTCTATTATTTTTGTATTTTAAAAACTAATTAAAATTTATAGTTTGAAAATGTTATTTAATTTTTTCTAAAAACATATGGTCTCGAATTTTTGGAATTATAAAATATGTTGTTCAATATTTGGTTTCTGAAACAGTTTCAAAGGTTTTTCATTTATGTTTAAATAAGATTTTGATTAAAAAAGGGTGTATATATATATATATATATAAATATATATATAAATATATATATATATATATATATATATATATATATATATATATATATATATATATTTAAAGTTATCTTTAAAGTTATCTTGATGATAAAAAAATATATATATATATATATTTAAAGTTATCTTGATGATATTGTTATATTCAAATTACTTGGATGACTAATTATTTAAAATAAGAATTGAGTTATAATAATATGATTTAAATTATTTTTATAGAAATTAATAATTTTAATTATACTTTGTTATCTTTGGTTCAGTGCTTTCTATTATTTTCTTGTATATTCGATTCAAATTCGAGAACAAATTTATTTTTAAGGTGGATAGATTTGTAACCCCTCTTCCAAAAATTTTGAAATATATATTTTATATATTTATTATTTATTTCACTTAAATAGTGAATTTTGGAATTTTATAAATATTTTAATTAAATAGTTATTATGATAGAAGGCTTTAGTCATGGTTAAGATTGGGAGTACAAGATGACTAAAAATTTGGGCACGAATAGTGTAGTCGTGTACTTTAACTAGTGTTTTAGCCATAGTAGAGAAGGCTGAGCCATAAGTTTGTTCTAACTAGGAAAATCAGTCAAAGTTACAAATTGACCCTTAAAATGATTTAATTATTAATTAATTAGATTATTGACTTTTTAGGAGACTCGGTTGTGTTAAACTAGTCAAACTGGACCTGAATCGAACCCAAGTCCATGTAGAGATGTTATGTGTGAAAAGATGCCCATGCAGACATACTTTATGTTTATGCATATATTTCGTACTTTATTTTTAAGGATTAACAATATTTTATAAATATTGTTATACGTATTATATAAGTATTATTAATTTTAATGACATTTTAGATTGTTTGCACGACTTTCGGTGGACCTATTAAATTATAGGTAGAATGGTCACCCAATACTATATATCTCTTAGTTTATTTTAGTTGTTATTATGATTATTCTTATTATTGTTGTAGTTGTTATTAAATCATAACATTTATTATTATTGGTTAATTGATAATTCATTGTGAAATTAATTTATGTGTAAGCCTACATTATGAAAATATATTGTTAAGATTTTTAGCTTTATTGGGTACTTATAGATAGAGATATATATATATGTGTATATATATATATATATATATATATATATATATATATATATAAATATATATATTATATATGTATATATAATATATACATAAATATATATATATATATATATATATATATATATATATGTATACGCGTTACTTGTATAGGCTTCGGCAAAAATGAACTTTATTAATGTATCAGGCGCAAATGCCGAAGCCTATACAAGTAACGCATATATATATATATATATATATATATATATATATATATATATATATATATATATATATATATATATATTTATTCCTTAATATATATATATATATATATATATATATATATATATATATATTAAGGAATAAATATATATATATATATATATATATTAAGGAAAAGGAACTTTATTATTGTATCAGGCGCAAAATGCCGAAGCCTATACAAGTAACGCACCGAGCGCGTAGAGGAGACAAAAAATAAAAAGAGGCCAATAGGCGGCCTCGGTCGCCTGGCCTAAAACCTATATTAAGCCAGTTGGCTCCAAAAACGATCCGAAGAGTGAGTGCGCCTTCTGATCTTGAGATTTTATCGGATGGCTTCTCTGTTCAGCTGTAGGGGTGTATTGTCGTCCTTCGTATCTGTATTTGTTTCTGTTCTTGAAGCCCCCAGCCCGGTGGACCAGTCCACAACGTCACGAAAGGCCTTTCCAGAGTTGAACGACCAGGTCTCCGGACAGCAGAATGTGTTCTGAGGTTTTTGGGTGGTACGAAGTGCAACAATAGCATTTAGAGGCAAGGCTGAAGCCTAAGGTGGTAAGGGAGTCGTCGGTGGGTAGCTTTTTACGGTGTGCCTGCCAAACCAGTACCGACCATTTGTTGGGGATGCATGAGTGCCAGAAGGGAGCGATCAATGAAGACGGCACACTGATGCCTCTCACCATGATCCTTGCAGAGGCCAACATAAAATTACCGCCAGCGGTAGGAGACCATCTCCAGGTATCTGGAAGGTTGCTGATTTATATCTCGGCATCGGTCAGTGCATCCGTCACTATCGATCTCATCCAATCATTGATCCGTTCCCACCTCCACCCTAGCACGGAGTCCCACAGGTCGCGGATCTCGCAATTGGGTGGGGCGTTCGGGGAGAGTTGGACGATCGCCTCGCCGAGCCAGCACTCGTGCCACATCGATGAGCCGTTGTTGCCAAGTTGCAGGCAGATAAGGGGTTCGGCGAGGTGCCAGCCGTGCAGGATACGGTACCACGAAGCAGAGGAGCGATTATTGGCGACGGCCGTCGCGGGGTAGGAATATTGAAAGTATCCGGCCTTCATGAACCTAGTCCAGATGGAGTTGTCCGTATGGAGTTTCTACCATAACTTCATTGAACAGGCGTCAAGGATGTGGGATAGTCCGCAGAAGCCTAAAACCCCCTCCTCTGTTGGTTTGGCCATTGAGTCCCAGCTGGCCCAGTGGTGCTTATCCTTGTCATCAATGTGCCCCCAAAAGAAGCTGGCAAAGAGAAATTCTAACGAAGACAACACCTTCTTGGGGGGGAGAAAACAGCCAGGGTGTAGATTGGAATGGAGGACAAGACGTGTTTGATGAGGATCATCTTTCCGCCCGGAGAAAGGGTCGCGTTATGCCATCCCACGATGTTGTTCCTGATTTTGTGCACCAGACCGTCGAAGAATATATATATATATATATATATATATATATATATATATATATATATATATATATATATATATTTTATATATATATATTTTTTAAAAATATATATATAAAATATATATATATATATATATATATATATATATATATATATATATATATATATATATATATAGGGAAAGCGGGATATGAGCCATAGTCTTATACTCTTCTATGAGCCATTCCACTTGGCTTCCATGTGGACCAATAAAAATATAGTGACTTGGAAAAGAAAATTTAAATAGATAGAAATAAAAGATACTATAAAGATTTGATAAATAATAACTTACCATATCTTTACCTAGGAACTTACCAAATATGTTTGCCAAGGAATTTCAAATAGATAGAAATAGAAGTCTCATAATATTAATGTTAATGTTAATGTTAATGTTAATGTTAATATTAATATTAATGTTAATATTAATTTTAATGTTAATATTAATGGTAATATTATTGTTAATTTTAATTTTAATCTTAATATTAATTTTAATATTAATTTTAATTTTAATTTTAATTTTATTTTAATTTTAATTTTAATTTTATTATTAATGTTAATTTTAATATTAATGTTAATGTTAATATTACTATTATTACTATTAACGTTAATATTTATGTTAATAAAATTATTAATATTTATTTTAATGTTAATATTAATATTAATGTTAATATTAATATTAATATTAATATTAATATTTATTTTTATTTTAATGTTAATATTAATTTAATTTTAATATTAATGTTAATGTTAATTTTAATTTTAATTTGGAGGACAAATGGCACTATTTCTATTTAAATTCCTAGGAAAACTTATTTGGTAAGTTCCTAAGCAAAAATTTGGTAAGTTATTATTTATCAAATCTTTTATGAGATCTTCTATTTCCATCTATTTAGATTTTGTCTTCAATTCACTATATTTTTATTGGTCAAAGAAATGAAAAAAAAAATTCTTTTATGGGATTTTTTATTTCTATCTATTTAAATTTCTAAACAAATATATTTGGTAGGCAAAGATATGGTATTTTATCATTTATCAAATCTTTTATGATATCTTTTATTTCTATATATTTAAATTTTAACTTCCAAGTCTCTATATTTTGATTGGTCCACGTGGAAGCCATGTGGGATGGCTCATATAAGAGTATGAGCCTATGGCTGATATCCCGTTTTCCCACATATATATATATATATATATATATATATATATATATATATATATATATATATATATATATATATATATATATATATATATATATATTTTATATATATAATTTTTTTTTTTTGGTAAGTTATTATTCGTTCTACTGTTGTTAAGGGTATATATATATATATATATATATAATAAAATATATATATATATATATATATATATATATATATATATATATATATATATATATATATATATATATATATATATATATATGATCAGCAGAGCTCTCCCTAGGGTTTGGCGACGGCGATCCTGGTTTATTGCTCTCTCTCTACCTAGATTCCGGCTTGGCCTTGGCCGGGCAGGCGTCCCCCTTGGTACTAGGGGATCACTTGGCTACTTGTACTCATGGTCGCGTTACCGAACCCGACGTTTGCGTCGGTGGTGGCGGGCGGTTCTACGCTTCAACCACCATCGATCGCCATTAGATCTCCTACGTTTTCCAAAGGTGTCCCTGTGATCTCTTTTTCAGTGGAAGAGGAACATATCCTCTCAGATCCGTTCAAGTTTGCCTTAATTGGTAAATTCTCCCATCAACGGCCATCTATTGATGCGATCCGTAAAGCTTTTGAGGAGTTTAAATTAATGGCTCTATCAAGGTGGGTCTTATTGACTCGAAGCATGCTCTGATTCGTCCATCCCTGGAAGTGGACTTTCTTCGACTACGATCACGTGAGATGTGGTATGTTGCCAGAGCTACGATGAGAATTTTCAGATGGACTAAAGATTTTAATGCCTCTAAGGAATCTCCTTTATCTCCAGTGTGGGTGACCTTGCCGGGTCTCCCAATTCAACTTTTTGCTAAAAATGTATTATTCTCCATTGCTTTGGGCATTGGTAATCCATTGTGTCTTGATAAGGCTATGGAGGAGCTTACTCAACCTAGCATGGCTAGAGTTTTTGTTGAAGTGGATGCTAGTAAAAATCTGCCTAAAGTGGTACGCATACGTTTGCCTCAGGGACGAACATATACTCAATATATTGAATATGAGCATACTCCGAAATATTGTTCTGCATGCTTTCATCAAGGTCACACAAAGGAAGACTGCAAAGTTCAGAAGGAGAAACAACTCCCTACAGAACCAAAGTGGCGGGTCCCTCCGTAGATCCTCTTCATAAAGGCAAAGGGATATTAATTCAAGAGACATCAGCCAATACAAAGAGTGACACTCAGGTTCACGAGCCTTCCTCTACTAATATAGTTACGTGCGTAAGGGCTTTGGAAGACGTGGTAAACAATGATGAAGATGTTGTGGCGATAGGTGACGGCTCCACAAACCTCGATGGTCCGATCATTACCCCTAGGTTAATACCTGATGGTCAGGCAGATTTAATTGCTCGTTCTCAGCCCCCGGTGATGGAGACTGTAGCTGATGGAGACGTAGAGAAGAATATTCTTTCGTAGGAGGACCAACAAGCCAATATAGCTGATGATGTACGTGAGGAGGACAATCGTTCTGATCAGTCCATACCAGAGGAAGGAGAGCTTTTGTGGGAATGGGCTGATGTGGCAGAGGAAGAAGAGCATCATGGCGGGACAGGTGAACTCCCTATTATCCCCAGGAAAAGTCGGGGCAAGAAGAAAGTATACCCACTGCCAAGCAAGCCTAGACTCACCAGATCATCGTCGAAAGGTCCTACAACTATCCCATCCTCTTTATCCCTTAATGTTTAATATTCTGATGTGGAATATTATGGGAATAGCTGACAAAATGACTTGTAAAAGGCTTAAGTCTTTGTGTCGTATTCACAAGGTCATGGTACTGGCTATCATTGAACCAAAAGTTTCCCCGCAACAGTTGTTTTTGTTTCAACTCAAATTAGGTTTTCAATCATCTGTTTCGAATAGTAAAGGTATCATCTGGATCATGGCTAGACAGGAGATCACTAAGGAGGAGGTTGATTCTCATAGTCAGGTCCTTAGTGTTATTATATCAGGATCGGTTATTCCATTCCGTTCTCTCGTCTTGGTGGTGCATGGTCATAATAAAAAGGAAGGTAGAAGAGAGCTTTGGGATCGGTTGCTTCATCTACAATCATTATTAAGACTGCCATGGCCGGTTGGCGGAGATTTCAATGTCATAGCTTTAACAGAAGAAAATTTTGGAGGTTCTCCGGCTTGCCTTGTCGGTGTTAATGAATTCCTTAATTTTCAACTTGGTGCTGGGCTCATCACTGTGCCATACACTGGTAGTTGCTATACTTAGGTGAAGAGTGCTGAAGGTCCACATAGACAGGGTTCGAGACTAAATAGATGGCTTCTTGATTGTGAGTGGCATGATTGGGCTCCTCTCACTACTTGCTCACATCTGAATTGCAGTAAATTTGACCATTGCCTGATCCTGATCAATATCAAAAGTAAATGCAATTCGGACAGGAAATTATTCATGTTTCTGAATTTTTGGACCACTCATGAGGAGTTCATCAACTTTGTGAGCCAAGCATGGTTGTTTGTTAACATTCCAAATAGCATGGTGCGGGTAGGCCTTCGGTTATCTGTTGTTAGGAAAGCCTTATCAGCTTGGAGTCATCGTACATTTGAGGATATTTTTCAGGAGGTTAAAATAGCAGAAGATAAAGCCTTAGCTGCTGAACTTGCATTTGAAGAAGATGCAACGTTGAGGGAGGACTGGATGAAGGCCAAAGCCTACTTGAAGCAGCGGGTTAACTATGAAGAATCTTTTTGGAGACAGAAAGCAAGAGTTAAATGGGATTGTGAGGGTGATAAGAACACTAAATTCTTTCAGTCATGTGTTTCGGCTAAAATAAACAGACTTCTCATACATAGTCTCATTTTGGAGGAAGGTCGATCTCTCAACAATCTGCAGGATATTCAAGCCGAAGCTAATGGTTTTTTTAGTAAGCTCTTCATACCCTCTTCTATAACATATCATTCTAAGTTCTTAGATCCAGTACTAGTTTCTATTACATCTGAAGAGAACACTCAACTGATAGCTAAGCCGAACATGGAGGAATTGGTAGATACTCTCAAGAGCCTTGATCAAGACAGTGCTCCTGGACCGGATGGCTTTTCTGGTCGGTTCTTCAGAGCCGCTTGGGAAGTCATTGGACAGGACATTCTGGATGCGGTTCATCTTTTCTTTGACGGCTTCGCCTTCCCGAGGTCTATCACTAGTACTCATCTCCTTCCTATTCCTAAGAAGAATGATCCTAAAACAATAAAAGAATATAGGCCGATAAGTCTTTGCAATTTTATCAACAAGTTGTTCTCTAAGCTGATTGCTAGAAGGTTGGCTCCTTTTCACCCTCATCTGATTTCCCTCGAACAGAGTGGTTTCATTAAAGGTAGAGAGATCATTGATAATGTCATTTTGGCTCAGGAAATGATTAGTATGATCCATCACAAGCATTGGGGTGGGAATGTAGCTTTGAAACTCGACATGAGTAAGGCATATGATCAGGTTCATTGGGCTTTTCTTACTAATTTGCTCAAAAGAATGGGGTTCTGTAATGAATGGCTTAATATAATCCTTCATTTACTAGATGATGTGTGGTTCTCCACTTTGATTAATGGTAGTGCTTCGGGTTTTTTCAAGAGCCTTTGCAGATTGAGACAGGGAGATCCTATCTCGCCACTTCTATTTATCATAGCTGTGGAGAGCCTGAGCTGCAATTTGAATAATCTCCGAGATAATATTGGATTCATCCCATACTACTCTCCTACTGGATGTCCTATCATAACCCATATGGCATATGCAGATGATATACTCTTATTTTCAGGAGGAGATAAGAAGTCGATTTAGAAAATTATGACAGTGGTTGGCCAAGATTAATATTGAGAAAT
Source organism: Iris pallida (assembly GCA_029216955.1). NCBI lineage: Eukaryota > Viridiplantae > Streptophyta > Magnoliopsida > Asparagales > Iridaceae > Iris > Iris pallida. The sequence goes on along the minus strand of JANAVB010025598.1, from coordinate 28,293,186 downwards.
CGGGTATATATCTTTCCAAGAACATCTCAGCGGAGAGAGTGAACAAGATCAAATCATCCTTTGGCTTCATTGTTAAGAGTTTTCCTATGACTTATCTGGGTGCACCTATGACTGCAGGAATAAGGAATGCCGCAATGTTTGACGATCTGGTGACTAAGATTAGACACAAAATCAGTGGATGGCATAATAAAGCTTTATCGATGGGAGAAAGACTTATCCTTCTTAAGTCGGTCCTAACATCGATTCCTATCTATACATTGGCATCCTCTAACCCTCCTGCAAGTGTCATTAAGCGAGTCGAGGATATGTTTCAAAGCTTCCTATGGGGTTCTAAGAACTGGTGCGATAAATGAGCATGGGTGTCATGGTCGAAGGTGGCTAATCCTAAAGAGGAAGGTGGTCTGGGGATATGACTCATGCAAGATGTTTTGGATGCTTTCACAGTTAAACTCTGGTGGAAACTCAGAACCTCTCACTCTCTTTGGGTCTCTTTCATGAAGTCTAAGTATTATCCTCATACCCAACCATCTCAAGCTATAGCTTCTTTGAGCTCATCTCATATATGGAGACGCATCCTCAAGGGAAGAGATATGGGGGATGATCACATTGCCATTTTACCTACTCAGGAGGGTTTGGAAAATTACATCTGGGCTCCAGGTAGATCAGGTACATTCTCGATCACCTCTGCTTGGAATTGTATCAGGATACATCAAGATATCGATGAGAGATACAATCAAATATGGGGATCATGTATACCAGCTAAGTGGTCAGTATTACTGTGGCGTATTCTATGGTGCAAACTCCCTACTGATGATGTTATTCAAAGGATTGGATTTCATTTAGATTCAGCTTGCCACTGTTGTTCATATCCGACTGTGGAGACTACTAGTCATATCTTATCTGAAGGGGACTTGGCGAAGGAGGTCTGGAATTATTTCATTGGAGTTTACAGTATTCAGGCTACACCAGGATCGATCGAACAGAGGCTGAGAACTATGTGGACTAGGGGTCATAAACATACCAAACAAATTAAAGTTGGAGCTATTGTATGGGTGCTCTGGAAAAATAGAAATAAATGGAGGTATAAAGGTTACTCATGTAGTGATCAACAGCTTGTGTTCGAGGTCAAGAAACAGATCAAGAAGGCTATGGTTAATTGCTCTCATGAAGATCTTCCTGCAGTTTTCGAGTAATATCAAGATTTTTGTAATATGAGGTTAATATCGTACTTCTGTAACCTGAGTTGGTAATCAACTATTATCAATAAAATATTAGTGTTCCTCGAAATATATATATATATATATATATATATATATATATATATATATATATATATATATATATTTATTTATATATATATTTATATATATATATCTATTGTTCCGTTGCGGGAACAGTAGAACGAATAAGCCGACCCTTAACAATAGTTGCTATATATATATATATATATATATATATATATATATATATATATATATATATATATATATATATATATATATATATATATATATATATATATATATATATATCTATATATATATATATATACATAACGATAGGGAGAGAGAGAGGAATTCATCGAACCCTAACTCTAATCCTGCTACCCCCCCCCCCCACGGCCTCGCCATCGACTCCATGACACTTCACACGCAGCATGCCAACACCGGAGCGCCGCCGTACAGCAGTCGGCCGCCTGAGAACGTGCGCTGCATGTAGAGACAACAGCAGCCTGTCAACCAAAGTTTCAGTACGATATTCTCCTTCATCCCCTCTTTGATTCTCGAACCAATTGATTCTTTGCAAACCTAATCTATACCTCTTCAAACCCAATGGATAGTTTCGAATTAAGTCCAAACAAAATTGAGTTAAAAATTGATGCCAAAATTGGCGAAAATCTATTTCGAAACGAAACAGAATACTAGTTCGGGGATCTATTTTGGAAAGCAAAATTGTGCCAAACCATGGCAAATTTTCGAAATCTACTTGAACAGAATTTTAGAGAACCTAAACGCGATGGAAACTCCATTATTACTTTTATTTTTAGTTAACTATATATCTATGTAACGCCCCAGTCCCAAAATATGTAGGATCAGGTATACGAATACATGCCAGCAGCACTTCACCAATGGGCCAAGCTACACAACAAGCCCATTAGCGAAATACTTAAGCTGTAAATAACGATAACACCCAGAAATACAACACAGACCACAGGTATATACATCTAATCACATCCACAGAGTCCACAAAGAGATCAAGAATAAATAAGGAAATATTTCAAATATCAGCAATAAAAGTGATGAAGTCTGTGCGGGTAAAACATCCCGAAACCACAGAGATAGAAATAAAGTACAAATCAACTACAAGTCTGATGAAAAGAAAAGGGAATAACGTAGCAAGACTAAATATGATGATAACATGATCCCGAAAAATCCATTCGCACTATCTCGTCCTCCTGTGTCGGTACGCCTCCGGTCTCAGCTCCCGAACCGTAAACCTCTGGGTAGTCTTCAGCTTCATCTAAGCTTGGGAAATAGCCAGGTCCTCAGAGGACTAGCAAGGTGCATAATATACATGCGAAGGTACAGAAATAAAAATATGAACGAAGGTAATCTACTGTATCCGTCTATGTGCTATGCAATTGAGGTACTTTTCTAGAATACCAGATCACTTCCTCTAAGGCTCACTAGCACTTCAGCAGGGTATTGTCCCCAGTAGCTGTGTCGTGGCACCAAGGACAATCGATTCTCGACAGTGATAATCCTTTACTCTGCTACAGAGATAAAGGTCACTAAACAACGGGCCATACGACAATAGGTCTGATATTATAGTCAAGTTTTCCCCAATCCCCATGTCTAGAATCCAGCAATGTCATGTCTGTACAGTCATCTCGAAAGTAAAAGCAATATTGATAAAGAAATCTGGAATGCTAACACGAGATCAATACCACGAATAGTCATATAAACCTCGTATCATGAATGTGTCGGTGTCCTGTGTTCAATTGTGACAATGGACACATCAGTATGTATGTAATGCCTAATGTCAATACTCGATGTCACAATCATGACATAGGCACCCGTCTATAAATGGACACTAAGTATCGATGTCCTATGCCATGCAATGCTAATAAAAAATAACAAGACAAAAAAAAGAAAGATCTGTAATGATGGCAAGGCACGCTTGCCTGTAACTGCTGTCTGCGGTGGTCTTGACCAACTCCGGTGTCCTTGTCGATCCTTCCCAGCTAACCTATAATAATACATTATATTTAATATTCTATATCAACATTCCATACCTAAATTATATGAGTATCGACGTCTCCTAGTTGCCATAACGTTGTTACGACACTGCATCTATTATATAAGTACATATAGGTAACAAAACCTTTCGTAAATATTTTACAATTATAATAAAATAATATATTTGAAATTTGAAATTTATCTATAAATACTTATATATTGCTATAATGCAATTTTTCAAAAGGAAAACCCTTTCACAAGAGGTCTAATGTCAATGCCACATATGACTTCCTTAAATCGACCCATTAATTTAGTTCCGAAACAATGATAAAATAAAAAAAAATTCTGTAAAAATCCCAAAAATTAGTTAAAATAGTATTTATAATTTTAAACCTTGCAATTTAATATGAATTCATGGAGTTTTGACACTTTTGGACACAAGAAAAATAGAATTTTTCGGAGTCGGTGACACGACAAATGTCATGAATTTTTAAAAATAGCAAACGGATGCGGAACTTAACTTTCAGATATGCGTCGGAAAGGTATCAACGTCTAGATTCTGAATAAAAATATTAAAAGGTTATACACTGAACTTAGATAGGTGAAAAGTGGCCCGCAACAGAATTCATCAGTTCTAGTTACCCTGTAGTAGAATCAACGCACGGGCAAACCACTTGGAACTAGGAGATCCGGCGATCAAAAGTTGGAGTAGACATACAAAGGTAACTTCAGATTTGGTTTGAGAAGAAATGGATGAGAAAAAGTGGATGAAACATCTTCTACAAGTTGACTAACCTGCTGTAATATTTCAGACTTCGATTCGACGGAGTTTCGGCCCTAGTAGTGCGTCGTGCACCTCTCCAACGGCCGCAAGGTTGTTCCTACAGTTGCTAGGGTGGAAGGGGATGTTGAGAGGGACGTCCAAGTGGTAGTGGTTGGCACAAAAATCGAGGAGAAATTATATTTTGGGAAGAAAGGGGGTCGACTAGGGTTTCCAGTTTGGAGTGGTGGCCGCTAGGTTTGGGCGGATTTGTGAAGTAGTGGGAGGTTATGAGAGAGGGGGATGGTTAGAGTTTGACAGGTATATATATATATATATATATATATATATATATATATATATATATATATAGTGCATGGGCTTTGGTTTGATCTAATTTGGATAGGATTTGGTTCTCCAAATCATACTATTATTAATAGCTTTCCTATTTTGGTTAGATGTTTGACCAAGTCAAAGATATAAGAGAATATTTAATATGGCTGCAATTTAATCCTTCAAATTCTCTTAAATATATGCATACTTGGTTTTGGTACTCCTAGTTAGGATCTAACTAGTAGGGTTGACTAGGTTAGGGTCCGAGTAGCATTACTAGTCAAATTGGACCCAAAAATTAATTCAATGAGTCTCATATGTCATTTGCAAATAAGTAACACATGGAAACTCGATTGGATGGTGCACCCTAGGCATATGAATTGTAGACTCAACATGGGTCAAAACCATATATTGGGTCATACGGTTTCGATCTATGTCAAGTCCCAAAAGCAAATTGGAAGTTGGCTTAAAATTACGTCAATGGCTCAAATTGGCCTAAGTTGGCCCGAAGTTGCGCGAAGTCAAAAGAATGTTGAAAAGTAAATTTGGATGGGACATGATATATCAAACTGAAGGTGGACGAGTCTAGAATTGAAATATGGAACTGGATTTGATAAAACAATATTCATTGTGCTTCAACAATCAAAGCTACGGTAAACTACTAACATAGTCATCATTAACTTTAATAATTTAAAATATCCATATAAAATAATTAAAAATAAAATCCAAAAATCAGGAGGCTTATAACCTACCCTCCTTTAAAACTTTCATCCTCGAAATTAAAAGTAACACAATTCTACATAAAAAAAACTTATCATAAAGAATAATTAAGCTAAGATTTACCAGCATCTTAGAATAAATGGGGATAACGCTCACGCATAGAATCTTCACGCTCCCAAGTTGATTCTTTCGGAGAATGGTGCCTCCATACAATACGAACCAGTCTAATCGCCAGCCCTATGAGTGTCTTCTCACTCGTATCTAAGATACCTACCGACTGCTCTTCGTATGATAAATTGGGTACCACCGTGATCTCAGAGTGATTGACCATATGACTGGGATCAGTCACATGCCTCCTCAACTGCGAGACATGGAACACATCATGCACTCCCTCTAGTGATGGGGGTAATGTAAGATGATATGCCATTTCTCCTACATGCTCAATAATATCGAAAGGTCCAATATACCTTGGACTCAACTTTCATCTACTCCCGAATCTAATGGTGCCCCGCGTGGTGGAATCCTCAGAAATACATGTTGTCCTTCCTTGAATTCTAGTGGTCGATGATACGTATCGGTCCAATGCTTCTGTCGGTCTTGAGTTGGCTGAAGATGACTCTGAATCCGCTTTACTTTCTCGACAGTCTGCATTACAAGCTCTGGTCCAAGTATTTGTCGCTCTCCAGCCTATGTCCTCTCGTGAAGTCTTTGAAATCTTGCATCTGTAGGGAATGCTGCCTTTATTCAATCCTCAAGTAACAACTGTACTTTAAGATTGGCAAGTACTCCTTGCTGTCCCGGCATAATGACTTCTATTCCAAGCTTATGGAGATCCTCTAATAACTGTGACTGAGCTGGCAAGAAATATGCAGTAGGTTTCCTAGTCAAAGCATCTGTCACTACGTTTGCCTTACCAGGATGGTACTATAAGTCGATATCATAGTCTGTCATAAGCTCCAACAACTGCCTCTGTCTCATATTCAACTCCTTTTGCATAAAGACGTACTTCAAGCTCTTATGATCCGTAAATATCTCCACACGCTCTCCGTACAAATAATGCCTCTACGCTCTCCGTACAAATAATGCCTCCATAGCTTCAATGCCAAGATCACCGCTGCTAACTCCAGAACATGAGTAGGGTAATTCATCTCATGTGCCCTCATCTGCCTCGATGTGTAGGCTATGACCTTTCTGTGTTGCATCAATACACATCCAAGTTGACTACCCGACGCATCACTATAAACCACGAATCCTTCCGATCCAGAAGGAAGCGTCAAAATAGGTGTTGAGGTCAACCTCTTCTTCAGTTCCTCAAAAGCCTTCTAATAATCTTCTGTCCATCGAAACTCTTGATCCTTGTGCGTCAACCGATTCATGGGCTCTGCAATCCATGAGAAATTTTCTATGAACCTGCGGTAATGCCTGGCAAGTCCGAGAAAACTCATAACTTTTGCAACCGAAGTTGGTGTCGGCTAAGACTCTACGGTAGCTATGTTCTCCGGATCCATTAAAAGTCCTTCTCCCAAGGTAAGGTGTCTAAGGAATGGAACTCTATCAAAGGAGAATTCGCACTAACTAAGCCTGGTATACTGCTTCTCCTTTCCCAATATTCCCAATACAACTCATTTGATCGTAGGTATAGTATTATCAACCTATTCAATGATACCCGTCAGTTCGCTCCTAGCAATTTCTCCTAATAGGCTCTACGCATCCGATATCCAGACACTCATACTCGACTCATAATCTCACTAGGATCCATCTCTAAGAAACTAACCCGTTTCTAGCTATTCAATGTCACAATCACACCAATATCTAGCTTAATTATATTCTATAATATAACTATAAGGTTTGTCTATTTTAGTCATTTAATAAGTAGAAGGTAACGACAACCTAAAACTGGGTCAAACAAACCTATATACCAATTTCAAACAACGATAGGGTCAAGCAAAGCATGATGGTTTGTCGAATTATTTCCAAGAACGATGTGAAGCCAAACAAGATGCATAGGACATAATCTAGGTAAGACTCAAGAACCATATATCTCCGTGATTATGTCATATAAAGTTACTGCCACGCCAGTGTGCATCCAGCTGCAAATAACTTTCTTGTTCCATAATACGACGGATGGCTGCAGTGCACATCTGCTAAGCCAGGTAATACAAGTTCTTGAGCTTATCTTGGCCAAATCCATAAAAGAATTTTGAATTGACTTTTTATGAAAATACAGGGGAAGAGATCAACATACATATAAAATAGGTCAAGTAGAACTTGAGAAACATATGTAGCCATGATGCCGTTATCTGAAGTCCTGCCTCCCCGGTATTTCTCAAGCTGCAAAAACTTTGATTCCGTAATACAAGGATAAATATAATTTTTCGAACTTTTTCTTGGACCAATCAATAAGGCAGTTTCCAACAAATTAGCAAAAATGAACGAAAAGATTTACTCAAGAAGTCAATAGGGAAGGGTTTAGTCAAATCTCAAGTAAAGAAGAACACAAAAGCAATCATATTAAGAAATAAGATAACATGAAAGCAATCATGCTGAAGAGTCTGAGAAAAGTCTATAATCATGTTTGTGGATGTATCCTCAAGTCCTATTCCGCAATTGGTTACAGGCTCGTAATAGTACGACTATCCTGGATATAACTACGACTTCGCATAATTCGCGAAGACTCCACCTGCACCTATGACTTCTAGTATCTATGTCTCTGCTTTCCTGATATGATAGTAAGGGAAGATACATCCATTATGAAGATTTGTCTTGCTAGCATGACTAAATAAGGATTACGGTAGAATATAATCAAACTGGATGCAAACCAATAACTCAAGTGAGAGATCGAAATGATGTCAAGGAAGGTATCAAGTGGATGGATGTGATCCTATGGGTCTTTCCTATTCTATTTGCAGGCTCACGTCGGTACAGTAACGTAACCGAAGTGATTAACGTAGACCTGCATGGGCCACCACAAAAACATGTAACGCCCCAATCCCAAAATATGTAGGACCATGTATACGAATACATGCCAGCAGTACTTCACCAATGGGCCAAGCTATACAACAAGCCCATTAGCAAAATACTTAAGCTATAAATAATGATAACACCCAGAAATACAACACAGTCCACAGGTATATACATCTAATCACATCCATCCACAGAGTCCACAAAGAGATCAAGAATAAATAAGAAAATATCTCAAATATCAGCAATAAAAGTGATGAAGTCTGTGCGGGTAAAACATCTCGAAACCACAGAGATAGAAATAAAGTACAAATCAACTACAAGTCTGATGAAAACAAAAGGGAATAACGTAGCAAGACTAAATATGATGATAACATGATCATGAAAAATCCTCTGGCATAATCTCGTCCTCCTGTGACGGTACGCCTCCGATCTCAGCTCCCGAACCGTAAACCTTTGGGTAGTCTTCAGCTTCATCTATGACTGGAAAATAGCTAGGTCCTCAGAGGACTAGCAAGGTGCATAATATAAATGCCAAGGTACAGAAATAAAAATATGAATGAAGGTAATTACTGTATCCGTCTATGTGCTATGCAATTGAGATACTTTTCTAGAATACCAGACCCCTTCCACTAAGGCTCACTAGCACCTCAGCAGGATATTGTCCCCAGTACCTGTGTCGTGGCACCAAGGACAATCAATTCTCAACAGTGATAATCCCTTACTCTGCAACAGAGATAAAGGTCACTAAACAACGGGCCATACGACAATAGGTCTGATATTGTAGTCAAGTTCTCCCCAATCCCTATGTCTAGAATCTAGCAATGTCAAGTATGTACAGTCATCTCGAAAGTAAAAGCAATACTGATAAAGAAATCTGGAATGCTAACACGAGGTCAATACCACGAATAGTCATGTAAACCTTATATCATGAATGTGTCGGTGTCCTGTGGTCAATTGTGTCAATGGACACATCAGTATGTACGTAATGTCTAATGTCAATACTCGATGTCACTATCATAACATCGGCACCCGTCTATAAACGGACACTAAGTATTGACGTCCTACGCCATTCAATGCTAATAAAAAAATAATAAGACAAAAAAAAAAAGATCTGTAACGATGGCAAGGCACGCTAGCTTGTAACTGCTGTCTATGGTGGTCCTGACCAACTCCGGTGTCCTTGTCGGTCCTTCCCAGCTCACCTATAATAATACATTATATTTAATATTCTATATCCACATGCCATACCAAAATTATATGTGTATCGACGTCTCCTAGTTGCCATAACATTGTTACGACACTGCATCTATTATATAAGTACATATAGGTAACATAACCTTTCGTAAATATTTTACAATTATAATAAAATAATATATTTAAATTCTAAAATTTATCTATAAATACTTATATATTTCTATAATGCTATTTTTAATAGGAAAACCCTTTCACAAGGGGTCTTATGTCAATGCCACATATGACTTCCTCAAATTGATCCATTAATTTAGTTTCAAAACAATGATAAAATAAAAATAATAAATTCTGTAAAAATCTCAAAAATTAGTTAAAACAATATTTATAATGTTAAACTTTGCACAACATAAAGTTTAGTATGAATTCATGGAGTTTTGACACTTTTGGACACAAGAAAAACAGAATTTTTCGGAGTTCGGTGACACGACAAATGTCATGAATTTTTAAAAATAGCAAACTAATGTGAAATCTAACTTTCAGATATGCATCGGAAAGGTATCACCGTCTAGATTCTGAATAAAAATATTAAAAGGTTATAAACTGATCTTAGATATGCGAAAAGTAGCCCACAACCGAATTCGTCAGTTCTGGATATCCTGTCGTAGAATCAACGCCACGGGCAAACCGCTTTGAACTTGGAGATTCGGCAATCCAAGGTTGGATTAGACATACAAAGGTAACTCTTAGATTTGGTTTGAGGAGAAATTGATGAGAAAAAGTGGACGAAACATCATCTACAAGTTGACTAACCTGCTGTGACATTTTAGACTTCGATTCGACGGAGTTTCGGCCCAAGTAGCACATCGTGAACCTCTCTAACGGCCGCAAGGCTATTCCTGTAGTTGCTAGGGTTGAAGGGGATATTGAGAGGGACGTCCAAGTGGTGGTGGTTGGCACAGAAATCAAGGAAAAATTATATTTTGTGAAGAAAGGGGGTCGGCTAGGGTTTCGGGTTTGGAGTGGTGGCCGCTAGGTTTGGGAGGATTTGTGGAGTAGTGGGAAGTTATGAGAGAGGGGGATGGTTAGGGTTTGATAGGTATATATATATATAGTGCATGGACTTTGGTTTGATCTAATTTGGATAGGATTTGGTTCTCCAAATCGTACTATTATTAATAGGTTTCCTATTTTGGTTAGATGTTTGACCAAGTCAAAGATATAAAAGAATATTGCATATGGCTGCAATTTAATCCTTAAAATTCTCTTAAATATATACATACTTGGTTTTGGTACCTAGTTAGTCTCTAACTAGTAGGGTTGACTAGGTTAGGGTCCGAGTATCATTACTAGTCAAATTGGACCCGAAAATTAATTCAATGAGTCTCATGTGCCATTTGCAAATAAGTAGCACATGGAAACTCGATTGAATGGTGAACCCTAGGCATATGAATTGCAGACTCAACATGGATCAAAACCATATATTGGGTCATACGGTTTCGATCTATGTCAAGTCCCAAAAGCAAATTGGAAGTTGGCTTAAAATTACGTCAATGGCTCAAATTGGCCTAAGTTGGCCCGAAGTTGCACGAAGTCAAAAGAATGCTAAAAAGTAAATTTGGATGGGACATGATATATCAAACTGAAGGTGGACGAGTTTAGAATTTAAATATGGAACTGGATTTGAGAAAATAATATTTGTTGTGCTTCAAAAATCAAAGCTACAGTAAACTGCTAACATAGTCATCATTAACTTTAATAATTTAAAATATCCATATAAAATAATTAAAAATAATTAAAAATAAAATCCAAAAATTAGGGCGCTTACAATCTATATAAATTAGTGCAAAAATTAGGAAAAAAATGGTAAAACTATTTTCTAAAACTTGAACTTTTTCCGATACGAGGTGCATCCCGCCAAACCGAACCACTTACAAATTGCATCAAAAGTCACGTATGGTATACCCGGAAGTGTGGGCTTTCGCAGAAGATGATTTGGACGTGTGTGCACGCCGAGATCAACCCATATCGGTCAAAAATTCTCGTATCGGCCCTTTTGCAAACTAGCTCATAACTTTGTGCACATTCGTCACATCGTAATAGAACTTACGCCACTGAACTCATGTTATTTTTCTTGTCCTGTGAGCCAAGTTTGGTCTGATTCTGAGAAGGTTGATCAGAATACTATTTTGACGGGCCCACGATCCGACTCAACAGACGATTTTATGCACAGCTTACCGAAATCAAAATTTGAACATACCGTTGAGTTTATATCGAAAAACTGGACTTGTAGGTATATAGTTTGTTGACTTTAGAGACCAAAGGCACCGGCACATTTCTCGATGCAAAGTGGGTCCAATAATTGATACTATTTTGGCCCGAAATTACCGTTTTGTCTCTGTGTCTAGAATTGGACTTATGGATAGTCAAATGTAAATATTTTTCTTATGCCAAACATGTTGGTAATGTCTGTTTCAGCATCCGGAGACATTGTACGAGTTTGACTTTTGTGGCTCACTGAGTGGTTGGATATTATGGATTTTGCGTGCTACCCCTAAGCCGACTGGACTATTCTGAATACAATAGTATTATCGGTTTCACCAGCAAAGGACCCAAGCGAGTACATTTCTGATAGTTTTCATATTTGATAACTTCTATGATTCGTACATTTAGTATTATTTTACATTGATTGTTTGTTAGATTCTTGACACGATGGTTACACGATGTAGTAGTTATGGATTGTTTACTAGTTGTTTTTCGTGACTGATTTATTACCATATTCATGACCTGTTTGAATCCAAGAGTACTAGTCGGACAGAGAAATACACTAGTAGACATGTAAGTATACCCAGAAACATTTAATTGGTCTAATCGTGTCTGATAGTAGTCGCAGACTTCACGTGCGGGGTGCAAATTTGCTCCTTAGTCATCTACATGTCGAAAGTGGTATTTCAACTCACTAGTTAGATGCAGTCCTGCTACATATTATTGTTTCTGTTTCAGTCGTCTATCACTTTTATTTCCTGTAACTACCACTTTTCCGCAGAGGTGTATTTTTTACTTTTCATATTTCCTGTTATTATTGTGAATTTAAATTATATTTTGAGTGATAAATTTATTTTATAAAATTAGTCATTATATTTTTGGATTAATTATTTTGTAATATTAATATAGTGCATATGCTATATTATTGAACATGATTAGTGGTTAACCATTAGTTAGAATAGTTGTCAGTGACCTTAGAGGACCTAAATCGACTTGACATAACCACCTAATTAAATGATTAGGACTAGCCTAATTAAACTTTAGTTAGTCTCTAGTTAGATTATAAGGATTTAGAAAGTTAGGCTAGACACCTAATTAGGGAGTATAGCCTTTTCCCTAACCATGAGAGGGATTTAATGGACTTTTTCCACTAGCCTAAAACCCCAAAACCCTAGCTTTATGGCAGTCACCTTTTCTATTTAAGAGGACCATCTTCTTCCTCATTTCTTTTCAAATCCTAACCCTAGTTTAGAGGCTTCTTCCCTAATTGTTTCTACCACTAAAACCTATCCAAATTGGCTCAAATTTATTCCATTCTCTTCCCCATGGACAGTAGAAGACACTAGAAGCAAAACATTGGAGGTTGGAGCACTTGGAGGTTGAGGACTTCTAGATCTTAGAGCCATTTTCATTGGGAATCTATCTCCCAATACATATATACATTCTAAACCCTCTAAATTATGTTAGTTTGTGTAGAAGAATCAAATAGGAACCCCATGTATTAGGAATACCCATGGTGAGGAGTTTTGACTCTTCCTCATACATTTGGAGACTTTCCCCTTTGTATTTTGACACATTTTGGGAAAAATCTGAGAATAAAATTTCTAGGTTTTGTGAATAGGATTGTTAGGTCCTAATGATGATTTAGAACATGTGGTTATGCTTAGGGTCAAGTTTGGATCCATTTGGAGTGCATATCGTAGGCATATCACAACGTATCCCGATATGCATACCAAGTGTTTGACAAATTGCCCATTGGACACACATGACTCTAAATCTCACATGGACCCTCGTTCTAGCTAGGTTTGATAATTAGATTTCTTATTATTATAAAAATACTCATATATATATGATTATGGTTGCATGTTTTCATATTTAGGAAGTAGGGGACATTGTGGACTATTTTTAGAGTTTAAGGGAGAGGGGAAAATTGTTAGCAATGTATATTTGTAGGTATATATATGTATATAAACTGTCAAGTGAAAGTGTGAGGGTCTATGTGGGCATATAAGTCTGTGAGAGTATTTGTATTGGAGAATTTGCTAAGAATAGATAGGATTTGGGGACTGATGAATGCTATCAGAGTTAGGACTGATACTTGGTATCAGTTGAGTTCTAGTTAGAACAGTAGATAGAGGAGGCTTCCTGGGTACCTGTTTGAGTTTTATTTCCTGTGTGATGTTGTGCATACAGTAAAGAATAGGTGCCTTGTTAGCTCGAGCCCATTGAACTGTAGGGTGTGGTGTCATAGGGGTTTGAGTGTCCAAAACCAATTGGGTGTTGCCTTGAATAAGTAATAGGAAGGGGGACACAATACCACCTGTGCACTAATGTGCACAGGTTTGTAACTGTTACAGTAGCCATTAGCTGCGGGTAGGGGAAACAACAGGGGGACTTGACAAGGTTTAGTAACAGACAGTAAAGGCATGGAGTGGTAAATTCTTGTAAATGTAAGGGGAATTCCTATCTTGCCAAGCAATAGGAACCCACACTCCAGTCTTAGTTCAAGATTAGTTGGTCTTGTTGCTAGAGTTATCATCCTAGTTATCTACTTCTGATTTGAAGTCTCCATGAATGATGGATAATATCAATGGAAATGAATTATAGCAACAACAATGAAATATGTTGCAGTATACAGAACATAGGAGTTTCCCTGTGTCCTATTTGGTGGTTAAAGAGTTCAGTAAACAAGGGCTATGTGTTATCAGTGGTTAGACACATGTGAGAAATGTGAGGGTGGTTGTACCAGTATAATACGTAGCTTATATAGGTAGAGTATGTGTACTAGGGAGTGTGCAAGTGTTGGTTTAAGAGAAAGAGTATTAGATTCTAATGAGTTGACACTGTGTTCCAGATTTGAGAATGGGATGTAGCTGTTGTATGGTAATATGTGATAGTGTATAGAAGAGGGATTGTTTAGAGTCAAAAACCTGTAGGAGGGTGGTGGGGAAATTTGTAGCAGTATGCATCTACCTGCAGTAGAAGCATAGGCAGGGTCTAGGGAAGCCTTGCTTGGCCTTGCACTACAGGCAGTGGGCTGCCTTGGCCTTGGCCTCGACAATAGTGGCCTAGGCATGGCAGGCTTGTGTTGGCCACAAGAGCAGTGCATGTAGGCTGCCTTGGCCTTGGCCTCGACAGTAGTGGCCTAGGCATGGCAGGCTTGTGTTGGCCACAAGAGCAGTGCATTATGGATGCATGTGTGTGTCTGTGTCAATATAAAATCAGTTAGGGACATATCATTGTATCCTTCTTGTAATTTCTGTATCAGGTTTGAGTATGCCTTATTATACATATTAGATAGAAGATAGGAGTACATGTTACTATATGCACAAGGTATACCAAGGTGAATAATAGCAGCTTGCCTAGGTAGATTGTGTATGTGTTCTAGATTATAGAAGAATTGTTAGGAGACTTGCTTGGACTTAGTAGCAATCATATAGGCCTATCTATATTATTCTTTGTTAAATGATCTTATGAAGGAGGCTTAGTATCAGTCCTCTACTCTCTATGGTCAGTCCTATATTTGATTCATCTGTGTCAGTCATATGACATATGTTTCAGTCCTTTATTTTTTTGTATCAGTCCTTGCTTCTATAGTTGTATCAGTCACTTGATACGTCATGTATCAATGTACAATTAGAGGGCTCGGGATGGTTCTATAGCAGGTAACATATATGAGGCCATCCTATATATATATGTCCTTGTTTGTATATATGTTCAGTCCATGTTTGGGAAATTGTATTCCTTGTATCAGTTTAGATAGGGGAGGCCTTGTTGCAGTCCTACACAAAATTTGTACCAGCCTTTAGATGTTGTTTAGTCCTTGTTTGCTTATTAGTATTAGTTAAGTTAGGGAGTCTTATGGCATCATTTAGTACCTCATTGGTATCAGTCAGTGAAAGGAAATTCTGTTTCAGTCAAGTAATTTGGAATATGTTAAAGGTTTGATACACTTTCATATATAACTGTCTCATACTCTAAGGGTATCTACCAATTGATTTTACCTTGTATCAGCCCTCTACATTAATTTGTATCAGTCATTGACACTATACATTAATCCTATAGTTAGCATATCAATTAAAGTTAGAAGGGTTCCATATGAAATCAGTCCAATACCATTTCCTTGTTCAGTCAACTGATGTATAGGTAAGGGCTCAGCAAGTGAGATATGCAATAGCAACAACAGCAACAAGGTATAGGCACTGGCTATAGCAAGGCAATAGCAACAACATCAGCAACAGTAGGCAACAATATAAGAGAGGGTAGGTTAGAACTTTAGTCCTATTTCAACCTATATCATTTTTCCATATTTCCTTTGTTCAGTCATGTATTTTGTTGCATCAGTTATAGGTAAGACCTATGTAAATGTATCAGTTATCGGATACATGTGTATCAGTCTAATATGCAACCTATAGCAGAGTTATAGGAGGGGATGAGCTTCTAAGAATCCTTCCTATTGTATTATGTATCAGTCCTTTTTTCCATATGTATTAATATATATATATATATATATGTGTGTGTGTGTGTGTGTGAAGCCTATAGGTATCAGTTGAATTGGGCTATGGGAGAAAGAAAATTCAGTCCTATACCCATTGTATTAGTCCCATTTATGTTGTCAGTAACAGTTATAACTGATATATAGTGTCAGTTGGTGTTAGGAGGTAGGGGAAGATAGGTAATTGCAATGTAGCAGTAGCTACAGTTGTTTGAAGGAGAGGCCTATTATATCAGTCTCATATATGATATTAGTATCAATTGTTGTAAGGGAATAGGGGGAAACTAATGGTATCATATAGGTACACTAGAGGGTATATAAGAGAATAGGGTATGAGTGTGTTGGTATTTTATGATAGAATATAGTATTGATACCATAGTACCCTAGTTAACGAATATAGCCTATAAACTTAGAATATGGTCCCAATATCCTAGAATTAGACTCCTACAACAAAGTTAGACTAATTTAATCAAGTTTAACCTAGAGTTGACCAGTTTGAGTAGCGTTGACCTACTTTGACTTTTATGACCTAGAAGAGGACTAGAAGCATGTAATTGATGCATTTAAATATATTGTTTTACACCAGAACATTTTGTAACTCATTAAATTTATAATAGGTCTTTGTGACGCCGGTTCAGATATTGATACTCAGTTGTTGCTCAGGATATCAGGCGAGTTCCTACCTCTGATTGTTTTTATCATGATAGTATCTATATTACCTGCTCTAGACTACTTTAGTTGATACTGACACACTGTTACATGGATTGATACGAAATGGATCTTATCAGGAGATATTATCCCTTATCGAATACATCAGGTGTAACCACCACTTTTCTAAAATGAGAGAAATTTTGAACTTTTATAAAATTGATTATTTAATAATAGGTTTAAATTATGTTATTGATTTATTGGTAAATTTTTATTTTTTTAATATCATTAAATTAGTTTTTTGTGATTTTGTTCTTTGGCTAGTGTAACCATAGAGCTGCTTAGCCTAGAGACTAACCATGACCATGGAGGCCTAACCCATGTGATTAGATTAACTAATTACCACTTTTTAGGCTAAGGGTATTTTGGTCATTTTATGACTTTTGAATTATTTAGGATTTTGATTAATTGGTAAATTTTAGATTATTTTAATAATATTTAAATTGATGTATTGTGATTTTGGTCATTTTTTATATTTTAATATTTTGGGAATTTTTATATTTTAATATTGATTTTACGGGATTTGTTTAGTCGGGTTTGAGTTTAGTTTCGTTCCGACTTTTGTTAGTGATCCGGATAGTTTAGACTCTAGACGGGACCCCAAGATTAGTTAGTCATGGTCCACAAACTCCACTAATTATGTTAGTAAGTTTAGACTAATCCTACTTGTTAGATTGGTTAAGTTAGAGGCTTAAATTTAACCCTTTTGATCTCAAACTTGAACCTAACTTAAAATTAACCAAGGGAGTTTAGTAGGGGCCTTATTGGGCTTTCCCCCAAGGACAAAATAGGGCAATGATGGTAGCCACTATAGGTAGGTTAGCCCTCCTTTTATTTCATTCTATCTTTCCTATTTTCCTTCACAAAGTGTTCTTTCCCAAATTAGAAAGCTCCCCTCTTTGATTTGATCTCTAAATCTCTTCATTCCTCCACCAAAACTTCCATCCAACCTTTTCATACTATCAAGGGAGGGTGCTAGCAAAGATTTGTATCAAAGTGCAAGGAGAAGTGTCCATTTTGGAAGGATCTTCCTATCGGAGCCGTGTCCTTGAGAGTATCATTGGGATCCTACTCCCAATAGGTAAAACCAACCCTTTAAATTGATTTCCTATGCATATTAGTTAGTTTTGAATCCATAGGATCTACCCCCATGTATGTACCCCCTTTAGATTCAAGTTTGAGGCCATTTGGAACTATCTAGAGCAAGTTAGAATTGTGTCTTGTGTGCTACTTACTAGATCTCAAATTAGGATACCTCATGTGTTTGGTTTAATGTCTAATAGGTTTAATTGTATTTTAATTTCAGTTTTAGACATGTTAGAGGAAGGATTGATGTTAGTTAGGATGGTTAGAATGAGTTTCATTTGGATACCCATGGTTAGATCTAAGTGGTTTTGTCTACATGTCATATTTTTAGCCTCAACTTGTCATTTTAGTATCTCTTTATGTAATGGACTGTTTTGTATATATATAATAGGTATGTTAGATATATTTCATATATTTAGATGTGTGTGGATATATTGTTAGTGGTGTGCTTGTGTTAGAGGAGAGGGGAGTGTGGTTTGATGTGTGCCTTGAGTGGTATGGAGAGTGAGATGTGTTTCTTTTATCCAAACAACCCAAATTCGTCATAAAATTCATCCACGTTTTTAGTAGCCATAGTAACTTAGAAATATCATAACTTTTACCTTAGAACTCCAATTAATCTTCTATTTTTTTAAAAGAACCATATCGAAGTTAGCTTTCCAAATATATATATATATTAATAGGTCAAATGCATTCTAGAACTTTCTGTAGAATTGTTTGAGTAACAGCTGTATGAAAGACGAACGCGTTTCGATATTTTTGCAATTTCGGGAGCTTCCGGACACGAAAATGCGATCCGTTTGAAGTTTCAGAAATCTAATACAAAGGGCTGCAACATACTTTAATCCTAGAATTTAGTGAAGGCCCAATTGGTACAATATTGATTTTAAGTAGAAGAGTGACCATACGATATAGGCATTTTGTGTAACCTATGAGCCTATATATATTATTGTTAGGTAATATTTGTTTGTATGAGTGTTAGTTAGATAGTAGATGTTAGTATTTTATTAGATATTTGATATGTTATTAGATAGTTTGATGTTAGATATCTAGTATGTTAGATATTGATATGTTAGTAGGTTATGTTAGTTCTAGATATTGGTATGTTAGCAAGTTAGTCTCTATATATTATTTGTTAAATATTAGTTAAGATGTTATGTTAGTACATTAGATAGTTAGTTAATTAGATATTTGAGGGGTATCTTGGTATCTCATGATACCAAGTTAGTATCTTAAGGTAAATATGAATTACCTTTACCTTCAAGGTAAATGATTAGTTTACCTTATGACCAAGGTATGGTATCAAGGTACCAAGGTAAGGTATCAAGGTAAGGTATAGGTTTACCCAAGTTAAGGTATTGGATTGCAACCAAGGTATTGGTATTGAGATGCCAATATGACCAAGTTTGATATGATATACTAGTGTTAGTGGATTAGTGTCTAAGTGTTTGAGTTTAAGTAGGTGATGTTAGATTGTGGAAGGGTTATATAGATAGGTATATATATTTTTGGGTTATACAGTATCTATATATATTATGAGAGTATATATATATATGTTATGGTTCATAGTGAGGATATGTATATACTTGATATATGATATTTATATGTATGTGTTAGGGTGCTACTATATGCGTAAGGATATATGTGGTATGTATATATATTAATATATCCTAAGTATCATAGATATTGACCACTAATCTAAGTTTGACCAAAACCCTAGAAGCTTAACCCTGACTCCTAGTTTGACTCAAGGTGGACCAGAGTTGACCAAGAGTTGACTTTGACGTATATTGACTTAGAAACATGTAGATTGCATTGTAAATTTCAATCATTTCAAATTGAACTCTTTATAACATGTATTGATCTAATTAGGACTCTATGACATCAGTTCAGATATCTATTCATATATCAGTCATTCAAAGTATCAAGCGAGTACATTCTCTGATAGTTTTATTATGTTGATATATCATGTGATGCATGTTATACTAGTGTTCTATCTTGATTCTGACACGATGGACTCACGGATTGGTATTTTATGGATTCCTTGACTTGAGATACATGATTTTATGACTATCATGAATAATGTAAATCATGACTAATTCATCTATCATGAATAATGAAATGTGTGTCGAAGAACCTGGATTCCATGTGTACTAGTCGGGCAGAGAAATACCTAGGAGACATGTGAACATACCCTTTCTATCCCGTTGATCTTGCGTGAATAATAGCGGCTACACACGTAGGTATATGGTTTGCTGGATATCTCCCTCTAGCCGTTCACATGACAAATTGGTATTTTAAATCACTGGTCGAGACACAAATTCTCTAAGTTGTCTATTACATACCTTGCATAACAGGTTTACCATTATTACATATTTGTCTGTTCTCATATGTTCTTTATACACTTGTTTTTTTATTATACATTACCTCTATAACTTGATCATCAAGAATTTCATTATTATTTCATACTCATAGCGCTTGTCAATTATTTTGAACTGTTAGAGGTGATGTGCTCGTTCCATCCTGACTGGATATATTGACAAATATTATAGATGATATAGATGACTGTCCTACCTTCTATGAGGCTTATGAGGATGGTACACAGCAGCCAGAGGAGGTAGTTAGTCCAGTAGAGTGTGCTTAGTTATAACTTAGTACTTTATAGCTTTCAGTTTGTATCAGATTATTCCGATTGTTAGTTGAGACTTATTTATATTCAGGACTTGTATTTATTTGTGTTAGACATCTATTTTGTGTGGTGTGATAACTCTATTTATGTTCAATTTTTTTCTTTTATCTGATTCCATATCGTTCTCTATCTTCCTTAGACTTGTGATTGAGATTATATAGTAGAGATGTTATATTATACCTCCGTGCGGAGATGACATGTTTATATATCTTGTTGTTAGATTTAGATGTTATAGATGACCTATACAGCTTTCTACCGTCGATATTACGGCGTAGGCTGGACGTACTCACATTCTCGTGTCCCTAAACAGGGTACAGGTCGTGACATCAGGTATTTTATGTTCATGTACTTTATCATGTGCATTATGTACTTCTTGTATTTGTATTATTCATGTACTCTCATGTGCTCACATATACTCTCATGTGCTCTTATATGCTTCATGTGCAACTAACAATCATGTACATAACATATCATGATCAGATCCAAGTGTATTGATTGGGGAAGAAAAGTAGAATATAGTTATGTGATTAAATCCTTTGGTGTAAATCATGTATATGTTGATTATTCCTTCACGTATAATTGAGTTACTGTAGAATAATCATGTACAACCTAAACCAATCACATAACTAACTTGTGCTCTAAATCACTTATGTTTATTTCAAGTTAATATGTTCCTTATCTTATTCATGTACTCATTTTCCTTATATCTTCATGATACTATTTCTCTATATTTCTATTCCAGTATATTATGTATACTATTCTATTATAAGTTATATATTTTCTACCATGTATGAAACTGCTTTCAGAGTTATATACTTCGCTCCAATCCTGACTAGATATATTTTTCAGAGATTTTGGAGGACTTTTGCATGACTTATTATGGAGCAGGCGTCGGTGACATTTATGACTTGGATCACTAAGAGGATCCTGCTAGCTTAGAAGAGACACCAGTAGTGCCTAGTCAGATAACTAGAATATTTGTCTGGATTTGTCTCCAGTTATCTTTCTGAGATGTCTTATTATACTATCTACTCTTTGAGATGTATTGTTGACGCTTAGACTTATTTCTATTTGGTTGTATTACACTTTTGACATCTATTTATTTCCTTATCGTGCTATTATTCTTCTTTAGCTTTTTGTGATTGAGATTGTATCTTTCTACGATTGTCCTCCGTATGGAAAGTTATTGTCGACAGGTACATTTATATTATGTTATAGTTAGTTGTGCAACCTAGGACAGCGGTCTACAGCCAATACTGCGGCGTAGGCTGGACGTACCCACGGTCTCGTGCCCTTTCACCGGGTGTGAGTCGTAACACTTCCTTGTCTTTATTACCATGCTCTCATGCTTTTCCTCACATGTTTCATACCATGATTCTCTATTTATCCACTTAGCACGTATTTCAGTATAATTTATTATTTTATAGATTTTATCAATTATTGAAACTGTTGTTAGAATGTACTCGTTCCATTCCTGACTGAAAAATAATTTTTTAGGTTAGTCGTGACTACTCGTAGCATTAGGCAGATACAGGTAAACATGAAGGCCAAAACTTAGAAGACTAGTTAGATAGTTGAGTTAGTTGTTTCATATTTTGTGAGACTTTATATTTTTTTAAGCAAATGTAAACCTGTGAATATTGTAAATTAATTTAATTTTGTGAATGAGCAATTATTGTGATTTTTTAGCATTATGGTCTAGACAGCGTTCTACCGCCGATGCTACAGCGTAGGCTGGTCTTGGACACGCACTTGCATCCCGAAAGGCGGGTATGGGTCATGACAAGTTTTTTGGTGGCCCATGCCGGTCAGTTGTTACAAAAGATTGCGAACTCGTGATAGTACATAAGCTAGTTGTACTATTGCGAGCCTGCGACTAGGAAATGCTCATTCAAAATTAAGAGTAATTTGATTTTTAAGAGAATGGATAGGACTAGGTGTAATGTTCCTATTTTGAAATACGTATATGACCGTATTATTGTATTACGAGGATTTTAAAATTTGGTATTGTTAAAATTTTATTATTAAATTATTGGAGATGAATTTTTCCTATTATTATTAATGTTATTATTAATTTTCTTGTTCCAATTATACCCTCCCAAAATATCTAACCTAACTCCCTCTCTCCTCCCTCACATTTCCCACACTCACACTCTTTCTCTCTCCTCCCTCTCTGTCGGCAGGAGAACACCCCCCCCCAATTCCTTTCTCTCTCTCAGCTCATCATCCCTCTCCCTCAACTCTCTCTCTCCCCTTCTCTCGAGCTCCCCTCACCCCCTCCTCTCGGCCTCCTCCCATGGTTGCGGTCGCCCACCACTGTAGCCGCCGTCACTACTTCAGCCACCACCGCCATGGCGACCACCCCCATCATCGCCGTCGTCTCCCTCGCCACCATCGCCCCCGTCTCCAGCCCTCGCCACCGCCGCCATCACCCTCCAGCACCGCCACCGCCACTGCCATCAGTCATCTCCGCCACCACTTTCGGCCGCCACCATCATCATCGTCGCCATCTCCATCCTCCCTCCGCCGTCGCGAGCCCCCTACCGCCGCCGTCGACCCCAGCTCCGACGCCGGTAAGCCTCTCCTCTGGCCTCCCCTCTTCTTCTGTCTTCTCCTCCGCCCGGAGCTGTCGCGACCTGGCCGAGCTCCGAGCTCCTCCGCCCTAATCTCTGTGTACTCCTCCGCCTTCCCCCCCTTTTCCTTTCCTGGCGACCATCATCGCCGTCGAGCCTCGCTGGCCGCGCCAGCCTCGAGTGGCGGGTCGCCCTTGGGCCCCGTGCTACTCGAGCAGTGTGCAGCCTTGGGAGTCGTGCTCTCCTCGGGCCGCGTGTATGCTTGACTTGCGTGTTTCCTCGTTTCTCGTGCTTCTCGGGATGTGTGCCTCGATTTGTGTGCTGTCCTATTTTCCATGCACCTCGATCCACGCGCTGCCTAGGGCAGCGGGACGCCTTGAGCCCCGTGCTGCCTCGGGCACCATGCCACCTCGGTTTGTACACCGCTTCGTTTTTCGTGCCTCGGCCTTTGTGCCTATCTTGATTCTCGTTTCGCATCGATCCGCGTACACGCATCGACTTGTGTGCCGTATCGGTTTGCGTGCCACCTTGGACTTTGTGCTATCTCGATTTGCGTATATGTACGGATTTACGTGCCGCCTCGGTTGTGTGCAGCATTGGACTCTGCACCTTTTCGATTTGTGTGAACACATCGATTTGTGTGCCGCATCAATTTACGTGCTCCTTGGACCTTGGTTCGTCTCGATTTACGTGCACGTCTCGATTTACATGCACGTTTATGTTTCTCGTTCGTCTCGATATTCGAGTCATCTCGATTCTCGTGTGCGTCTCGATATACGTACGCGTCTCGATTTACATGCCCATATCGGTCCGCGTGCCTTGGTTTTCGTGCCAGATCCCTGTGCTGCTTGCGGGACCCGTACGGTATAGCCACGTGCCATTCTAAGTGATTTTGTCATTATTTTATTATTTAATTCTAATGATTGTTTATTGTGTGTTCTGAGGATCTCGATTGGCGTGCTAGCTTGGATTGCGACTGCCGAAGACTTGCTTACCTAGCCGAGCCCTCTAGGCAAGTATCCCTTGCTCATCGACGGCTCTTGCCCTCTCTCCTGGATTTTATTTTATTTAATTAATTTGTACTTGCAAATTTTATAACCATGATTAGTGTAGCCTAGTAGTAGATCTGCCATGATGATAACTTAGGATAGCTTGGTCCGATACCGGGATAGACCGTATCGGACAACTCGGATGGGTCATCCACACCTCTGAGGACACGAGCACGACTCACATGTATGGATTGTCCCTGTATGCCCCATGTCCGACTCGCGGTCGGGTAACGTCTTGGCAAACTATTCTTGTGGCTGTGATTGCGCTTGGGTTAGAATTACGAGCATGTACTGTGATACACCCTGCGAGGCGGTTATTTTATTATTATGCATGTTGGCTTGGCGCCCAGTACGCATTGTAGCGCTGCTGGAGGCCGGGACTTAGTGGTCTCGGGTTCGATTGATTTTCTAGTACGCATCGTAGTGCTGCTGGAGGCCGAGACTTAGTGTTCTCGGCTATCGACTTGTTCCCAGTACGCATCATAGTGCTGCTGGTAGCTGAGACTTAGTGTTCTCAGCCTGCGATTCTGCGATTCTGCGGCGGGTTGCACCGAGTGGTTTTAGCCCCAATTTGCTGGGAGCTCCTGTCCAGAATACAGAGAAGACTCTGCCGGATTCTTCCAAAATTCCCGATCGGGAATTTGGTTCGAAGGACTGGGCAGAACCATTCCTTTGGTTTGCTGGACTGGGCTCGTGCCTGTTCACCTTGGTATAGTATACCTGATCCCATTGCCTGCCAGGTAGACTCCCGACTAGATTAGTCGCCTAGCGTCTTGACATGTCTTGTCCGTCGGATAGCGTAAGGAGAACGGTTCCACTCGGGAGACGGTCTGCAACCCTGGTCCTTGTTTGGTTTAAGGGTTGTGGATTTGCTCCAGAGCGGTCCATGTAATCCTTGCCACTTCCGGCGGCATTTATTACCGGACTCTTGTCCCCTGACCCTTCATCCTAGGGGTTGTCCTAGTCTGTCAGATAGAGCTGACAGCTGTCCTATGTATTGGGAGTTGCGACTTGTGGATATGACCGAGGATTGATTATTATGGAGAGTACGATCTTGGGATATTGACTTGGTGGATCTATGTGGATTCTTGGATTTTGGTGATTTCGAATATTTCGTAGAACGAGGAGAATATCGAGGGTATTATTATATGATTTTTACTCGACTTCCCAAATGCCCAAACCTGGTACCTTTGTGTATTCCAGTAGTTGGGGAACCTGGTTTGATTGCTGTGTCTTGGTAGTTGAGGGGCTTGTTTTCTAGTGGCTTGTGATTATTGACTTGGAGGATTCTTGTGAGTCAGAGGGCCTAGCATTGTTAGGGGAAATGAGCTTGGTATTTGGTGGTTGTCTTTATTGACGTGATATTCACTCCATCATGGATGGGAGACTCTTGCTAGATTGATCTGGTGGATGGACCGACTTGATAATTTGAGCTGTAGGTTCCCATGTGTACTTGACAGACTATTATAGTGGAGATTTTGATCTTGTACCCGACTTGATGTCCATGTCACGAATTGGGCATGTGACTTCTTGTGACTGATAGGTTTGACCTTGTTCCTGGTATTACACGATGACCTGGACCTGTCTTGATTCTTGATAGTGGCCCGTAGAGGTGCATTCCTGACTAGCACTTTGGACTTGACAGTAAACCTGGCATGTATACTCTTGATTCTTGATAGTGGCCCGTGGTGGCGCACTCCTGACTAGTACTCTTGACATGATATGTTTACTCTTGACCGCTGTTGCGACAGCCAGTCCTGACTTGCTAGACATGACCCCGTCTTGACACCGTGGTTGATTTTTCTTGATTGTGCTTGTATAAGCCACCAGTCCAGTCTTGTCTTGTATCATGTCTAGGATATGGATCCCTGAGTACCACGGTCAGGGATCCATAATAAAAATGACTAGGCTAATAACTAGATTAATCATGTAGTTCATGGGGACTTCCCAGTGACCTGTTGCTTGTCTGGCCCCGGCCCTATGTATCTATATATATACTAGGGATTTGTTGCTATCCGTCGAGATGAGCGCATTTCCAGCCCTCCGTCGAGTGTGGCACTTCTTTAGGGCACATGTATCTTACTGCAGTGTGCCTGCTATATCTATCTTTTTCTTTTGCTGGGGCCATTCGGGTAGTAGCAAGCAGGAGCTGGACTTTGAAGTCTCATTGCATCTTGTTAGTAATTAGGCCTGTGATAACCCTAGTTAGCTAATAATAGCAAGCCGTAGGCATTGTGTGGCCGCTTGTCCTTCTGTGTCGTTTGGCTTGTTGCCTGTTAGCCAGCTGATATCGATTTCCAGCTGGCAATGCAGGTGTTAGTGGATGCTAGGGAGATTGTGATTGTGTTCGCTTCACTATACTTGTGGATTGTTATCGTGCGTTGGTACCGCACGATCCCTTACCTTTATTTACTGTTTTTAGATGTTATTCTTGTCATATTTTATCCTGCTGGTTTTCTTCGCCCGTCCTTGAGCCTTCCTTTCTGGTACTTGCTGCGGTTGGCCTGACCAACCCTGGATTGTTCCCAGATTGTCTGAGACCGACCCGGTGGATCTTCCAGACTTGGCTTGGAGGGTGTGCTTCAGTTCCAGACCATGCTAGGAACTGTGGGAAGGTATACTTGTCTACACTATTATCCCGTACTGTAGATTCCTGATTTTCATATGAGTATTTCCTGTTTTCATATGATTACCTCTCTTGATATTGTTTCGTTGTGATTTACCTGTGGATATGAGATCGGATTTAGGCCATAGATTGATTGCATGCTAGGATACCCAACCAGACTGGACAGCCGTCATCACCGTATAGCGTATTTGTACCTTATACGGTGTAGCTGGCCGTGTACGT
Organism: Iris pallida; assembly: GCA_029216955.1. NCBI lineage: Eukaryota > Viridiplantae > Streptophyta > Magnoliopsida > Asparagales > Iridaceae > Iris > Iris pallida. The sequence continues at coordinate 28,266,269 of JANAVB010025598.1, read as the reverse complement.
CCCCGTATTCCGTTACTGGGGCGTGACACTAGGGGTCCCTAATTTAATTTGACTGTTGGGTAGTTAGGGTTGCTATATAGGCCATGTGATTTCGGTAGGGACTTATTGAATCCTACACCCAATTAGCTAACTTAGAGGAATTTTCCTAGAAGGAGGTGCTATTGTGTTTTGACATGATGGTTGGATCAAAGGTGGGTAGACTATTCACTCGGTAACTTAGACCTTCCTAGAATTTAATTCCTAAATTATTCAAATTATCTTTTCTGCTCCCTAAATATTATCACCATTACCCGTATGAATTAGTTATTTTCCATTGGCCATAAGTAATTATTTTTCCTAAGAGTTTATATTTTATTTCCATCCATTTAGTTGGAACCTAACATGAACCAACTATCCATACATCTATTCCGAGTCAGTTTTGTTGAAATTCAAGATATATATATATATATATATATATATATATATATATATGAAAGATAATCTCCGAGATGCAGATCCCCCTTCCCCTTCCTAGCGTGGTCCCCCATTCCCCCGTGGCCCTCCCGGCCATCGCCGCGTAGATCCAGCCGGCCGCCTTTGTAACCCCACCTTCCCTGAAATATTAGTTTTTTGTATTTTTCTGGTATTTTAGAACTTTAGACATATTTATCTATGGTTTGTTTTTTGAAATATTAATTTTTTTAGCATCATGATGTTGTTTCAAACTATTTGAATCATTTTTGGTAGCTATTGAAATTTTAATAACTTAATAGTCCTTTAATCAATTTTCTTATTTTTCTTAATAAATTTGATTGGTTATTTAGCTCAAGAGAGTAATTCAAATTTTGGTTACAAATTAAGTTTCCCTCCATTTGTAACAACTTTTGTAACCAACTTCCTAACAACCTAACAACTCCAACCACTTTTTGAGTAGATTTTGTAAATACATAATTGATTGGGGACCTATTGCAAAATATTAATTCTTCTCTTTAAACATTATTTAATCCACTCACTCTCTCTCTCTCTTATTTCATTTTTTTCCTCTCTGTTCATTCAAGGAGCAGAGTCGAGCTCTTTCCTTCTCCTATTTCCCCCCCAAATTTCTAGCCAAACCCTAAATTCTTTGGAGTTGGCCATGGCGAGTTTGGCGGATCTTGCTCAGAGCGGCGTCTGAGCCACCCTCGACGAACGCCATCTTTTTCGACGGATTTCTCGGCGAAGCCCGGCCACTACAGCGGTGACTAAGCTCCGATTTTCCGACGATGCAACTGTTTACAACGGCGACATGACTCCTTCTCCGGCGATCCGCTCTTATCCGGCGACGCCGAGGCCTCCTTCCTGACGGTTTTCTCCTTCGCGACGATTGCGACAACACCGACTCTGGTGTTTCCTCATACCTGTAAGTTCGTCGAACTTTTCCACTTGTTCTTTCTTCCCGATTGTTTCAATTGATACTGAATGATCGGTCGTCCGATCATCTGTTCCAACAAATCTTGACAGCGACTTTCAGTCAGCACAAACAGAGGTTTCTCCGACGATTCGATCTCCATCGTCGACTCTTCGTCTCGACGTTCTTCTCTAGCGACCGATTGAGTTCCCAGGATCTTCTCAGTAGATCGGGACTCAGATTCTTGATCTGGTAAGTCTCGATTGGAAATTGAATTTAACTTTGTACGATTTCAATCCAATTTGCACCTCAACTATTTTCCTTAATGTCTCGAACAGGTTTTTGTTTGTGTCTGGACTTGAGTGGGATCGAATCGGACACGAATTTCAGATCGATTTCTTCTTAGGTATCAATTTATATTTCTTGATAAGTTAGAACTTGTGTCGTGAATTTTGAATGAATGATCTGGACAGGGTGTATACCGAGTTATGGGAAGCTATGGTTGGTTGTGTCCAAGATATTAGCGTGTCCAGCCTAGTCGGGTTCGGTGTGGAGTTGTGTGCAGGGAATCAGCCGGGTTAGCGAGGGTGCGAATTCTTTTATTTTAGTTCGATTTGGTTGTATATTCTTTTGAAGGGTTGGTTCTGTATATGTCAATTGGTTGTTTGAAGAAGGATAGATTAGTTGTATTGTTTTAATTAGGGAGTAACGGCTAGCTTTGAATTTGGTGTATATGTGTTGGGTTGTATTTTGCAGTTCGACTTTAGTAGTAATCGATTTTGTTGCCTTGAAATCATTCAACGGCTATGGCTGAACAGGGGTTCATTGAGTTTAATTGGCAATGGAGAAGTAGTACTCTAGTGGTGGGGCATGGATTCTATAATTGAGTGATCAGGCGAGGTAAAATCAGAGGGAAGGGTTTCATTGTATACTATGTTGCTGTTGTGTATGTTCTTTCTTTGAAGAAGAAGTTGGGTGGAATTAGTACGGTTGTTGGACCTTATTTCTGTAGGTAATTTGCTAAGCTCTGGGTTGTAGTTGGGCATAAGCATCAGGTTGATGGCTGAGCCTAGGTAGGCTGGGCCAAGGAGAAGTATTTGGGTGTATTAATGTTGGAGATTTGTATTTGTAAATTTTGCTAGGCTTGGGTTATGAGTAGTTCTGTAACTTTGATTTGTCTTGGAAGAGAGAGGTAGCCGTTAGTTCAAACGTGTAATGCTATTTGATGGTAGTATGTTTCTGTTGAAGTTTTGTTCCTATATTTGGCTGAGTTTGATTTACTTTAATTATGCTAAATTAGAGTTGTGTTTTTGGCAAGAGAAGGAAATAAAAGTAGGGTTGGTCTTGGATTATTTTTGAACTATCATCAATAATATTATAATTGCTAGTATTTTTTATTATTAAATTCATATTAATATTTTAGTTTATGTTACAGGTATAATCAAACCTACTTAGTTAAACTACTATTTTACCAGTAGGAAGTATCTTAATGTTCTAAAATGGTCGTTTAAATGGTTTATAGACCTTTATTAAAATTATGTTGCTACTAAGAAATGTTTTCAAATAAGCATTATAACTCTAGTTAATATTGCTTTGCTTAAACTCTACTTATCTAGTATCTATTTAATTAGCCATATTGCTAGCTAGTCAAAATATATAAATAGTAGTACCTTAATTACTTATTAAAGTTTATTTAAATATTTTGGCTAATATGTATTCTATTTTATGAATATATATATATATAACTAGTAATATTGATTGTAATCCATGAGTATTATTCTAACTAATTGGTTAGTTACAGTTAATGCCAAATAGTTAACTTGTTTAGAATCATAACCAAATTTGTACCCTAACCCAGGTAGATTTACAGATTACCACATTCATATTTTCGATCTTCCAGTGCAAGGCAAGTACACCGACTCGACCCCTTTACTCTGTATTTCTGTCTTGCTTCATGTTCTCATATTGACATGTTGTACTCACGATTGTTCATTGTTCATAGTTCATCTACTACAACAAAAAGACCTATTAATGACGCTCGACAAGGAGTTTTAATGACGGCTGATACATAAGCGTTATTAAGTTGAAAAATACCTTTTTTCTATGACGGTTTGGGCTAATTCTGGACTTTTTATAACGTTTATAAAATAAAGCGTTATTAATAGTTTAGAGCGGTGGCAAACTTGTAATATTTGTTAAGTTCATTTTTTGACAAAATCCCGCGCTTCAACAAAAAATTTTCTCTCCCTCTGGTTCTGGTCTTCTCCTTCTCCGATCCTTTCTTCTCCCTCCTCTCCTCCAACTCCAAAATCCCATTGATCCAAAACCCTAACTCTAGTTTAGCAACACCCTCCTCTCCTCCTCTTCTTCTCCTTCCTTTTCCCCAACTCCAAAACCCTAACCCTAGATACAAAACCCTAAACCTAGTTAGAAAGGGAGGAGGAGATGGGGAGGGAGCTGGCGGCGTGGGTCGGCTTCGGATCGGGTTTAGTGGGATCCGCCAAGCAGTTATCTTTTTGGCTTTCGCTGGTCGTCGATTCCCCTTCTTCTCCCTCCTTCCCCCACTCCGATCCACAAATGAGCTCAAAACTCTAACCCTAACCCCATCCCATCCCTCCCCCGAAAAAGGAAAAAAAAATGGAGACATCACCGATCGACGCATCCACCTCCCTCCCCTTCGCAAAATGGAGATCGTACTTCTCCCGCCGCTTCCAGCACTTCCTCGACCGGTCGACCCCCCACCCCGTGGGAAGGTGGCTGGGGAACCTTGCGATCGTGTCCCTCTACGCACTCAGGGTCTACTTGATCCAGGGGTTCTACGTCGTCTCCTACGGATTGGGGATCTACTTGCTCAACCTCTTGATCGGCTTCCTCTCACCGGTCGTGGATCCGTAGTTTGAGGGACGGGACGGGGCCTCGTTGCCGACGAGGGGGTCCGACGAGTTCAAGCCCTTCATGCGCCGCCTTCCCGAGTTCAAGTTCTGGTAATTACTTACTACCCTCTTTTTTTGAGCTATATCGGTTGAAATCTGAAGATTTCTAGCAGAGAAGCCCTGGCATTGGGTGCCGTGTCTGTGCCTTGTAAATGTGCTAGGACACTATGTGTAGTGTCAGTATCAGATTTGGACACCACTCGTGTCAGTATCATGGCGATAAAGAGGAAGGATATTGGTTTTGGTACTGTAGGTATAGGTATTGGTATTGGTTAAGCTGCATGGAGAGAGGTTCTGTGGGTTAGCCATTGAAGTCGGGATTCAAATTGGAGGTGAAGAAGATGTTATGATCCATTGGTGAAGAAGATGTTCTCATACACTTACCACCCCCCTCTGTTGTTCATCTTATAATGTTCAAAATTTTGGAGGTGAAGAAGATGTTATGATCCATTGGTTACATCTTCTGTTGTTCATGGCCGATCCATCGACCACAAGAACATGTAACATACACTTACCACCCCTTCTCTGCTGCAAAATTCTCATTTTCTTCCCTATATATATCAGCAATCCATGAGCTTGTGACTTTGGGAAAATTCTGAGATAGATATGCTGCAAAACTCAGTTAAGCATTGTATGCTGCAAAACTCGGTTAAGCATTGTAGGTATATCGAGCCAACAATCTTGATAGATCCTCCATTAAATTGAATGAGTGTATAGCTCCCCTTAGGCGATGATGACAACTAAACAAAGAAAGTGTACTTTCCCCTTTATCCCTTCTTGATTCTTTTAAGGTTGGTGGCAAGTAAAACTGTTTTAGTAGAAAGTGATGAGTTTCCATTCATTTGCAACTTGCTGTGGAGCTGGTGCCATTAATCTTGCACTTTTTGCTAACTGTAGAGAAAATTAACATTGTATTATATGATGTCTGAATTCATACTTTAGACTACCATTTTTTCTCGTCTTGTATTCTCATTTATCCTTCAATTTCTTCTCTATTTCTCTTCCTCGGCCAATGGCGAGGCACACAGTGCAGCCATTACTTGTCAGGGGAATTAGAATTAAGGAGAGGAGATGAGAGGAGAGGAAAAAAGGAAAAGGAAAAAGGAAAAGAAGAAGAACAAGAATTTTTTTTGGCAATGATGATTTGGCTGCTCCTTCAGATGGCGAGGCAGCTCCATTGCAGCCATTTGCTGGAAGAAGGAATGATGAGAGTGGGGGTCCACCTCCAATTGTAAGTGAGTAATCATGGACTGAAGCTGAATCTGAGCCTCTTCTCGCTAATTTATGTACCTCTTGGAGCTATTTATGTTATCATTTTCTCTGCTTATGTTATCATTTTTAGGCCAATGAACTGAAGAGAGAAGATCTTAAAGGTTCAAAGGTAATTTCTTTACTATTTTTTCAGTTATAGCTGTAAGCAAAGTGAGTGGTCCATAAGTAGCTTCAAGTTTGGCTTGAAAATTTGATATTGTTTGACAATTTGTTCAGCAAGTTGAGCTTGGATTACTTAAGTTTATCATTTGGCACATGAAGGAACAAGCTTCATGCAAAGATAGCAAAACTCTTTACAAAAAAAAGATTATTAATTTCTGTTTGAAGCTAATCATGGCCAATCATGTAGCGATGGAGGGATTGAGAAGGATGTTCATGGAAATAAAACAGTGAACGCATTGAGAAGGATGTCCATGGAATTAAAACAGGCTGTTGAAATGATAAAAAGTGCTTTGTGATAACAACTTTCTTTGTAGTCAAAGCTCCTTAGAAAAATTTAACTAAATACATTACTTTCCCCTTCGTACATATTCGGATGATGTGGTGCCTAGTACATGATAGCACAAAAGAGCATCACTTGATAACAGGAATAAATTTTTTTACAGTAAATTTTCTGTGCTAGGTTCCTGTTTTTATTAGTCATCTTTTATCATTTGTATGCTTGGAAAGAACTTAGTCCCATTCTACTTTAAACTTAGGAAAGCTCAGAAGGGGCGTGCTGCACTCTTCAAGGTCTTAAAGACTAGTCGTCTATTAGTTTTTTGGTTCCAGTTGCAGATTTTTTTTCTTTTCTTTTTTCCTTTGTCATTTTTCCTTCTCTCTTATTAAGCTACTCTAGCAAGTAAAGACTTATTAAAGATTTTTGAAGGATACGTCATTATTCTGTTACATAAGTGGGTTAAGTTCATTTGTCATTGCAACGGAGGACTATTGGAAGTTCATTGGTTGCTACTGGTTTTTGCTGCACTTTACAGATGTATGAGATATCTATTTGCAGTTGGTGGGAAAAGCCCCTGCAGGTTCCTTACTTTATTGCAAGCTACTTTATTATACCTTAATCTTCTGATAATGGTGATTTCTTCATCTGTCTTCCAGCTTGCAGAGTAGTGTATGCAACTTAATTTTCTACCCTTTTATGATGCTATTCCTATTTGAAGTGTGACATTCCAAATGCAATATGGTTGTTGGTCAAAGTCTGTGATATCTGTGGAGATGCTGGCCAAGAGGAGTTAGTTGCCATCTGTAGTATATGTACTGATGGCGCTGGTGAGGGTTCAGGCGAGAGTAAGGGATCAGAGAATGAGGCTCTCCCACGACTGCGCCGGCTGCAGCAGCACCAAGTCGTCGCTCAGCTGCGACACTACTTCTCTTTGGGACTCCCGATATCTTCAAGAGATGGCAGAGAAAAGATCCATGGTCAGAATCTACATAAGTAAATATTTCTAATAATTTGGTTAGCAAAAGAGAGATTTATTCCTATTTTTTGGGTACATTCTGTATTTGGATATTCAACGTAATGAAGATGTTGATATGTACTCTATTTTGAGAAATGTAATAAAGATGGTGATATATAATGTTAAGTTTTTGGAATGTAATATATACTGTGCAGTATAGAGCATTATAAATATGCTAATTTGAATAGTATAAAGTGTTATAAATGTGCTGTATTGAGCCTGTACATATTATCTATTCATGACGTTTTAAAATTGTTCTGAATTGTGCACTATATATTAACTATTCATAACGCTTTTATAGAAACTATTCATGACGGTTATTTTATGACGCTTTTAAAAAACATTTATATCACCCGTTTTCATAACGGTTGCTGTAGAAAAAAAACGTCATGGTTCGTCATTAATGATGCTTTTTAGCCGTCATTAAAAGGGTTTTTTGTTGTAGTGATCGTTCATAGTTCATTGATTCAGGGTTCTTTATTGTACATTGGGGTGGAGAAATACTACAAATATGTGACCAAACCTACTTTAGCTAGGCATTGACTAATAGCTTAGGTCTCACATCGTGCACGTGGGACTCTAAGCCGTACCATCATCGTTCATTGTTTATCCAGCCGGTCACATACTCTGATAGTTATTTCAAATACATGTTACACTGATAATATAGTTCATTGTTCAGGATCTGGTACTATAGATTCATCGTTATTCATGTACCATGGTTTAATATTCCTGTCTTGTACCATAGTTCATATTGTGATTCTCTTTCATGCATTTCAGTTTATATTGTTTAGTAGTTCTTGTTGGGGTTGTACTTTGCTCTTTTTCTGACAGGATACATTGCAGGTATGCTTGAGGATGATGTTCCATCTTTATGGGCCAGAGCCCGAAGCCAGGATAGAGTTGTACCTCAGGATAGATTTAGAATTTCAGAATTATGGTTAGATCTTTCTTAGATTGTTTAGAGATTTTATCATGTATTGTATTGAGGATTGTATAATTTTATTCATGTTATGGATTCGTCTCCGAATGATATTGTACCAATAACTTGTGGATTGTGGTGATTCTGGGAACGTGTATAGTAGCTGTGTTATTTTATATATCTTGTATCTTGGAGTTTTCCTTAGAATTGTACAGCTTACTTCGTCGTGTCCATCGATGAAGGTTGGGCGTGTCCGACTCGTGTACGATTATTCGGGAGCGGGTCGTGACATGTTTTTAGTGGTGGCCCATGCAGGTCTATCCTAATGGTACTTAGGCTATAAAGTGCTCTTGGGGAACCTGTTAGACTAAGGAAAACTCATCAAAGCATAGGATCTATGGGAATGGTTATAATTATTGAATATAGAGATTGATTATACTTAATATTTTCTAGGAGGTTTATTATTTTTCTAGGACTTAGCAATCAACGAGCTTTCTTTCTATTACAGGATGGTTGCCACCAAGAAGACCGCAGATCAGCCCGGAGCTGCAGGAGCTTCGAATCAGACCACAAACGATGTACCAGTAGAGCAGCTTCCACCACCACCTCCTCAGTTTCCTCCGTTGCCTCCGACGATGATGTTCGATGGCGCCTAGGTGATGGCCATGTTCCAGCAGTTCCTGGAGGCACAGAACCATCAGGCTGTGCAGTTCCGTACTACGGTTACGGATGCCCTCAGGACCCAAGGGCCGGCTCCACCAGCACCGGTAGCACCTACAGTGCCAGCAGCACCGAGACCAGGGACCGCCAGAGATTACTAGAACCTCTGTCCGATGGTTTTCTGGGGCCATGAGGGGATAGTGTATGTTGATGAGTGGTTGGAAAATACATAGCGAACGCTGAAGATGGCGAGGATTCCTGATGACTTGAAGGTGGAAATTGCGAGCATGCAACTTTTTGACCTTGCCAGAGCGTGGTACCGAGAGGAGCCCCAGTTAGCTGAGCCCCAGGTTCTTTGGGCAGATTTCAAAACTCTGTTCAAGGAGAAGTTTTTCCCTGACGTGGAGCGAGATAAGCTTCAAATGCAGTTCGAGATGTTGCAGCAGTGGACCATGACAGTGGTAGAGTATACGTCAGAGTTCACCTGACTCAGCAGGTTCGCAGAGAACTTAGTCGGCACGACAGAGGGGAGGCCTTGGAGGTTCAAGAAGGGCCTCACCAGAGAGCAGCGGCACGTAGTAGAGATCAGCCAGGCGACTACTTATTCGAGCATTCTTAAGATTACTCAGGCGGTGGAGAAGGAGATGGACCCGAGGCCCAAGAGGGATAGGGACATCGGCAGTAGTAGTTACCAGGCACCGGCGAAGAGGGTACAGATTCAGACTCAAACGAGGCCACTACAGCTGGCAGCAGTTCAACATCGTTCTACCAGAGTTCCAGCAGTTCAGCATCAAAGGCAGCAGTTGGCGGTCACTTGTAACTACTGTCACCGCCCAGGACATTATTACGACGAATGCCGCAAGAGGCTGAGGCTTTGCTTGTTTTGTGGATCACCTGCTCACCAGGTTAGAGATTGTTCAGAAGCCACTGAGGAACAAGCACGAGGAGCACCGAGACCCAAGCAGGGGGACTTACCTCTTCATGTTCAGCAGCGGCATGGGGACCAGCCAGAGGGACGAGTCTATCTTATGACAGCCGAGGAAGTGGAGACCATCCCGATCCCGGATGAGTACTGACGACCGAGGGCACTTGTGGATCACTATCTTTCTTTGATGTTTCTTATAGCATTTTCTTTTTGTATCTCCATTCGAGACTTGTTTCTACAGTTTTCCTATCTTACTGTTGTTTCATAGTACCTATGAGCTACTTGTTGACTGTTGATTGTCTCTTAGTATCCAATAAAAATTTGTTTCTAAGAACAGATACTACTCCTCTCTATCATTTTCACGAGCTTCCTTTAAATTTTTGGATAAAGTTAAGAAAATATTTGACAACATACTTTGACCTGGATTATGGAGATCGTGACTCCACTGCAGCCAGCTGCGCACTGGCGAGGCAGGGGCTCAAAGTCAAAGTAATTACGGGTATTCACAGGTTCTCAGTTATTATTGAAGCTAAGTCCTAAATTTATTTTATTATCGGATAAAGTTGATAAAAGTATTGCGGTAATCTAGTTATCTGGACAATGGAACCGAAGGTTCACTGCCGCCAGATGCATACTGGCGGGTCAGGAACTGTAGGGGAAGTGACCCCAGATATACAAGATCGTCGGATACTATTGAAACTATTATCCCGTGATCATGAATTCTGTGACTACTATTTCATTCTACTTTAAATCGTGCCAATTTCAAATTTTGTATCTGTTTATCTTATCGTGCTAAATCGTACCATTTTGAAATTTCGAGGACGAAATTTTCTAAGGGGGAGAGATTTGTAACCCCACCTTCCCTGAAATATTAAATTTTTGTATTTTTCTGGTATTTTAGAATTTAAGACATATTTATCTATGGCTTGTTTTATGAAATATTAATTTTGTTAGAATCATAATGTTGTTTCAAACTATTTGAATCATTTTGGTAGCTATTGAAATTTTAATAACTTAATAGTCCTTTAATCAATTTTCTTATTTTTCTTAATAAATTTGATTGGTTATTTAGCTCAAGAGAGCAATTCAAATTTTGGTTACAAATGTTTCCCTCCATTTGTAACAACTTTTGTAACCAACTTCCTAACAACCTAACAACCCCAACCACTTTTTGAGTAGATTTTGTAAATACATAATTGATTGGGGACCTATGGTAAAATATCAATTCTTCTCTTCAAACTTTATTTAATCCAGTCACTCTCTTTCTCTCATTTCATTTTTTTTCTCTCTGTTGATTCAAGGAGCAGAGCCGAGCTCTTTCCTTCTCCTATTCCCCCCCCCCCCAAATTTCTAGCCAAACCCTAAATTCTTTGGAGTTGGCCATGGCGAGTTCGGCGGATCTTGCTCAGAGCGGCGTCTGAGCCACCCTCGACGAACGCCATCCTTTTCGACGGATTTCTCGGTGAAGCTCGGCCATTACAGCGGTGACTGAGCTCCGGTTTTCCGGTGATGCAACTGTTCACGACGGTGACGTGACTCCTTCTCCGGCGATCCGCTCTTATCTGACGAAGCCGAGGCCTCCTTCCCGACGGTTTTCTCCTTCGTGACGACCGCGACGACACCGACGACACCGACTCTGGTGTTTTCTTATACCTGTAGGTTCGTCGAACTTTTCCATTTGTTCTTCCTCTCCGATCGGTTCAATTGATACTGAATGATCGGTCGTCCGATCATCTGTTCCAACAAATCTTGACAGCAACTTTCAGTCGGCACAGACAGAGGTTTCTCCGACGATCCATTTCCATCGTCGACTCTTCGTCTCGACGTTCTTCTCTAGCGGCCGATTGAGTTCCCAGGATCTTCTCATTCTCGAATCCAGGAACTCAGTGGATCGGGACTCGAATTCTTGATCTGGTAAGTCTCGATGGGAAATTGAATTTAACTCCGTACGTTTTTAATCTAGTTTGTACCTCAACTGTTTTCCTTAATGTCTGGAACAGGTTTTTCTTTGTGTCTGGACTTGAGTGGGATCGAATCTGACACAAATTTCAGATCAATTTCTTCTCAGGTATCAATTTATATTTCTTGATAAGTTAAAACTTGTGTCGTGAATTTTGAATGAATGATCTGGACAGGGTGTAGACCGAGTTGTGGGAAGCTGTGGTTAGTTGTGTCCAAGATATTAGCGTGTCCAGCCTAATTGGGTTCGGTGTGGAGTTGTGTAGGGAATCAGCCGGGGCACGAATTCTTTTATTTTAGTTCAATTTGGTTGTATATTCTTTTGAAGGGTTGGTTCTGTATATGTCAATTGGTTGTTTAAAGAAAGATAGATTAGTTATATTGTTTTAATTATGGAGTAGCTGCTAGCTTTGAATTTGGTGTATGTGTGTTGGGTTGCATTTTGCAGTTCGACTTTAGGAGTAATCGATTTTGTTGCCTTGAAATCATTCATGGGCTATGGCTGAACAGGGGTTCATTGAGTTTAATTGGCAATAGAGAAGTATTACTCTAGTGGTGGGGCATGGATTCTATAATCGGGTGATCAGGCCAGGTGATATCATAGGGAAGGGTTTCATTGTATACTATGTTACTGTTGTGTATGTTCTTTCTTTGAAGAAGAAGTTGGGTGGAATTAGTGCGGTTGTTGGACCTTAGTTCTGTAGGTAATTTGTTAAGCTCTGGGTTGTAGTTGGGCATAAGCATCAGGTTGATGGCTGAGCCTAGGTAGGCTGGGCCAAGGAGAAGTATTTGGGTGCATTAGTGTTGGAGATTTGTATTTGTAAATTTTGCTAGGCTTGGGTTATGAGTAGTTCTGTAACTTTGATTTGTCTTGGAAGAGAGAGGTAGCCGTTAGTTCAAACGTGTAATGCTATTTGATGGAAGTATGTTTCTGTTGAAGTTTTGTTCCTATATTTGGTTGAGTTTGATTTACTTTAATTATGCTAAATTAGAGTTGTGTTTTTTGGCAAGAGAAGGAAATAGAAGTAGGGTTAGTCTTGGATTATTTTTGAACTGTCATCAATAATATTATAATTGCTAGTATTTTTTATTATTAAATTCATATTAATATTTTAGTTTATGTTACAGGTATAATCAAACCTATTTAGTTAAACTACTATTTTACCAGTAGGAAGTATCTTAATGTTCTAAAATGGTCGTTTAAATGGTTTATAGACCTTTAATAAAATTATGTTGCTACTAAGAAATATTTTTAAATAAGCATTATAACTCTAGTTAATATTGCTTTGCTTAAACTCCACTTATCTAGTATCTATTTAATTAGCCATATTGCTAGCTAGTTGTTTGCCATTGATTGTAAAAGTACAGAACAGTTTTATGGAAGGACTGAACTTAGACTCACAATACAAACTCGCTTGTATAAAGAAAGACTAGGGACGAAAACCTAGGTACAGCAGTCTAAGTACAATTGTTTATTTTAGATTCTGGGGGTGACGATAGAGGCTCGGGAAGGCGACGGCAGCCCTGCCTTACTCCTTCGACGATCGATATGCAGTCTTGGCTCGGAGAAGATCTGCTTGGCGTGGACGAAGGAATGCTCTTCTTGCTCTCCTCGTGTTGCTCTCCTGGCTTCTCTCTCTCTGTGGTTATCGAAAAGAGGGGAACTCTCTCTGTATATCTGTCTCTTTTTTTTTTTATTCTCTAGTTGCCGGAGGGTTTTTTGCATGGGAATGATGCTGGCTATTTATAGGAGTAGGATGTGATCATTAGGGTTTGCTAATGATCATTTGTTTGGAATGTCGGCGCTCCTTCAATCTATCTGAACCTTTGATCCTGATTACAATAAATCTAGGCCATTAATGTGGATAGCACCGTATCTTGTGAGCAATTAATGCTAACTGCTTTAAATCTTCATGATTGATTATGCCAATGTCCGATTGCTCGCCACGTGTCCCATTGGCTTGATGATAAATGATATGCCTTGATCTCAGTAATTATGATGATGATGTCAAATATATTTATTGAGATTCGGTTAAATCCTTGATTGATCCGATGCCACGTGTTTTAATTGTGGGTCCTGCCAGAGCCGCATAGGATGGGCAACACTTGAACCGCAGGGAGATACTCTTCGTGAGCCGCATAGGACAATGCTTCATCGAGCCGCAGGAAACGAACTCTCAATGAGCCGCATATGCATAGTCTTTGCGAACCGCATGAGCTAGCATTGTATTGAGCCGCAGGGGCTGAGATCTCAGTGGGCCGTATATGGCTGATTTCTGCTAGTCATGGTAACTTCTCAGTGAGCCGCATGAAGCTTTTTGCTTGAGATTTGCCACATGGCAACCTAGTATTTTTGACGGATCGGGTCAGAGATCTTCTTCTTTTCCCGAAGAGTCTGTCATTATGGCAGAGCCATTATGACACTTTATGTCAGAGCCGTCACAGTCGTCGAGTCGTGCCAGAGCATTAAATGAGGCCACTACTCAAATGGCCAGCTGTAGGGAATGATCACAAGGGAACACGTGGCATCGATCAAGCCGCATATTCCTGCTGAACCGCATACACTCTCGAGCCGTATGAGACTGAGAGTCTTCCTTTGAACCGTATAAGATAGCTCCCATATGAGCCGCATGGGCTTCGTATCCGGAGTCGCATGGACCATTATTCTGATATTTTCTATGCTTCTACAGGACCCCCTTCAAAGTTTTCAATTTGTAAAATTGAAACACTTTGAATAAGAAGCATGGCACCGTTCATGCCGCATAAGATATTCTGTCTGCCTGAGCTTCCTAGCTGCATAAGTGTCTCAGCAGCATAGATTCATCTGGTCGCATAGGCTCTTTGCCACGCGTCCTGACCACGTGTGCAAATCTTCATTAAGTGCCCTTAATTTGAATTAACGCCGCCTTTTGGGGAAGGATCCCAAGGGTCAGTTTTGCCTTGACCGAAGCGTTTTACCTTTATTTTTTGAGGCGGCACGTAATCCGAGGCGTCTGTTTATTTTTATGGGTCTCTTTCGCCTATAAATAGGAGTCTTCTAGTCTCTTTGGGGTTTCTTTACCTTCTCTCTTTGCTCGAATTCCCTGTTGTCGTCTTTACTCTTCGTCATCTTCCTTCAACGATCGACAATGGCTCCCAAGAAGGCTGCTGCGTCGAAGGCCGCGAAGGGTAAGGCGGTTGCTTCTACGACGACTGTAGCGACGAACGTGGTTACTCCTCCGCCGGCTGTTGTGCGTTCTATTCATCCTGACGTTCACCCGCCTATCGCTGGTAAGGATCGTCTGAAAACCCTAACTGTTGCCATGGCTCTGCTGCATACTTTATGCACAAGCCGCATGTACGGGGCTTATCGATGTGACCGCATGAGCCCTTCGCCCCATGGGGGCCGCATGAGCTTGTTATACTCTATCTGAGCCACATATGTGTTTTCGATTTGGGCCGCATAAGCGTTGCTCACTTTTTTGAACCGCATAAACTCGCTTGCTTACATCCGCATCCGCTCGCATGAGTCTGGCTTCGTAGGCGTGCTTAGCCTGAACCGCATGGGTCTATAAGCTCGTCTGAATTTGAGTTGTATGGACTTGGCTAACTCGGAGCCGCATGAGGCTATGATGCACCGAACCGCATGGATGTATCTAATGCTGAGCCGCATGAGGCTGTGACAACCCGAGCCGCATAGACTCAGATGATCTTTCCAATGCTTCTATTTTTTTGACTATCTCATAACCTCGTTTCTTTCGTCTTTCTCCAGTGAATCTGCCCGTAAATCCTGCTGGGGAGCTTATAGTGGGTTCGAATCAATTTGCCCTGGGCGTGCGTCTTGATGACTTAATTAAGCATGTGTTGAATCAATTCCCTACTGATGAGCCTTCGTAGAGGTTGAAGGCCATTGAGGATCAGACCCTCCATTACCTCCATTCCATGATGAATACTGGGAAGCTGGATGGAAAATACCTGAAGCCTTTGTTCCTTTTCGGTGATGCTTTAATCATCAAGAATCCTCGAGTTTTAGAGATTTTCGAGAACTGGGATTTTTCTTTAGATGGGGTGGCAATCCATATTCCTCTCATGGAACGTCATTATCCTTTGTCATGGTTCAATATGGTGTTGCTAGACCGAAAGATGGTGTGTAACTTAACTCCCACTCAATCAGGGATGTTGATGGGCAACATCCATTATAATCTGAATATGCGGTCAGCGTATGTGGGTAAGGATTCTGTCCTCCGGTATATGATGGGTCTGGCCACGGGCTCTTTCATGAATGTATACGGTCCCAACTTCACACTTACTCAAGCTGATACTTTTCTGAATCGGCTTGTTCGTAAGAGGTCTTATCCTGTTGGTAGGCTGGCACTGCCGAACTGGATAAACCCCACCTCTACGTGGACCCAGTTGACTACTTGGGTTTTGCAGACCTATGGAACATTCTTGCGGGAGGTGGGGCTTTACCATGCCATTCGGGGTACTTGTCACGGGCTTCCCATTAATAAACCACTGTTCGTAGCACTCTTGGAGATGTATGGTCGGCAAACGGGGACGTTCTTTGCACCAGTAGGGGAGCTGGGGCTTGCTCTTCACGAGATGTATACTGTCTCTAAACTTCCATGGGGGAATGAGCCTTTCGAGGTGTATACCCCATCGAATGAGGAGTTCGAGGCCTTGGACAGGCAACTCCCGGGTTCTGTTGCGGTGTATCGGGAGTTGTTGTGCCATCATAGTGCTTGTCATTAGATGGCTATAAAAATGACGGATAGCTCCGAGGGGACCGCTCCCCATACCACATCCTGGATTAATTATTTTTTTAGGGTTGATCCTTCTGGCAAAGTTACTCCCCGAGCCCCTCGAACGCATGCAGAGGTAAGGGATCTGATGTCAAGTGTCAAGAAGTCGCGATCCAAGAGTGATATATTCGGGAGTCAAGCTGACTCTCTTAGTTATTTTTACTACGGGACCATACAGATGTCGGAGAAGGCGCTTCTGGCTAGATTTTTAATGATATGGCTACGGAACTGCGTAGTCTCGGGAGGAGCGGGTTCTATCGAGAGGATTGGTCGTCATTTCATCCTCCCTGCCGTTAAACTAGTATTCGGAGTTAGGCTGGCCCTCCTTCCTGCTATGGTGTGCAGCATACGCCGTGGTCTGCGAACATTCTCGTCCAAGGTCATTGCTCGCAAGAAGACTTTGGATTTTGAGCACGTAGAACTGCCCTTCCACTACCTGATGGGGTGGTTGGCGATGCACTACAAGTCTTTGATGGGACCTGGGATAGCGGAAGATGCTACAGCCGAAGATGCTTTCCTCTTCAAATGCCATCACCGGTCTTGGGAATACAACACTATGCCATCTTGTCGGAGGGCGCTGGCGAGAGTAGATGGGTGTGACCTCTTTGTGTCTGTTCCTCTTTTTTCTGATGAGGAAGTGAGGAAGGTACACCTTGATGGTATTGGACCTTCTCATTTTCTGTCTCCGGATATGCTTGCTTGGTTGCACAATATCCGCCCCGTGCATTGGTTTATCGCAACCGAGATAATATGTACTTGGAACCTTACCTACCTAGCAGGTTTTCCCGCCAGTTTGGTTATAGCCAGTTGTTCCTTGATTGTCCCAACCCTTGTTTGGGTTTTGAAGGCAGCGTTCTTGACGGCGTCCGAGCGTGGAATTATTATGACGCTTATCATACTCGGGCCAGCTTCTCGGTTCCCGATGCTAAGGCGCCGAAGAAAATTTTGTACGTGGCTGCTTTGTATCATGTTATGGCAAACAAGCCTCCTGTTAACTTTGATCCGAGTACCAGTTTCATCGTGGGTACCGGCTTAGAGGAGAAGCCCAAAGGGGCTAAGGCTAGAAAGCAACTGGCGCTCCAGGTCCCCCTCCCTGAATCAGAACCTTTCGAGTCGGCTGAGGATGAGGATGATAATGACAGTGAAGGCTCCCTCTCTGGTGGGGGTAAAGAAGTAGCGGATCAACCACTTCCCACACCCGACGACCCGGCGGAAGATCTGTTGCTTACTACGCCAGAGGGAGTAGTGAGAGAAGAACAACCTTCAGCCGTGTCTGGTCCCTCGCGTAAACGGGTCAGACCCGAGTCTTCTGACAGTGAAGCGACCTTTTCCGTAAAGAGAGCCGCTGTTAGGTCTCGTGGATCACTTATCACCGAGAAGGGTGAAGGTACAGACGCTACTCCGGAGGTAAGACTAAGTCGGAGTTATATCTTTGTTGCGGTTTTCTTTCCTATTGAAGATATGACTTGATCATTTTTCTTTGTAGGTGTCTGACGAACCAGGCTCTCCTGAACTATCTACTGCCCCAGTAGTTTATCCGGTCCTTGCTACTTTGATTAGCGACATGTGTGCCGTGGTTCTCTCTGCGGGGGCTCTCTCAGCAGCGGCTGAGGACTCCCAAGCTGCTGAGGCCCCAGCCCGGGGTGACGAAAGTTTCCATGGGCCCGTCTCCGAGATTACTGAACTTCAGCAAGACGACGCCATTTTCGGTACATCTCCTCCTGAGGATGCAAGGGCGGATGAGTCTATTGTTCCTGACTCGGAGACTGTTGGTGAAGAGGTTGTGATGGCTATAGGCGAACACCAGCCTCCACGCTCTTTCACTGGTAAGCTGAGCCACATATTGACCACCGAGGGGGCTTATTTGCTCTATTAACATATCCTTCGGGTCAAGTCGATTCATGGTTGCCTTGGCCCTGCAGGTCCTGACCCTTTACCTCCCGCCGCGGATGTTTTCGGGGAAGGCCCGGTCTGTCGTGATCTGGGCAAAAGGAGCGTTTCCTCTCCTTCGTCATCGCATGTTGAGCGACATCCTGCCAGCTCTGCGCAGATGGGGATGGAGTTGGTGCTGGCCCCGACCTCGTCTTCGGCTGCTTATATGGCTCCGGAGATCGACTTCTCGACTCTGCCGAGCATCCAAATTTTACGGGCCGCTGAAGAGGAATTGGCCGATGTTCAAGCGTCCTTCCGTGCAAAGTTGGTTTCTCTTATGGCAGGAGCGACAGATTCTGTCGCGTCTTCTTCCGCGCTGCCAGCCACACTCCCGTTGACACCGGCTTCCTCGGAGGCTCTGGACGAGGTGACGCAGGATGTGGTTGACAGCTTCTATCGTTACTTAGGGAGGGGTGTAAACGCTGCCGTGGAACGGGGGATCCCTTTTTCTTTGTCTCTGCGGGGCGCTCGGGGCCAAATCGACACTCTGAAGGGTCTTCCTGGTGGGGTAGGGTTAGCCGCGCTCCTGGAGCCTAAGTTGACAGAGGCTGACCGGCTTGTGACCCAACTGCTGGCAGTACGGCAGGCTGGCTTGCCCGCTGCGATTGAACGGGAGCGGGGCTTCCTGGTTGCTGCTCGGGACAGGATCAAGCTTGCTCGAAAAACTGTCAGGCCGGCTGTGCAGGGGGACCTTGACAAGTTCTCCGTCTCCTATGACCGACTGGGTCGTCGGAGTCAGGCTTGTAGGGCCCGGGAAGAATCTGTCTCTCGTGGAGTAGCCGACACGAAGGAGCGGATTCTCGCACTCCAGAAGGAGTTGGCCTTCTTAGAGTCAGAGCGGGAGGCTGCTCATGCAGAACAGGAGTTGATCGCTCGGGAGGCCGAGAGGGTTTCCCGATCTTCTGTCAACCTGGAGCGGGCCTTCAAGAAGTTTGAGGACAACTGGCTAGTCCATGCTCATCTGGAGGATGCGGCGGTGCTGAATCAGGAGGCGGAGCGTCGAGCCAAATAGAGGCTTGAGCGGTCGGTTGCCTTGATAAAGGACCGTCTCACGGCGTTATGTGCTCCAGAGCAGTGATCCGCCTTCTGTCTTCTTCTTCTTCTTTTTTTTCTTTTTTTTTCTTTTAATTTTTTGTAAGGGGTGTGATCCCCGCTGATGTAGCCTTTTGATTTTTGAATAAATGAGTATGTTTCAACTCATCTTTTCTTTCTTGTACTTGCAGTATTTATAGAATTTGGACTTGCTGGGGGATTTATTTGTGGACCTGTTATCCTAGGCGTACATTGGTTTTAGGTACGGATAACAAGTTTGGATGTTTGGAGTAGTCATGGCAAAGTGGTCTTGGGTGTTCTTGGTATTGGGGGAAGGAATGCCGTAGAGCAGCTGGGCTCCCGGGGCATGGTAAGATGGTAGATTTATGCTAAGAAGCTTAGCAAGGGATATTTGTGGACCTATTATCCTTGGCGTACCCTGGTTCAGGATACGGATAATGGAATGAAAGGAAACCAATCACATTTGCTCAGAGGTTATGATGACATGGCAAACGTGAAGGTTTTATCGTGAGATCTTCCTGCTCAGAGGTAATGAGAACATGGCAGGGGAGACTTCACGGAAGCTATTTGTAGTAAATAGCGGATATTTGTGGTCAACAGAGGACATTTGTGGTCAACAGAGGACATTTGTGGTCAACAGAGGACATTTGTGGACCTATTATCCTTGTCGTACTCCGGTTAAGTTGAAAGAGGAATGGCATACTTGCTCAGAGGTGATGTGGACATGGCAAATATGACGATTTCTTCGACGGAGCCTTCCCATTCAGAGGTAATGAGGACATGGCAGGAGTGGGCTCAATGAAGAGTGGGTACATAGAACGACTCAGAGGTAGGAGAACGTGGAAGTTCTATGCGAGGGGGCGGCTTGTTTTTGGTGGAAGTGAAGACGACTCAGAGGTAATGAGGACATGGTCATTTCAGAAATTGGTGGATCGACTACCCTTTTTTGTGCACTGGGAGTGCGGGTAGTGGATCCTGAGGGAGGATCTCTTCCAGGAAGAAAGTTCAGAGGTATAATCATACGTGACTTACTATCTGAAAGAGTGACCGGAATGTAAGTTCAGAGGCACCAGCGGGTACAAAACTTGGTAATTTAGAATATTGAGGAAGTGAGAGTTCAGCGGCACCAGCGGGTGCATGTCTCAATAATCTGAAATATTGTGGACGTGGGTTTAGTGGTACTAAAGGGTACATGACTCGATGAATTAAAATAGGATGGATGTGAGTTCAGTGGTACTAAAGGGTACATGACTCGATGAATTAAAATAGGATGGATGTGAGTTCAGTGGTACTAAAGGGTACATGACTCGATGATTTGGAGAATAGGGTGGATGTGAGTTCAGTGGTACTAAAGGGTACATGACTCGATGATTTGGAGAATGATGTTTAAACATAGTATTTCTTCAGGAACTTGCCGTTGACGGGCAACATGAGCAAGTCTCCGTTCTGCTTGGCGAGGCGGTAAGCACCGTTGGAGAACACGGCCTCGATGACAAATGGACCTTTCCATTTTGGCTGGAACTTGCCGGCGGTCTTGTGAGTCATGACAATTGGCCTCCGGACTGCCAGCACAAGATCGTCCACTTAGAATGTTCTGATTTTAACCTTCTTGTTGAAGGCTACTGAGATGCGTGCTTGGTATAGCTTGATCCTTTGCTGAGCTAGGAGGCATTTTTCATCTAAGGCCTCCAACTCTTGTAGTCGACGTCGGTAGTTATCATCCGTTGTCAATTGATAGGTGAGGGCGACGCGAAGTGAGGGGATTTGAGTCTCCAATGGGAGGACCGCCTCACTCCCGTACACCAGGGAGAATAGTGTATTCCCGGTGGCTGTTCGAGCTGTGGTGCGATAAGCCCATAAGCATTCGCCGAGCTTTTCGTTCCAGTCACGTTTGTTGGAGGAGACAAACTTCTTGAGGAGTTTGATGATCATTTTGTTGAATTCCTCTGCTAACCCATTTGCTGTCGGGTTGTACGGTGTCGAAGCGACATTCTGAATGCGGTGCTTATCGCAGAACCGATAGAATACGTGGCTTGCAAACTGCAGACCATTGTCAGGGATGATCCTTTGGGGTAATCCAAAGCGGTAGATGACGTGATGCTTAAGAAAGCTGATCACGTTTGAAGTCTTAACTTCTGCGAGTGGGACAGCTTTCGCCCATTTGGAGAAGTAATCAGTGATAGCAAGTATGAAGCGGTGTCCTCGGGAGGAAGGTGGAGTGATTGGGCCAATGATATCCATTCCCCATGCTTCGAATGGCCAGGATGCCACTGTCGGATGTAGAAACTCCGATGGTTGGTGGATGAAGTCTGCGTGGACTTGGCAAGCTTTGCATTTTCTGGCATAGTCTATCGCGTCTGCCACCATCGTGGGCCAGTATTAGCCCATTCGGCGAAGGCGATCTTGTAGTTTTGGGCCTGGCTGATGGGCCCTGCAGACACTGTCATGAGCTTTTCGTACGGCTTCTTTGGCTTCTGCGTTCGACAGGCACCGGAGTAATAATCCGTCATAGGAGCGGCGATACAGCATCTTCGTCTCCGTATCGTAGAAGAACCTGAGAGAACGCCGTCTGACAGAAGTAGCTTCCTTTGGGTTCTCAGGGAGGATGTCATAGACGATGAAGTCGATGAATGGTTGTCTCCAGTCTGGGGCATCATCGATCGTCTGGGCGGAATAACTTGCCACGAATTGCACATTGTTCTTGGGACAGACCAGTTCGTGGCCTATCACATCTACTGATTGGCGATCATAGTTTGGAACTGCTAGGGAAGCGGCAAGACCAGCTAGGGCATCAGCTTCGATGTTTCAGAGTCTGGGGACATGTTCGATGAAGAACCCCTCGAATGACGAGATGATGTCAATCGCTATTTGGTGATAAGGGATCATATCTTCGTGGCGGACTTCGTACGAGCCCCGGATCTGATTGACGATTAGTTGGGAATCATCGTATGCTTTAAGGTATTCTACCCCCAGTTCTCTTGCGAGTTGGAGGCCAATGACCAGAGCGTTATACTCGACCACATTATTGGAGCAGGGTTCTGTGAGGGAATAGGCACGATTGATCACCAGCCCAGTAGGAGAAATCAATACCATCCCGACCCCAACGACAATGTTTCCCTTGGGTCCGGTTCTTGAAGCGCCATCGAAGAACATCCGCCATATGTTATCGTGGGTGGATGTATTCGAATTGGCGACCTCATCTGGGATCTCTTCATATATTCTGGATGATTCCGATCCTGGGTAGGCTGCCAAGAAGTCTGCCAGGGCTTGACCCTTGACAGCCTTCTGCGGGACGAAGATCATATGATAGGGGGACAACAATATTGCCCATGTAGCGAGGCGAGAACTGAGTGCCCCTGGTTTAGTCATGAGGACTCTGAGAGGGTTAACTCGGGAGATCACATGTATGGTTTTCCCTATGACGTAGTGCCGCGTCTTTTGAATGGCGAACACCAGGGCGAGGCATTCCTTCTCCACAGCGGTGTATCGGTGTTCCGGACCAATCATCATTCGATTGAGGTAATATATGGCCTGTTCGTAGCCTGCGTCGTTGTTTTGTGCCAGCAGGGTACCAAGGGAGTGTTCCATTGCTCGTACGTAGAGCAGGAATGGTTTTCCAGGGACCGGGGCCACCAAAACTGGAGGATTTGATAAGTATTCCTTGATGCTGTCGAAAGCACGCTGGCATTCCTCGTCCCATACAAATGAGACTCCTTTCTTCATGAGGTATGTGAATGGTCAGCAGCGCCCGGAGAGGTTAGAAATAAACCTCCTGATGTAAGCTAGCCTTCCTTGGAGGCCTCCAAGTTCGCGGAGATTTTTCGGGGGAGCCATCTCCATGATCGCCTTTGTTTTCTCGGGGTCTACATGGATACCCTGTGCAGTGATGATGAAGCCCAAGAACTTCCCGCTGGATACGCCCAAGAACGATTTCGTAGGGTTCATCTTCAGATTGTAGGCTCGCATCAAGTCGAATACCGTCCTCAGGTCCTGAAGATGGTCTTCCTTACGGCGACTCTTGACGACGATGTCGTCGACATAGCATTCCACCGTCTTGCACAAATGTTCTCTAAAAATGATACTCATGGCTCGCTGATATGTAGCGCCTGCATTCTTTAGACCGAATGGCATGACTGTGTAGCAGTACGTGCCAATCGGTGTTCGGAATGATGTGTGCTTTTCGTCATCGGGAGACATCTTGATTTGATTGTACCTCGAGAATCCATCCATGAATGACATACGTTCAAAGCTGCATGTGTTATCGATCATGATGTCTGTGATGGGGAGGGGGAATTCATTTTTGGGGCACGCCTCATTCAGGTTGCGGAAGTCGATGCAGATTCGAATCTTCCCATTCTTCTTGAGGACGGATACTATATTGGTGACCCAATCTGGATGTTGCTCTTCATGAATGAAACTGCTGGCTATCATTTTGTTGACCTCGGCTTCGATCGCGTCCATGATGCCCGAGCGGAAGCGTCGCTGTTGCTGTTTGATTGGCTTTGTATCCGGCCGTATATTGAGTTTGTGGAGAACGATGTCAGGATTTAACCCTGACATGTCTTTATAGCTCCAGGCAAACACATCAATGTACTCTCTGATAAGTTCTAGCAGCGACTCCCGTTCTTCGTCAGTTAGGCTCTTACTGATAAAAATCGGTTTTGGAGAAGATTTGCTGCCGAGATCCACTTGTACGACCTCATCTTCAGTAGGAGGTTCTCTCAGTTCGAACCACTTTTCCCATTGTGCGTCTAATTATTGGGCCCATGGCTCAAGCTCGAGGATTTTGGGGATGTCTTCGTCTTCCTCGTAAGCGTCGATGAATGCCATGTTGACTGACATGACTTGTCTGAATACATCTCCGATGCTGGTATCCAAGTCAGAAGTTGGTGATCCGGTTGAATGTGACTGCCAGTCGCATTCTTCGTCTGAGCTTTCAGGGGTCGTAGTAGGCGTTACATACCCTAAACCGCATCGAGTTTTGTTATAGTAGTTCCGTGGTTTGCCCGCCGGGGCTGGCGACTTCAAAGGTAATCGTCGCCCAGTACCGTAGTTCAGTCCTGGCGTTGTCTCTAGATCATACCCCTATTTCTGCATGAGATATTTGGATTGAGGGCTATAGAGATACAGAGGCAGTCTTCCAGCATCTGACCCGAGGTCGACTTCTTCCATGGCGAGGGGATGCGGGTTGTTCGTCCGGCCGAAGATGATTGTGTGGTCCCCTCCCTCGATTATTCGGTAAGCGTCTTCTACTGGAGTAAGTTGGATAGCGGTGTACACATTTGTCACCTGTGTGTGTAGGTGAGTGCCTATACCGTGTTCCATAGCATACATTGTACATAGCTTATTGAGCTCGGTGTAGTTCAAAGATAACCCTTTATTGATGAAGTAAGGTATCTTTTCTAGAGGGATTACATCATCTGCGGAGGGAACATCAGTGTGGGCAGCCACATACTTGGCTAGCTCTGGTTCCTCTTCGGCTACCCCCTGTGTGAACGAAGATTGAGAGGGCATCCTTGTCAGCTTGATCTTCAGAGGTTCAACTGACGGAGTGGAGCGTGGGGTTGTCGGTAGACTAGCCACCCCCAGTCTGGCACTCGATGTGGAGCGAGGGGTGGCTGGTTCGCTAGAAGTGTCAGACCTTGTATCGGGATGATGACCTTTCTTGGGAAGGCGTATTGTTAGTGGCCTATCGGAGGGATTGAGTTTCTCCGTTTGGGGTTGAACGACTCTTGGCAGTCTGATGGTAAGTGGACCTATTGTGGGTCTCGGCACCTGGCCAGACCTTGGCAGCCGAATTCTCAAATGCTCTTCCTGTGCCGAGAGGCTGATTGCGTCCTTACGCAGAGTGGCCGTAAGGGGTGTGAAATTGCCTGGTTTGCGAGCCTGGAGGTGGATCGTTAGAGGTTCTTCTGATCCTGTGGCCGTCTTGGTATAAGCTTGTACATCTTCTTCGACCAGGTGCTTCTTTGATTTTTCGTACAGACAAGAGTCTGAGTAATAAGATTCGACCCCCTTAAAGGGATCGATATCAGCAAATTCTGTCCTCACAAAGCCATGCTTATCGACATATTTGAAGCATTGGTGCAGTGTGGAAGGCACGATCATGTAATCATGTATCCAAGGTCACCCCAAAAGGATGTTGTAAGACGTGTCGGCGTCTATGACGTAGCAGGTGACTTCTGATTGGAGATCGCCAATCTGGCATTTCAGACGGATCTTCCCGATTGGGTAGCTCCTGCCCGAATTGAAACCGCTAATGGCGGTGCTTGTAGGCGTCAGGCGATGCATCGGAATGCGAAGATGATGTAGCAGATCCTTCGGAATGATGCTTATGGAAGACCCAGGATCAATATGCATTCGGTCCACCTTTATGTCGCCAATGTATCCAGTGTAGTATAACGGGCGATCGTGCAGGTTAGTTTTGATAAGCATATCCTGCGGAGAGAAGACGATATTGGGCATCGCTCCTGTACACGCACTATCTTAGAGATCTGCAGGTTGGTTATCTCCCGTGAGGTTGACCTGAGCCAAGTACGCGTCGGCATTTTGGAGTGCATCACTCAAAGCTGTGCGGACATCCTTTGATAGCCTTAGGAGTTCGTATAAGGACAATTTGGCCGGTGTATTGGCCAATTGTGCCAAGATGTCGAAGTTGTAGGGCCTCTCCAGCCCCTGAGGTGTCTCCTTTCGGAGGGATTTATCGAAGCGAGTCTCCTTCGGCTTATGCTTGTCGGTCGTCGAAGGCTTAGCCGGTCCCGGAGTATCAGTAGAAGTGGGCGGATGATCATCAGTCGGGTTCTCAGCCACGGGCTGAGATTGTGCTCCAGATCGAGTAACAACGGCCGTGACTTCTTCTTCATTTGCCGAGACGGTGCGGCAGGATCTGACTTTTCCGCTTCTCTTCTTCGTTGTGGGCTGAGTCACCACGTGGACCAAGTCCGGATGGACCCACATAATTTCTCCTTACGATGTAGTGAGAGGTACAAGATTGGCAGCTTGATCTCGAACAGGCGAAAGATTAGCAATTTCCATCGTTGCCAGAGGGATGGGTATAACACCGTCTTGAGTCTCTGTTGGCGGGAAGCTGCCAAATTGTACGGATACCATGTTGGCTGCTACGGTTACCTCCTCGAAATTGACGGCTAGAGCGTTCAAATCGATGAGGTTTTGGATGTACCGTTTCAGTTGGTAGCAGTCGTGTGTAGCATGGTAGACGTAACGGTGGTAATGGCAGAATTTTGGGTTCTCCAAGTCAGCCGGCCGCGGATCCCGTCTTGGTGGAGGGAGCTGAATTCTATCTCCTTGTATGAGCATGTCCAAGATAGGCTTGACGTGGCCGTCTTCAAAAGAGTAAGTGATTTGAGGCCATTGTTTGTCTGTTGGTTGTGACTCAGGCTTCTGGGCCGTGTCGGCCACCATAGCCTGCTTGCCTCTGTTGTCCCGATTATTGGAGGGGCTACCCCCATTGTCGGTGTTGGTGCTGGAACGCTTGCCCTTGTTCTCTCCCTCTGAGATATGCAACCCCAGTTGGCGGGCCTTCTTCAATCGTTCTTCGGCACTTGTAGCACTGATGATAAAAGCCTTCCAGTCCTTGAATTGACTTTCGCCCATCCAGAGACTAATTGTTGGGAGTAGTCTCTTTTGGCAAATTTCAATCAGGGAAGAATCCAGATTGCCAGATGGTAACTTCATTACGGTTTGACGAAACCGCTCAATGTAGTTCCTCGTCATCTCTTTCTCTCCTTGGATGACGTGCATGAGGGTAGACATTGTGACATCCTGCCCTACCTCGTAGAACCTCTCCAAGAACAAGCGTTTGAAACCAGCGAAGGAGTGGATGCAATTATCCGGTAGGTTGCGGTACCAGTCGAAGGCGACTCCTTCCAATGCCCCGATGAATAACCGCGTGAGGATAGCGTCATCATGGGGCAGATGGTCGGTGGTGACCTCGAAGTAAGTGATATACCGACTTGCTGAGGTCTTGCCATCATAGGGGTTGATATTGAACGGCTTATATCTTGGTGGGAATGGAACATCCCTCCATTCAGCAGGATATGGTTGCCGTATTCTGAAGTCTTGAGAGTTTTCTCGGGCGTAAAACATGGCTCGGAGCTCTTGAACTTCTCTCCTTACTTCTCGGGTCTCATCTGTCGCAGTCGGAGCCGTTACTTCGGAAGGATTATTGTCCGAGTTTGGTGTCGCCGAATTTGAATCTACGTTGATTGTAGGACCCGCACTTGTCTGGCCATGTGTCACTCCCTGCAGAGTAGGAAGTGCCGCTTTGATCTCGTCTACAGACTTGACCAAGGCGTGCAGTATGGCCTCCAAAGTGTCGATGCATTGGCGATCACTGGAGCCACCTTGATTGTTGTCCGTCATGAATACCGTCCTTACGTGAGGAGTGACGGAAGGGACGGTGGAGGGTGCGCCCTCCGAGTCGTACCCATGCATCGAGAAATCATCGGGATAGGTGGGAATATTCTCTTCGGGTTCGGACTCAGAAGGAACAGTACCCCCAGCTTCGGAATTTGCTTCATCTTGAGAGTCACGGATGTCCTCGGGGACATCAGCATCTGTTGCACCTGATGGGAGAGTTGTTTCTCCGGGCTCGTCTCCTTGAAACATCGGATTGTTGTGGATGTTCGGAGGAGTGCTACTCCCAGCTTCCTTGACCCTCAGCGGTGCGGACGATGAATCTCCCATTGCAGCAGATTTTGTCTTCGAACGTGTGTATTGGTATACTCCGGTGGAGGGCAACCGTTTAGCCGACAATTTCTTAGCTGTAGTGGTTGATATTTTTGGGCTGGAGATGCTTGTCTTCTTCCCTTTTCCCTCGGCGGGGACTTTTTGTGCAGAATTGCAGGAGGCAATAGGAGGTGCTTCGTCCCCCGAGCTCGGATGCTGTAATCTTTGGAAGACGGACTGCCGATCTTCCGTCACTGCCGTGTTGTTGCAGCAGCAGTTGATGATGATTTGGGTGCAGTGACATCCATGTGAGGACTCTTTGCACGCCGAGGCCCCTTCTCTTTTCTTACGTTTATGGGGGACAGCCTCACGCAGGTCAGAGGAACCACTTTGTCCGTTTGCCGCTGGGGACTGGACTTAAGCGGTTCTATTCAACTTTCCATCATAGGCCTGTGTGATAATCAGCGGGACGCCCTGATAGTCAGAGGTTGGGGTAGCTGTCTGGGCTCGATGAGCCCGCGCTGCCCTGGACTTCTTCTTCTTACCACCTGTGGGTGCATAATAAGAAGAGTCCAAGTTGAATACCACAGAGTCTGGAGAATCATCAGGGTTCGGACCGTACGAGAGACGGTCGAAAACTGATCGAGAGGAGCATGGAGCGGATGCTATGCGGCTGGGATTGGAAACCGTACAGGCTGTCTGCATGCGGTTGTCTTCTGTCGTCGGTTGAGTTCTTATGCGGCTAGGAGTCACGACCGTGCAGGCTGGCCGCATGCGGTTGGCATCTGTGGCCGCATGGGTTTTCTGTAATCGATTGACTCTAATAGCCGTATGAGTTTCATCCATGCGGTTGGCAACTGTAGCCGCATAAGTTATGCAGCTGACAGATGTGGCCGCATGAGTTTTCTTCATGCGGTTGGCGGATGTAGCCGTATGGGCTTTCTCCCTGCAGCTAATACCCTTCTGCGGCTCGGATCGCGTAGAGTTCCTCTTTGCCCCTGCAAGTCCAGCATCATAGTATTTTCTTCTGTCGGACTTGGGGATAGCAGAGTTGTCTACAGTCTGAAGTGGGGCCGCAGGAGAGTCCTTCTCGCTGTCTTGAGCAACAGAGGGTATCCCATCGAAGACTTGAAGAGGAGCAACTGATTTTGGCCTCCACTCTTTGCGAGCCTTCGTGGTGCGGGTGCGCTTCTGGATCGGGCCAGCGCTGCCTTCAGAGAGCATCTCTTCGATCGCCCGTTGGTCGAAGCGGACGACCATCTTCTGTTGTGTGGAGCCAAGTTTGGCTGCATCCGATTGCGTCACCAACTCCTCAGCCGTGGAGAAGTTAGTCTCCAGCAGAGTCGCCATCGTGTTTGCCATTGATTGTAAAAGTAC
The DNA here is from genome assembly GCA_029216955.1 of Iris pallida. Lineage (NCBI taxonomy): Eukaryota > Viridiplantae > Streptophyta > Magnoliopsida > Asparagales > Iridaceae > Iris > Iris pallida. The sequence goes on along the minus strand of JANAVB010025598.1, from coordinate 28,236,950 downwards.
AGAACAGTTTTATAGGAGGACTGAACTTAGACTCACAATACAAACTCGCTTGTACAAAGAAAGCCTAGAGACGAAAACCTAGGTACAGCAGTCTAAGTACAATTGTTTATTTTAGATTCTGGAGGGTGACGATAGAGGCTCGGGAAGGCGACGGCAGCCCTGTCTTACTCCTTGGACGATCGGTATGCAGTCTTGGCTCGGAGAAGATCTGCTTGGCGTAGACGAAGGAATGCTCTTCTTGCTCTCCTCGTGTTGCTCTCCTGGCTTCTCTCTCTCTCTGTGGTTATCAAAAAGAGGGGAACTCTCTCTGTATATCTGTCTCTTTTTTTTTTTATTCTCTAGTTGCCGGGGGGTTTTTGCAAGGAAATGATGCTGGCTATTTATAGGAGTGGAATGTGATCATTAGGGTTTGCTAATGATCATTTGTTTGGAATGTTGGCGCTCTTTCAATCTATCTGAACCCTTGATCCTGATTACAATAAATCTAGGCCATTAATACGGATAGCACCGTATCTTGTGAGCAATTAATGCTAACTGCTTTAAATCTTCATGATTGATTATGCCAATGTCCGATTGCTCGCCACGTGTCCCATTGGCTTGATGATAAATGATATGCCTTGATCTCAGTAATTATGATGATGATGTCAAATATATGTGTTGAGATTCGATTAAATCCTTGATTGATTCGATGCCACGTGTTTTAATTGTGGGTCCTGCCAGAGCCGCATAGGATGGGCAACACTTGAACCGCAGGAAGATACTCTTCGTGAGCCGTATAGGACAATGCTTCATCGAGCCACAGGAAACGAACTCTCAATGAGCCGCATATGTATAGTCTTTACGAACCGCATGAGCTAGCATTGTATTGAGCCGCAGGGGCTGAGATCTCAGTGGACCGCATATGGCTGATTTCTGCTAGTCATGGTAACTTCTCAGTGAGCCGCATGAAGCTTTTCGCATGAGATTTGCCACGTGGCAACCTAGGATTTCTGACGGATCGGGTCAGAGATCTTCTTCTTTTTCTGAAGAGTCTGTCATTATGGCAGAGCCATTATGACACTTTATGTCAGAGCCGTCACAGTCGTCGAGTCGTGCCAGAGCATTAAATGAGGCCACTACTAAAATGGCCAGCTGTAGGGAAGGATCACAAGGGGACACGTGGCATCGATCGAGCCGCATATTCCTGCAGAACCGCATACACTTTCGAGCCGCATGAGACTGAGAGTCTTCCTTTGAACCGTATAAGACAGCTCCCATATGAGCCACATGGGCTTCGTATCCGGAGCCGCATGGACCATTATTATGATATTTTCCATGCTTCTACACTAGTCAAAATATATAAATAGTAGTACCTTAATTACTTATTAAAGTTTATTTAAATATTTTGGCTAATATGTATTCTATTTTATGAATATATATATATAACTAGTAATATTGGTTGTAATCCATGAGTATTATTCTAACTAATTGGTTAGTTACAGTTAATGCCAAATAGTTAACTTGTTTAGAATCATAACCAAATTTGTACCCTAACCCAGGTGGATTTACAGATTACCACATTCATATTTTCGATCTTCCAGAGTAAGGCAAGTACACCGACTCGACCCCTTTACTCTGTATTTCTGTCTTGCTTCATGTTCTCATATTGACACATTGTACTCACGATTGTTCATTGTTCAAAGTTTATCGTTCATAGTTTATTTATTCAGGGTTCTTTACTTGTAAATTGGGGTGGAGAAATACTACAGATATGTGACCTATCCTACTTTAGTTAGACATTGACTAATTGCTTAGGTCTCACATCATGCACATGGGACTCTAAGCAGTACCATCATCGTTCATTGTTTATCCAGCCGGTCACATACTCTGATAGTTATTTCAAATGCATGTTACACTGATAGTGTAGTTCATTATTCAGGATCTGGTACTATAGATTCATTGTTATTCATGTGCCACAGTTTCATATTCATATCTTGTACCATAGTTCATATTGTGATTCTCTTTCATGCATTTCAGTTTACATTATTTAGTGCTTCTTGTCGGGGTTGTACTTTGCTCTTTTTCTGACAGGATACGTTGCAGGTATGCTTGAGGATGATGTTCCATCTTTTGGGCCAGAGCCCGAAGCCAGGATAGAGTTGTGCCTCAGGATAGATTTAGAATTTCAGAATTATGGTTAGATCTTTCTTAGATTGTTTAGAGATTTTATCATGTATTGTATTGAGGATTTCAGGATTGTATAATTTTATTCATGTTACGAATTTGTCTCCTGATGATATTATACCAATAACTTGTGAATTGTGGTGATTCTGGAAACGTGTATAGTAGCTGTGTTATTTTATATATCTTGTATCTTGGAGTTTTCCTTAGAATTGTACAGCTTACTTTGTCGTGTCCATCAACGAAGGCTGGGCGTGTTCGACACGTGTCCGTTTATTCGGGAGCGGGTCGTGACAGCCCTCTCCCCTCCCCCGTCACCTTCTTCCTCTTCTTCTTTTCTACCTCCGCCTACACCGTCCTCTCACCCCTCGTCCGACCTCCTTTCCCGTCACCCTCCTCTTTCTCCTCTCCCCCACCGCCTCTATAGCCCTCTCTTCCCTCGCCTGCCTCCGCCACCCTTTCTTCTCCACCCCTCCGTACCAGCCTTCCCTTCGCCTCATGCATTCACCAGCTCCTCCACACGCCCCCCCCTTTTTTTCGTCCTCGTTGGCCGCTGGATTGCTGTCTAGCCGGCCCCCCATGGTCGCGTCTGATGGCCGTCCTCCCCTATGGTCGCCTGACCAGCTCATCTTGATGGGCATCGCCCCTCCGCCCGCAGTCGCCATGGCCGCCCCCTTGACCTGGCCTCACTGCCCCTCTTTCCGTCAACCATCGCCCCTCCGCCGCCTGCCCCCCTCTTCTTCTTCTACCATACATCGCCCATCCTCCTATGCAGCTGCCTTCGCCTTGGTCGCGCCCGACCTCCCCCCAGCCATCAACTCTCCCCCTCGGACGGGAACTTCGAATTCAAAATCAAGTCCCCCCCGCAATAGTGGGCACATGCCCTCTCTTATGCGTCCACTGCTGGCATCTCCTCCGAGAGTTGCCATCATTCCGCCGCTCATGCGGCTGTGCATTCCCATGCGCCCACCCCTCCTCCTCGGTCGTTATGCGCCCGCTAACGTTCTCCCCTTTGTGCTTGCCCTTGCCCCCCCTCTCCCATGCGCTACCCCCTCCTTGGCCGCTATGCGCCCGCTAACGTGCCCTGTTCACATGCTTGCCACGACGGCCACCCCCCTATGCGCCCCCAGCAACACGATCTTATGCGCCTATGCTCGATCACCACCCCCACCGCCCTATGCTCCCCCTGCAGTGCGACCCTGTGCGCATACATCAAGCGCAACCCGAGAAGCCAGGTGCAGTAGCACCCCACCTTCCCGTCGTCCCCTTTGCTGCCCTGTTGTGCTGGCCCCAACATGGCGGGCAGTGCTCCAATACTCCTCTGTAGGTTAGCGCTGCTGCTTCTGCCCCTACAACTTCCTCCAAGGCCCTAGTGGGCCTCCCCTCCTTTGCCGACATGGCCCGTCCCGATCGGGGCGCTAAAAAAACCTATACTCCCCAACGTTCCTATTCCAGATATCGAGTACTCCTCCCCCTTAGATGGCCAGACAGTTTTAATTCCCTTATCCACCTTCGATCTAGAGTCTCTGTACGAGTGATTGTCCTTAACCTTTGTGTTGCAATACCCCTCGGGCTGCCCTAAGCTTGCAAGAGTTCAGGAGAAAATTGCCAAATATAGCTTCACATTAGATTATCGAGTGGCACCTCTAGATCCCAAAAACATCCTCCTCCACCTATCCTCGGCGACTGATCAAAAGATCGCACAAACCAGAGGCCATAGCAAAATAGACTCAATGGCCATGTCGGTAGTGAGATGGTCTCAAGATCTCAACCCGAAGGAGGACTTGCCTATAGTGGCCGTATGGGTCACTCTGCCCAACCCACCATTGATCTGCTTCATCCTAGCCACCCTAAAAAGGATTGTCAACTCCTTCGTAACTTACGTCGCCATGGCGGAGGAAACCAGGATCCTCACCAAAGCTAATTACGTAAAAGTATGCGTAGAGATGGACACCTCGAAAGAACTACCAAAATCAGTCAATATCGAGTTGGGACACAAGACCCACTTCAAACCCATCACATATGATAACAACGTCATATACTGCAACCACTACAACAAGAGAGGGCACCTCCTCAAGTACAGCTTCAAAGCACACCCAGAACTAAAACAGAAACTGGTGCAGAAAGCTCGCTCCCTCAGAAGGCCAAGGATCAGGGACCGCTTCTTCCATCCCCCCCTCCAAACTCGCACATCAGATTCGCCGCTAGTCCCGATCCGACTCAAAATCCTAGCATTACCACCGAGCAGGGAACCTCCCCTACCACCCTCGAAACCACCACCATCGACACTTCCAACAGGTTCAGCGCATTGGCGAGAAAAGCGAACACAATTGCGACAGAAAACCTCACAAGCCAGCCCACTCAAACACACAAGAAGAAAGTCAGGTAAACCCGGTTGAGAGCGATCCTTCGCCAAGTTTACCACAGAGAGCTGCAGAAAACCACCACAATCTGGAGGATAACCCCAGCGATAAGGTGGGCGAAGAAAATCTGGAGGCACAGCCAGTTCGAGCCGAAGCACTAGCTATCCTCGTACCAAATCAGGTCCATAGCTGTATGCAAGCCATGGAAGTATGCATCTTCGACCCATCCACCCACTTCGGTGTAGCAGTCAGCACAGGAATGGAACCAGACACATACCCCAACGAAGAAGACTCGTCGGCCGACCCGAATATCGAGTCACACTCGGCCAACAAAACAAAGAAAAATAAAAGATTGAAAAACAAAGGAGCCACAAAGTCTACGACCATGACCATCAGGTCCGCCGGGAAAATCTCCAAACCCCAACAACCCACCAAGACCAATGCCTAGCATCCTTACCTAGAATGTTAGAGGCCTGGCGAACAAACCAACCTTAAGGAGACTGATTAGCCTCAAGAGAATCCATAAAATTGATATCCTCGTCCTCCTAGATCCCAAAATACCCCCAAAAAGGCTGAAATCTATCTAGCTTCAGCTGGGCTTGCACTCTGCCATTGCTGACAGGCATGACATTTGGATTTTCTACTCGCTGGAAGTGCAGATCAAAGTCATCCACGATACTGTGCAAGCCCTCTCATGCTGGATGGCGCACCCCCCTCCCTCCTTTCTACCGTACATGGTAGCTGCGACATCGTCGATCGAAAACATCTCTGGGCGGACCTCCTGGCCATGCTAACGAGCACTGCCAACACCCCTTGGCTTTGTATGGGCGACTTCAACGCAGTCACCTGCAGAGAAAAGAAGACTGGCGGCCGCCTTCCACCCCCAGCGGCCATGCAGGACTTCAACAACTTCACATTCAATGCCTACTTAGCCCCCTTTAGTTCACAGGAAACGCTTTCACTTGGTGCAACATACAGGAATGAACCTGTAGACAATATTCCAGGTTAGATCGTGCCATCTTCAACCCCAGTGGGCTGATATGGGCATCACCTCCCACCTAGCCTACCTCAACGCCACAGAGTCAGACCACGCTCCTCTCCTCATCGAGATTAGCAGAAACCTTAACCATATCAAGAAAAGTTTTCGTTTTCCTCGACTTTTGGAGATATCATCCCTAATTTTTTAGGATCGTGGAAACGTATGGACGAGAGATGACTCCCTCGACCCTCTCATCTGCGTAGCTAACAAACTCAAAGCTACCAGAAGAGCTCTCACCAATTGGAGGAAGCAGGCATTTGGGGATATTTTCCAGGCCGTAAGAACTGCTAAAGACGATGTCATTCGTGCCGAATCCCTCTTCGAATCCAACAGATCGCCAGCAACCAGAATAACATTAAACCTCTCCAAAGCCATCCTCAAATTCTGCTTGAAAGTTGAAACGGACTTCTAGAAACAGAAAGCCAGGCTGAAATGGGACAGCGATGGTGACAAAAATACCAGTTACTTCCACTCCTGTGTTAAAGGGCGTAGACGGAAACTCAACATACATCAGATCGCATACGAAACCAGGAGCATCATCAAAGTCCATCGGGCATTCAACTGGCGGCGGCCACCTTCTACTCGAAGCTGTTCTCCAAAGAAATCGTCATTAAGGACGATGACTTCCTAAAATCTCTCTCATCATCGATGACTCGGATAACATCCACCTAGAACGCCCCCACAATGAACAATAAGTAAAAGCGGCAGTCTAGGCGTTAGAGGCCTACAGCGCACCCGGGCCGGACGGGTTCAGCGGGATTTTCTTTCGCACGTGCTGGGATATCATCAAGGCTGACATCCTCGAGGCGGCGTCCGCCTTCTTTAGAGGAGCCAGGTACCCAAGGTCAATTTCCTCAGCTAATCTGATCTTTATCCCTAAGCAGGACAACACGGAGACCTTCAGAGATTTTAGACCTATCAGCCTATGTACATTCACCAACAAGATCATCTCAAAGGTTATTGCTATGCGAATGACCACTATTCTTCCGAAAATCATTTTCTAAGAACAAAACGGCTTCGTCCGTGGCAGAAACATTCAAGACAAAATCATGTTGGCCCAAGAAATAATCACATACATGAAATTCCCGATCCGAGGTGGAAATAATACCACTAAATCAGACATGGAGAAGGCATACGACTGGCTGGACTGGCAGTTCATGATCTGGGTCTTCCGAGCCTTCGACTTCTCGGCCACCTGGACCGACATTGTTTGGAGATCTATCAACAACTCTTGGTTCTTCACGGTCATTAATGGCCAGGTGGAAGGGTTCTTCAAATCCAGTCGGGGAGTAAGACAGGGCGACCCACTATCGTCAACTATCTTCATCATTGCAGCATAAGCCCTTAGCAGAAACTTGAACAAAATGTCGAGATCCCCACACTTCAAGCACTTTCACACTCCTAGCGGCTGCCCGATCATCACCCACCTCGTCTATGCCGACGACATCCTCATCTTCTCCTCTGGTGACATTAGGTCATTAGAGGTGGTTCAAAACGTGCTCCAAAGATACACCAGATGCTCCGGACAACGAGTCAACCCCAACAAGAGCGTGATTTACATCTACCACAATATCAACAGGGACCACGCTACCACCCTCACCAACATCACCTCCTTCTCCGTAGTGTATCCACCTTTCTACTATCTCGGATGTTCGTTGGTATACGACAAATCGAGTGCGGCCATATTCGAAGAGCTAGTGAACAAAATTAGGAAAAAAATTGGAAGGCTAGCATAATGCAATGCTACCCCCAGTGGAAAGATGGTGCTGATTAAACACGTTCTCCCATCCATCCCCATATACACCCTAGCATCTTGCTCCCACCCAAGAAGGTTCTCACCACTTTCGAGAATCTATTCGCTAACTTTCTATGGGGTCACAACGAATCGAAAGACAAACATCATTGGGCAAACTGGAATTCCATAGAAAATGCCACAGATGAAGGAGGTTTGGGTTTTACGAGACTGACACACATCGTGAACGCCTTCTCCATGAAGCTATGGTAGAAGATTCGAGTGAGTCGTACCCTGTGGGCACGTTTCATGAAGGCAAGATATTTCAAGCACATTCACCCGGTCAGCGCTATTAGCAATACCAGATCCTCTGCGGCTTGGCATAAAATTCTGCATGGCTGAACATTGGTTGAACCAATTATCAGACTCACGTTGGGAGTAGGCGAGTCAGCGATCTTCCTAGAAAGGTGGATGGAAACGGACCTTATTCCTCGCCTCCCAACCGCTTCGATGAATAGCAAAATCAGAGAAATATAGGGCATCAACGGAGACTGGAACTGAAACTGGAACAGAGTCTAGGACTGGACTAGGGTTGATGCCGCTAACATTCTCTGGGAATCCGGACTGAAGATCGGATCAGATGAAGATAAGCTCCAGTAGTCGGACAACACCAATGGCGACTTTTCAGTCTCCTTCGCTAGAAGGATCGTCCGTGGAGTTGGCCCTTCGAGGCCCATTCTGGGAGCCTTTTGGAACTCCTACATACCTAATAAATGATCTTTCCTAGTGTGGAGAGCGGTCCGCAAAAAACTACCCACAGACGACATCCTTATCACTATAGGATTCTCTCTTGCGTCCGCTTGTCACTACTGCGTCGACACCCAGACAGAATCGATCGACCACACCTTTCGCAACGGCGAGTCTTCCGCTAACGTCTGGGCAGCAATTGCCCAACGATACGAGATTGCATTGGTGGGTGGAAGCTTCTTCGATCTTCTGGCCAATTGGGCTAATGCCTCTTATTGCCACCAGATCGTCGCATCCGTCACCACATGGGTCATCTGGAAGAACCGCAACAAAGCCAGATACGAAGGCCACCAACTCTTCGTTACCCAACTTAACAGGGAGGTCATTCGCCAGATACTAAAGACAAGCAGGCTTTTTCCTCACGGGCACCACAACTTTGGAACGCATTATCCTCCTGAATGTTGCCAGGAGAGGCCCCTTCTGTATTTCTTTTTTTCGCTTTTTGTGCTTACTTGTAAAGGCTTCGGCATTTTGTGCCTTACAATGAATAAAAGGGGGGCTTTAAAAAATACATATATATATATATATATATATATATATATATATATATATATATATATATTATGTGTGTATGTGTGTGTGTGTGTGTGTGTGTGTGTGTGTGTGTGTTTCCCCTCTATCTTTGAATATTAGAGAAATATAAATTAAATTTATATTTCTCCTATCATTTTCTTCCTAATCAATCGTTTGATTTTCAAAGTTGATAATTTTACTTCAATAACTGGTACTTACCTTTTTTCTAATCATGATCCACTAGTTAAATTTCTAAAAATTCCTTTGAAATTCTTAGGAATGTAGTTGGAATAATTTTGATAACTTACGATGGTAAGACAACAACGCATTTTTGCCATTTAGTTGAATTATCGAGACTGCGGGCTTACTGCAGCCAGCATCGTACTGGCGTGCCATTTATTTGAATTATCGAGGCCTTCGAGTAAGTATAAGTTATCGAATGTTGTTAAAGCTATGTCCTAGTTGCCCTATTTAAC
>JANAVB010025598.1:28160360-28222860 GCA_029216955.1 Iris pallida | reverse complement strand
CATGCTGCATATTATTGTTTGTGTTTCAGTCATCTATTACTGTTACTTCATTGTCTTTATTACCATGCTCTCATGTTTTTACTCACATGTTTCACACCATGATTCTCTGTTTATCCACTCAGCATGTATTTCAGTATTATTTATTCTTTTATAGATTTTGTCAATTATTGGAACTGCTGTTAGAATGTACTTGTTCCATTCCAGACTAGAAACCAAATTTTTAGGTTAGTTGCGACTACTCGTAGCATTGGAGAGATACGGGTGAACTTGAAGGCCAACACCTAGAAGACTAGTTAGATAGTTGAGTTAGTTGTTTCCTATTTTGTGAGACTTTATATATTTTTAATCAAATATAAACTTATGAATATTGTAAATTAATTTAATTTTGTGAATGAGCAATTATTGTAATTTTTTAGCATTGTGGTCTAGACAGCGTTCTACCGTCGACACTGCGGCGTAGGCTGCATTTGGACATGCACTCGCATCCCGAAAGGACGGTGTAGGTCGTGACAAGTCCAACCGTTCATATGTCAAAAGATAATTCAAACTCTCTGTCTGGTTTACCTATACATTGTGGACACACACAAAAAGAAGAAGAAACGATATATTTTCTTTATTGGCGCAAGACACCACAAATTGAGTATGCCTGAGAGGTCCTGCGCTGAGGATCCCCGAGTACAAAAAAGAATTCTGAGGAATAGGACGATGGAGATCGAGTGGCAGTTGCTCCTTTACTCCGTTGACACTCCGATTACAAAAGTGGGAGAAAACCTAAGAAAATTGCTAACTCTCTGCTCACTGGTAAGAAGTGCAGCAATTTGGCTCTTGAAAATGCTCTCCGTTCTGTGTTTTAAAGAGGGATGAGACCCCCTTTTATAGTCGTTCGTGACCTGGAATGATGTTATGCGCCCACATGAAGGAAACACAATAGTTTTCATATGGGCGCGTAACCCTGTCTTGGGCGTATAGGGTGTAGGCGCATACAAGCAATGAGATCGTGGATTGGTTGTGGTGTTGACGTGACCGCATGCTTCGGTGCACGACTGCTCGTGGAGACTGATGTGGCCGTGCGCTTCGATGCACGTTTTGATCATGGCTTTGACCGAGTCAGGCTTGGGTGCATAGCCCTGTTTCATGTGCCCTCCTTCACAGGGGTGGTTTGAGCGCATAGAGCTTCACAGGATGATGGGCGCATATAGCTTCGCATGATGATTGGCGCATATAGCTTCACAGAATGATGGGCGCATATGAGCTTCACAGGGTGACTTGAACACATAGGAGCTTCACTTGGGCCTATATCCTCCTTTGGCTTTGGGCGCATAAGGCTTAATTTGCTAAAATTTTCATGCTTCTACAAGACCCCCTTCAAAGTTTTCGATACTTGGACAAGTTCAAAATACTTTGAAAGAAGCATGGGCTTTCTTTTTGTGATGCAATGGGCGTATAGCACGGCTTCTCTTCTTAGACGCATAGTATTTGGCTAGCCTGTCAGGGAGATACGACTGTTGAGATCTTCCTTGAAATCTGAACTGACAGATTCATCGAGGTGGAATTTAAAGAGGTCCATCCTTCGTACGTTGTCCACGTCAGCAAGTGGCAGTCGCATAGTATGCAAGTAGCTGGCTCTTTACGTGGGCGCAAAGGCCATTGTGGGCGCATACTGTACAATGGGCGCATAGGCGCATAAAAGCTTAGTGGGCGCATAGGAAGCGGCCTGTGCCTATAAATAGGCCCTAAAGGAGAGAGAAAGAACATTATTCCCTTCACTTAGAAGTTTTCAGAAAACTCTTCATCTTCTTTCTTTGAGAACTATGTCTTCCAAGGTCGCGAAGAGATCTGCGAAGGGCAAGGGGCCGCACCGAGTGGCTCTCCTCCTACGGCAGCGTCCTCGGCAGTCCAGGACCTGATTCTGGGTGAGGGCATGCTTCAAAAAATAAAGTCTCGAGCGTTAATTTACGACGTAAGAACTTTTCTTCTGCCTGGCTCTTGCGTCTAAGGCAACAAACTTCTGTGGGTATCATTATGCGCTCATAGAAGTTATACGCTAACACTGTAGTGAGCTATGCACCCACATGTTACCATGTTATGCGTCTACGTGCTATGACATGTTATCCGCCCACGTGCTATGACATGTTATGCGCCCACATACTGTCGTGTGTTATGTGCCCACTTGCTTTGGGCGCATATCCCTTTGGGCGCATGGTCCTTTGGGCGCATAAGAGTTTTCCGGCACTTAGCTTTTCCTACAGATTTCTAAGTCTGACTTTCTCTTCTATCTTTGACTCTTGCCGCATCCATGTCGAAGGCTGAGACCATTGTGAAGGAGGAGATGCCGTCTCCTTTCATCAAGCAAGAGCCATCGTTTGTTAAGGAGGAGGTGATACCAAAAATTGAGGAAAAAATAGAGCTGGCACCCATCGGGGAGGGAATTACTCCCAAGATTGAAGCTGCTATAAAAGAAGAGCACAAGTCTGAGGGTAGTAGCACTGGAAGTTCTGATCTTCCTGCCCCGGCTGAGGACCTTGATCAAATAGATCCTTCATATGCAAAATGGTTGAGGGAATGGTATGTGCCTCACCATAACTAGGATTCGTGAGTTTCCATAAATGTCCGCATTTTGTCTCGATATTTCTATCTGTCTTTAGCTATAGTTTATGTTTCGCTTCTTTTGGTCATCAATATAATCCTTTACTTCTCATCCAGATGAAGAGATGAAGAACTCTTTGGTTTGCTCATGAGATGCAGTCCTGTGAATGTAACTGATTTTGAATAAATAGAATACATTCACTCCATTCTTTGCTTGTGGTATCTATGGTGCTTGTAGTAGAGGGCCTAATATAGCATTTGTGTAAGGGTATCCCGCTGGAGAATTTTGATGTGGACATATTATCTATTTTATATTCAAGTTATTCGAATATAGATAATAAGTTGAACGAAGCTGCTAGTAGAGATAATATGGACATAATAGCAGAGGATATTCTATATCTGACCAGAGGTAAGATGGACATGGAAAGATATACAACATTAGGTGGGAGTGGAAAATTCAGAGGTAATAAGGACGTGATTATCCTTGATGAATGCTTTGCTCAGAGGTTATATGGACATGGCAAAACATAATCATTTCACTGGGGAAATAATTATCGGAAAACAAAGGTAATATGGATGTGACTTGTTTTCGTCAAACCGAGTTTGGACAAAGTAAAAAACGGGAATGATTCCACTGGAGAAATATTTTAGAGGACCTATTATCCAGGGATTATTCAAGACTCTTAAAATACATATAATAGTTAGATAATTTTTCGAATCATATAAACATCGTACTGTACATTTACATGACTGAACATATGTGAACAAAAAAGGTTACACATAGTATTTCTTCAGGAACTTACCGTTGATAGGCATCATGAGAAAATCACCATCAGGCTTGGTTAGTCGGTACGCACCATTAGAATACACTGATTCTATGATGGAAGGACCTTCCAATTTAGGCTGGTATTTTCCTTTTATTTTGTGTGTCATGACCATTGGTCTTCTCACTGCTAAGACTAGATCACCGAATTGAAAGATTCTTTCCTTCACATTGTTCTTGAAGGCTCTGGAAAGACGTGCTTGGTATAGCTCAATGCGCTGCTGAGCTAACAAGCATTTTTCGTCTAGCGCTTCGAGCGCTTGGAGTCACAGATGGTAGCTTTCTTCGGTAGTCAACTCGCTGGCTAAGGCTACTCGAAGAGAAGGAATCTAGATTTCTAGGGGAAGAACTGCTTCGCTCTCATAAACCAGAGAGAATGGCGTAATACCTGTTGGAGTCCGGACCATTGCACGTTAGGCCTATAGACATTCATCGAGCTTCTCGTTCCAATCGCGCTTGTTTGAAGACACGAACTTCTTGAAAAGTTTTATGATGGTTTTGTTTAAGGCTTCTGCTAGCCCATTAGCCGCTGGATTGTAGGCAGTAGAGGCTACGTTCTGGATTCGATTTCTATTTCCAAACCAATAGAATGCATGGCTTGCGAATTGTGGACCATTATCATAGATGATCCTGTGAGGTAGGACGAAGCGGTAGATGACGTGATGTTTGATGAAACTAATCACGTTTGATGCCTTCACTTCGGTGAGCGGTATAGATTTCGCCCATGTGGAGAAGTAATCGGTTATGGCTAGGATGAACCGATGTCCTATAGAGGATGGCGGGCTGATTGGTCCTATGACGTCCAGGCCCCAGGCTTTAAACGACCAAGATGCTACCATCGGATATAGAAACTTCGAAGGTTGATGAATAAAATCGGCGTAGAACTGACAAGCTCTACACTCCTTTGCATATTCAACAACATCTGCTATCATTGTGGGACAGTAATAACCTATTCTTTTGAGGCTATCTCATAATTTGGTGCCTGGTTGATGTGCACCACAAACTCCATCGTGCGCCTTCCAGAGTGCATGTTTGGCTTCTGTGTCTATTAATCATCGTCATAGTAGCCCTGTCGTAAGAGCGTTGGTACAACTTCTTGGTAGCTGTATCGTAGTAAAATCTGAGGGATCGCCTTTGGATAGACACTGCTTCTTTCGGGTCCTCGGGAGGATTCTATAGACAGCGTAGTCTATGAAGGAAAATCTCCAGTCTTTGACATCGACGTTTGTTTCTGCTGTATAACTGTGATGAATATGCAAGGCATTTTTCACACAAAATAGTTCTCGACCAGACACTGTGATCGACTGTTGAGTATTGATAGGAACGGTCAAGGAAGCAACGAGACCGGCTAGAGCATCTGCTTCTATATTCCGTAGTCGAGGTACGTGCTCGATGAAGAATCCAGCAAAAGTAGATGCCAACTCAATTGTTGCTCTGTGGTAGAGGATGAGATCTTCGTGGCAAACTTCATAATCCCCTCGAACCTGACTAACTATTAGCTTGGAATCGCCATAAGCTTCTAGATAATCGACTCCCAGTTGCTTCGCCAGTTGTAGGCCGATTAATAGAGCATTATATTCGGCTACGCTGTTGGTGCATGGTTCCACGAGAGAATATGCACGGTGTATAACCAGATGATCAGGTGACACGAGCACGACACCTACTCCAGCCACGATATTTCCTTTGGGTCCTGTTCTTGATGTGCCGTCAAAGAACATTCGCCAAATAGGGATTTCTTCAGTTGTAGTGTTAGACTCCACCACTTCGTCGGAGATTTTGTCGTAGAGTTTGGACGATTCTGGCACCGTATGAGCTGCCAAGAAATCAGCTATTGCTTGGCCTTTTACTGTCTTCTGAGAAACGAAGATCATATCGTATGGAGTCAACAGCATTGCCCATGTAGCTAAATGGGAATTGAGAGAACCCAGTTTAGTCATGAGTATTCTGAGAGAATTGACTTTAGATATGATGTGGATAGTCTGCCCAGACACGTAGTGGCGTGTCTTTTGGATGGCAAATACTAGTACAAGGCATTCCTTCTCCATCGGTGTATATCTGTGTTCGGTACCCACAATTGTGCAGCTGAGGTAGTAGATTGCCTGTTCATGGCCGCCTTCATTCTTCTGAGCTAATAGGACGCCAAGAGAATCGTCCATAGCACGGACATATAGTAAGAAGGGCTTCCCCATTATTGGAGCTACCAATACTGGAGGGCATGTAAGATACGCCTTGATGTCGTCGAATGTGCGTTAACATTGTTCAGTCCAGACGAAAGATACACCTTTCTTCATGAGCTGAGTGAGTGGTTGACACCTTCCAGAGAGGTTCGAAATGAATCGTCTGATGTAGGCTAGCCTTCCTTGTAGTCCGCGTAGCTCTTTGAGGTTTCTTGGAGGATGCATATCGAGGATAACCTTCACTTTCTCCGGGTCCAGATTTATATCCTTTGAAGTGATGACGAAACCAAGAAACTTGTCGCTGGAGACTCCCAGAAAAGACTGGTTAGATTCATCTTGAGTTGGTGTGCACGTATTAGTTCGTACACCGTTCTCAAGTCTTGGAGGTGGTTGCCCTTGAGACAACTTTTAACTGCGATATCGTCTACGTAGTATTCCACTGTTTTGTGCAAATGATCGCAAAAAATTGTGTTCATGGCTCGCTGGTATGTCGCCCCTGCATTTTTTAATCCGAAGGGCATCACCGTATAGCAGTATACCCCCAGCGGTGTTCAAAAAGATGTGTGCTTCTCATCGTCGGGGAACATCTTGATCTGGTTGTAGCCTAAGAACCCGTCCATGAAGGACATCCGCTCGAAGCCATATGTATTGCCGATCATTACGTCGGTGATCGGTAGAGGGAACTCATCCTTCGGGTATACAGAGTTCAAATCACGGTAATCGATACAAACTCGAACTTAATTACCATTCTTTTTCATGACTGGGACGATATTGGCAACCCAGTCTGGGTGTTGTTCTTTGTGAATGAATCCATTGGCAATGAGCTTCTTGACTTCATTCTCGATGGCTTCCATGACGTCTGGTCGAAATCGTCGTTGTTGCTACTTCACCGGCTTAGCTTTAGACGAAATATTCAGGCAGTACATAGCGACTTTAGGGTCCAAGCCTGGCACGTCTTCATAGCTCCATGCGAAGACGTCGATGTATTCTCTTATAAGCTGTATAAGAGATTGGTGTTCGTTGTCAGATAGACTTTTGTTGATGAAGATTGGTTTGAAAGATGCTTCATCTCCTAGATTGACTTGGATGACTTCGTCTTCGGTAGGTGGTTTACGTTGTTCGAAGCGCAGCTCCTACCTAGTATCCACCTTTTGAGCCTATTGTTCAAGCTCGATTGATTGGTCATCGTCTGTAATTTGGTCAACGAAAACCATGTTGACGGACAGAGTTGTCCTAAATATGTTGCCAATGCTGGAGTCTGAGTCCTAGAGGGAAGAGTCAGAAGAATGAGAACAACGATCTGCTTCATTATCTGATCTTTCAGGAGTTATTGGAGGAGTGACATAGCCCAAACCAGAACCGTTTCGTTGATAGTAGTTCTCAGGTTTGCCGTGAGGAGCAAAGTGTCGTATTGGCAATCGTCGTCCCCAGCCATAATTTAGCTCCTGGTCGCTTCTGATGTCATATCCCATGTTCTGGATGATGTTCTTGGCCTGCCAACTATATCAAAAAAGTTGCATTTTTCCAAAGTCATAGTCAGCCTCTGTGTTGTGCTTAGCAGAAGTAGAGTCTGGAACGAACTTTCTCTCGCCAATTATACGACCGAAGATGATTAGTTCTTCATCTTTCTTTCTGGCTGGAACGATGAAGTAGTAGATATATTCTGGGTAAACTTTTTCTCGTAAGTGAGGCGTCGTGACCGGCATACAGAAGTGTGGTCATATGCCGTGCTCCAGAGCGTATATCGTATCTATGTAATGGTTTACAGATTAATAGACATCGGAGTAATTCAAAGATAAACCTTTACTAAGGAAATACGCAAGTTCTTCTTCAGGGATAACAACATTCGCTGAAGGTACATTATTATGAGTATTGATATACTCATTGAGAGGATCATCAGCTAGAAGAGGAGCCACAGTCTTGGCCGAATTAATCATGTAGGATAATTCCTCATGGTTGGGAGGACGAGCATCAGTAGGTTCCTCCCGGGGTGTTTTGCTGAGAGTGATGGTCAATGGTTTGACCTTGTTAGGGTTCTTCTTTTTCACCCAGATTATGAGAGGCTTCGGAGTACTTTTTGGAGTAGTACGTCCTTTGACTCGGATAATTAGGGGACCATCATTAGAGGATGGACTTGCTTCAGCTTCATTGTTAGCTTCGATGCCGTCATCCTTGGGGGGCTGAGATTGGTAAAGTACCGAATCCCTATAGTAAGCTTCGATGCCCTTAAAAGGATCGACATCAGCAAACTCCGACTTTACGACACCGTCGCTGTTGACATACTTGAAGCACTGGTGAAGTGTGGAAGGAACGATCATGTTCTCGTGTATCCATGGACGTCCCAACATGACGTTGTAGGATACGTTGGCATCGATCACGTAGTAGGAAACCTCCGTTCGGAGATCACCGATCTGGCATTTGAGACGGATCTTGCCCAGCGGATGGCTTCGACCAGCATTGAAAGCCATGATAGTTGTGTTGGTTGTAGATAGCTTGTGCAGAGGGATTCCCAGAATTTGAAGCAAACTTCTAGAAATGATGCTGAGGGAGGATCCTGGATCGATGTGCATACGGTCCACCTTGATCACCCCGATATATCCTGTATAGTACAGGGATCTATCATGACGATTATTTTTGAGTAGCATGTCCTCCTGTGAAAAGGTGATGTTGGGCACCACTTCCATAGTACTGTGGTAGTGAGGACAGGAGACAGGGTCTTCAGCGGGGGCTTTGACTTCAGCGAGATACGAGTCGGCATGTAGTAATGCCTCACTTAAGTCCTTCCGTATTTCTTTAGAGAGTCACAACAGATCGAACAAAGACAACCTGGTAGGTGTATTGGCTAGCTTTGCTAGTATGTCAAAGTTGTAGGGCCGATCCATGCCTTCGAGAGTTGGCACCTTCAGAGACTTGTCAATCCGCGTCTCTTTCTGCTTGGCTTTGTCAGAAGTTGAAGGCTTAGACGGGCTGGCTTCTGAGCTTATGGGGGTAGCAGGAGGTTGAGAGGGTACTGCTTCTTCTTGTGCGGGGTCGTATATCCGAAGATAAGTCTTCCCCGATCGCGTCTCGCCAGATAGAACCTCGTAAATGGGAGAGGATACCATATGGCATGACTTGTACTTCTTGCCCCATTTTGCTTTGGAAGGTACCACCCCTTGTGTCACTTCTTGTACAAGGTCTGGATGGACCCACATGATCTCAGCACGTTCAGTCGTGAGTGGCACCAAGGTTGAGTTGCGAGTTGGCGGTAGGTTGACGACTTCCATTATTGCTTTGGGAATCAGGATCACGCCGTCCGAGACTTCTGTAAGAAAAAAGTCACCAAACTGAAGAGAGATCATGTTAGAAGATACGACCTTATCTTCAGCTTTGAGATTGATCACTTGGCTGTCGATAAGCTGTTGTATCTTCTTCTTCAGGACGATGCAGTCCTTGGTGGAGTGATGCACGTACTGATGATAGAGACAGTACTTGGGATCGTTGAGTTGGTTCGCCTCTGCAGGACGTCGTAGTGGAGACAATGTCAGTTTTTTACCCTTTGTTAATGTATGAAAGATGGTAATGACATCGTTCTTCATCAAAGGAAAAGGTCTCCTTAGGCTTGTCGGAGGCACCCTGAGAATTGGAAGCTCCTTTGGATGTGTCAACCTTCAGGACTTCTTTTCCTTTACCCCCGCGGACAGGGATAATTTGAGGATTCTTGCCCTTGTCTTCGGATTTGGGTGTTTTCAACACCAGTAGTTCTAGGTTAGGATCATCATTTTCAGCAGCATCAGCGGCCCCAATAAAAGTGGGCCATGTATCATACTTATGTATACTCAGACAAAACTTTACCATAGGAAGGAAGTTATGTCGACAGGTATCCATAAGTTCTGAGTCTGGTATGCCGACAAGAATCTTCAGTGCTAGCCGCCAGAAGCATTCGATGAAGGAGATGACAGACTCAGTCCTCATTTGCTTGGTCTTGATGAGAGTGGACATACTAACATGCATGCCACTCTCGTAAAACCTGTTGAGGAACAACCTCTCCAAGTCTTTAAATGAATTGATACATCCGTCAGGCATACTGCAGAACCATTCGAAAGCTATCCCCTACAAGGTGCTAATAAACAGCTTCGACAAGAACGGATCATCTCTGGGCAAGTGTAGAGTCTGCTTGTTGAAGTACATCATGTGTTGACAACGAGAAGTCAACCCGTCAAATGAATTCAGCGTCTTGTAGTTGGAAGGGGGGATACGGTTGAGATATCCCTATCGTCTGAAGCTCGTCTTTGTATGCGATGGTATTAAGATGGCTGACCAGGGAATCAATTGCATCATGTTGATTGAGCAGGTGTTGGGAAACAGCTGCTGAACGATTGTCAGGCATCGTTGGTGAAGGACCACCCCAGCATTTGTAAGATTTGGAGGAGGCGTAACGGAATGATACTCCTTTTGTAGGGAAGGAGGGTTGTTTCTATGTGCCGGACTAGCATGAGCCGAGACATTTTGTTGAGGTGGAGGAACAGCCCCAGCAGCTTGAACCGCCATAATACTGGTAAGCATATCGGTGATCTTGGCGAATACTGTTTTAGGACCCTCTAGCCGTTTGCTAGTCTGGTCGCTAGCTTCTTTAAGTCTTTCTCCGTCCGCCATGTATGTAGATAACATGCGAGGATGAATAGAGGAAACAGTACAACTGGTACTGATACTTTCTGTCTCTGAGTGGGCAAGTCCCTCGTCTTCAGGTAGAGGAGGTAGATAGTCACCATCAGACTCGGAAAGATCGTCGTCCTCCAGATGGCTACCCCCAGTATGGGGGTCATCTGCTTCAGACCCTGACGGAATACTACCCCCAGCTTGGGATTCTTTGTCTTCTGTACAGAATCTCGCCTTTGACCGGGTGCCCATATAGACTCCTTCAGATGTGACAGTCTGTTGGCCATCTGTTGGTAGACTTCGTCTTCTCCTTCTCGTGGAACTGAAAGAGAAAGTTGGGTTTGTGGTCCACCATCTTTGATTAGGGCTTCCATAAGGAGGACCCCATGAAGCCATATTGGATGAGACACATAGCGGCTTCTCATCGTCAGAGAAGTGCAGCCGTCGAAACACGGACTTTTTCTGAGGTACTCTTGTTACTTTGGAGCAACAACAGTTGATAAAAATACTGGTGCACGGGTGTGCACTATGGATTGTTATGTCCTCCTTCGTTTTACGCTTATGATTTATCATGTCGAGTAAGTCAGCGGAACGGAGTTGTGCCTTACAACCCATGTTGCATGTATCGCCAAGCTTTGCATGCGGGTTCGTAAGAAGAGTTGGCGCATCCAGACTTAGTTCATTTACAGGGGCAAGCCCTACACTTAAGTTCTGTGATGTCCTTGATGACAACCCCGTGCTATACTCGTTGGGGCCTGTCTTTTTGCTGTGGGCGCATACGCCTTGGAGACTGGGCTTGGGCGTATGCTTCTTGACAGCATGTTTGAGTCTCCTTGATATGGGCGCATAGTATGGATCCAGAGAGCCTGGGCGCATAGCCTTGGGCACATGACCCTGGATGCCCAGCCTGCTGAAGACAAAAGTATTTTGGTTGGGGCTATGCGCCCAAAAACTCTCTTGGGCGCATGCTTGGTAGAGCAGCGTAGTTTTCTCCCAGTTTTGCCTCCTTCGTTTGTGAGCCTCGTCGGGTTTGGCCAGAGTGTCGCACACCCCGATTCTTGGCATCGTAGTGTTTTCCTCTACCAAGTCTCGAGTGTCGAACACTCTGATGTCAGTTGTGGAGGGAAGAAGTCACTGGGCTAGTAGAGCCCGGAACGGTGTGAGCCTTCTCCATTTGGAGAACTTCTGTGGCAGAGTCGTACGCCCATGTGACAGAGTCCTCCAGCTGCATATCCGCTATGACACTAGCAGGATATGCGCAGCGAGCCTTCGAAAGCTAAGTCTTGCGAGACTTGTTTGGCTTTGCTGATGTTGAGGGGGTAGAGCCGTCCCTCGAGAGCATCTCTTCGAACGCCTGCTGATCGAATTTTACGATCAGCATCTTTTGAGTGCTCTCCACTTTGTTGGTATCGGATTACGTCACCACCATCTCGTCAAAAGAAAAGGTAGTCCCCAGTAGAGTCGCCATTTTTGTGGACACACACAAAAAGAAGAAGAAATGCTGTCTTTTCTTTATTGGCACAAGGCACCACAAATCGAGTATGCCTGAGAGATCCTGTGCTGAGGATCCCCGAGTACAAAAAAGAATTCTGAGGAATGGGACGATGAAGATCGAGCGGTAGTTGCTCCTTTACTCCGTTTACACTCCGATTACAAAAGTGGGAGAAAACCTAAGAAAATTGCTAACTCTCAGCTCACTGGCAAGAAGTACAGCAATTTGGCTCTTGAAAATGCTCTCCGTTTTGTGTTTTAAAGAGGGATGAGACCCCCTTTTATAGTCGTTCTTGACCTGGAATGATGTTATGCGCCCACATGAAGAAAACACATTGGTTTTTATGTGGGCGCATAACCCTGCCTTGGGTGCATATGGTGTAGGCGTATACAAGCTGTGGGATCGTGGGTTGGTCGTGGTGTCGACGTGGCCACATGCTTCGGTGTACGACTGCTCGTGGAGACTGACGTGGCCGTGCGCTTCGGTGCACATTTTGATCATGGCTTTGACCGAGTCAGGCTTGGGCGCATAGCCCTGTTTCAGGCTATGCGCCCTCCTTCATAGGGGTGTTTTGGGCGCATAGAGCTTCACAGGACGATGGGCGCATATAGCTTCACAGGATGATGGACGCATATAGCTTCACAGGATGATGGACGCATATAGCTTCACAGGATGATGGGTGCATATGAGGTTCACAGGGTGACTTTAACACATTGGAGCTTTACTTGGGCGCATATATCCTCCTTTGGCTTTGGGCGCATATGGCTTAATTTGCTAAAAAATTTATGCTTCTATATACATGTTCATTGCTAGTTGTCTTGTTCATATATGATCTTGCTAGTGGTTTCTTGTACATGTTTATTGCTTTCAGTTCATTTACATGTTTCCTTTATTTTCTACTGCATCTCTACTTATCTAACTTATTTTGTATTAAGCTATATTACTGCAATAGGGTTGTACTTTGCTCCTTTCCTGACTGGATTGTTGCAGGTGACCTGCTGTCTTATGCAATTTGGGCCTTTCTGGGTAGCTAGAGCATTTTGGAGGCCAGCCTTAGATTCTAGATAGAATTTGAATTTATATATTTAGCGGATTTGTTCCCGAATAGTATTTGATGTATTATTGGAGTTGTAAATTTGAATAGTTGTTGTGAATGAGAAAATAGGGAATTTTTGCAATCAAATATTGTTTATTTGGTTTGAGATTAATATTAATATCTAGACAGCATACTACCGCCGATGCTGCGGCGTAGGGTGGACTTGGCTACGTACTCGTATCTGAAAAGTGGGTGCGGGTCGTGACACTTCCACTTGGCACGCTTGGTCATAGTAAAACCGATAGCAAGTTTACCTCCATCCTCGGGAATAATAGGTTAAGGATCTGTCAATACGTAGCCAACATTGACAAGTTAAGGATTCAAAAATAATAATTTGGAAAATCGATAAACAATTTAGATTCGTCGATATAAATCATCGCAGGAGGTATAGAGGGTCCGACACGTTTGCGATAGCAAGTCAGGATGTTCAAGTCTACTATACAAGCAACCCAAGGCATCGTAGAGATCGATTTGACTCGTGGACAGTATGCAAGATTAAATCTAAAAATATATTCAACGTTGGAGACCCAGCATACCAAGAGGACCAGATCAAAAAGTCCCAATACTTGGTACAACAGTCGGATACCATGGATGTTGAAAATATTGTTGAGGAAAATAGAGGGAAGGAAGAGGTTGATACACAAGACTGATAGAACTGGGGATTCCCAGGACCCTTTCTTTGGTGTGCGTATTGATCGATAGAAAGTTAAACAGATCTAATACGTGTTCTAACCCTTCATAGGCGGAAACTAGGGTTCACAAATTATACCTGCGGCGAAGAGAAGACAAGTGATTCCTGGCAATCTCGAGCGGACAACCCCAAGATCTTGTGCACGTATTCCTTCCTCGAGTTGGACGTCGTGTGGGCGACGATCTCCCAACCTTTTTTTCTCCATGGCAGCCCTCTCTTTCTCTCCTTACGTGAATCACGAATTTAGAGAAAGTTTCTGATTTTTTGATCGGTAATCTGGCAGCCAGAGAATAGAGGATATATATAGGCTACGGCAGGGACCATGAGGAGAAATTAGGGTTAGGCCTCCTAACGGATCTGGATATCCCGTGTTCAGCCCGAACACACAATCCAGGCCCATTAACAATAGCTCGGTCCACTAATGAGCTATTGTTGCACTACCTCCCTAATCCCAAATTATATTTGTGGGCTCCTTTTATTATATGCTCGTTTGGCTCCCCATGTTAAGATATCGTATGTCCGTCGATCAAATTAAGTTACTGACAACTATATTGATTCGACATCTTTTATCCTTAAGTAGTACCGCTTAACTTTATTTGTCATGTCGGATATAATCCACCTGCAGGGTTTACATGACAATCCTTATGAGCTCTTTAAGGGGACATCATCAACCCGATGTATCCGGACATGGATTCTATTTATAATCAACAGCCCATCATACATACAATGTTATTATCCAATTCATAGAGGTTGTTGATCCATAATGAATCTCACTCTTTTATGAGTCAAAGTAATACACACTGCATATACATGTCCGTTATTATATCCGGATTAAGAGCACAAGCATCCATAATAACAGAGGTGTTTGTTCTCTTATGTAGTCAGTACAAAGAGAACAACCTCAAGTGGTCTTGTTCAATACACACAAAGTGTACTAGTATAAACCTATAGTCAAGATAGACTAATACCAGATTATACTACAACCTTTCCAATAGATTGTCCAAGTCCATCTAGGTTGTGAACTATTTATATACTCCATAGGAAACTGATAATATGATCTTCTGTGTGACACCACACACCATATTATCTATAATATAGAATATCAGACATTTGCATTAACACTTGTAACAAATACAATATGCAAACATTTGCCCATATGATTCGCATTCAAAATTTAAGAAAATAAGTTTACTACAAAAGTGATGCTTTTAGTATATAACCCTAACAAAGGCTTAGCTGTCAACCAGAGGAGAAAGAGGCGTCTTGTCCCAAATATTTAAGATAAGGAAGAAGAAGAAGAAGAAGAAGAAGAAGAAGAACTTGATGAGGATGAGGATACAAATGAAGTCGACGAAGAGGATAAGGATAAGGATGATGATGAGGACGAGGATGAGGACGAGGACAAAGACGATGACGATGATTAGATTAAATATCGGTATATATTAAAAACACTTTCAATTACATGATTTTAGTTTGACCTCATAAAAGCACTTATAACTTACTGAATTCAGTTTAAACTTCTGCAAATCCTTGTTTCAGATGGCACTCTAAGTTCTTTTCTTTGCGGTGTCACTCGTCGCCCTGCTGATGGCTAGCACTCGTCGTCGTGGTGCTGGTGGTGCTGGTCATGGTGGTGGTGGTGGGCGTGGTCGTGGTCGCCTTCAGCCTTCCCGGGAGGCGACCCCCACTAGCGATCCCAACCCGGAGAGTACCCTGGGCACAGACTCATCCCATCGTCGATCTACCATGGGGCTATCGACACCTTCGTCGAGGGCGTCTCCATCCGCTAGCGGATCCGTTCCTCCAGCGGATCCACCAGCGGTACCACCAGTTACTGCACAGTGGGCCCCGAAGTACCCCCGGATTTAGTTACACCCTGTTACTGGCGAGTACATGCGCGGAGCCACGGATCCTCCGACGCTACTAGAGAGACCGATGGGCGAGTTCCGACGAGAGCTATGGCCCGCAGGTGAAGCGTAAGTAAATTTAAGTTAATTTAATAAATTTGTTTCATTTATTCAAGTTAATAATCCAGTTGTTGCTTCTTTGTAAGTTTTTTCTGTGGGATGCTACCAGGCTTCTACGACAGATTATTCGGGCTAACTAACATGGCCCCTACATCAATTTTTCTGAGGTGCCCCTAGACTTGTAGTACCACTGGATCGACGAGATAAGGGTATATATATATCTTGTGATTAATTATTAATTACTCTTTAATCAACTATTTTTTTAATATCATGATAATTGAATTTGTATGTCAGAGGACCTTCTGGTGGCCCCCCCTCGCGAGGAGGCGATCCGCTGGACCTATAGAAGCGCCGCCGGGAAGAAGATCTGGGATGCGGTTTATGACCTTCGAACGGCGCATTTGAAGAAGGAGTACATCCGACAGGACTACTATGACAATCTCTTGGAGAAGATGGATGCTCCTGCCTTCAAGCAGAAATCGGAAAAAGCGAAAGCGAACCAACGGGCCGCGGGGCTATATACGGGGGGATCAAAGCCCCACGCAGCAACACTTACAGAATTTATGAGATACCACAAATTCATTCCACTATCTAATTCGGTACTATTAATATACTTAATTAATTAAACTCTACGAATATATTATATGTAGCCCCAACGGGTGTTGAAGAAGGGAAAAGATGCTGACTCGGTCACCATACACGATGTATTCCAGCATACCCACAAGAGACGGAAGGACCCAGCTTCATCGACGAGAGGGCCAAGGAGACGGATGCAAGTACTTACGTTTATGAGACTTATGTTAGAATTATAAGTATTCAAACTATAATTGTCACCCTCATTTCCCGTATTTCGTATTTATACTCGTATCTGGATTTTTGGCATGTATTTTTATTTTTCTCAACTTATGGGATTTCGGTATTTCTCGTATTTTTGGGTTTTTGGCATGGCTTGGTTTTATTGGGTTGGTTCGGTTTAGTTCGGTTTTATGTGAGTTGGATCACCTTAACCTAAGCTCCACCCTCAACACACCACAACTCACCCTCTTTATAACCCCCACCTACCACTCTCTCTCTCCTCATAACTTCCACCATTAATTTCCTTCTTCTTCTTCTTCTTCTCCTTTCTCCACAACCCTCCTAACCCTAGGCAAGTGCACCTTGCCACTTCATGAGAGCCCTATTTTCTTGGTTCATTTGCTAGATTAGGACATGGTGATCAACATTAGAACTTGGTATTTTGTGATTTGGAGTCTCCATTGCTCTAGATCTAAGTTTTCCTATTTTCGGATTTTTGTATGGTCTGATCTGTTTTAGTTGGGTTTTATGATTTTTGGTGTTTCCAAGTGGAAGAGCATTCAATTCTACCCAAGTTGGAACCTTGGAAATCTGGATTTGGAGTTCGGATGGCCAAGTTATGATGCTTTGAAGCCTTGGGTTCATCCTTGGTGTTCTTGCTGTTTGGAGAAGACAGTGAGCAGTGTGCAGAGTGTTTGGCTTACGCACCCTGAGCTACGCGTGCTCTTTAGCGCTGCGTACGCAGACTTAGGTACGCTTCCTGTTGGAAGCGTGTCCCTTGAGCGTGCGTGACTTTTCACGAACGCTGCTCCCCTTGAGCGTGCGTGACTTTTCACGTACACTGCTCCCTTGAGCGTGCGTGACTTTTCACGTCCACTGCTCCCTTGAGCGTGCGTAAGTTTTCACGTACACTGCTCCCTTGAGTGTGCGTGACTTTTCACGTACATTGCTCCCTGTAGCGTGCGTGACTTTTCACCTACGCTGCTCTCTCAGCGTGCGTGACTTTTCACCTATGCTGCTCTCTCAGCGTGCGTGACTTTTCACATACACTGCTCCCTTGAGCGTGCGTGACTTTTCACGTACACTGCTCTCTCAGCGTGCGTGACTTTTCACCTACGCTGCTCTCTCAGCTTGCGTGACTTTTCACCTACGCTGCTCCCTGTAGCGTGCGTGACTTTTCACCTACGCTGCTCTCTCAGCGTACGTGACTTTTTACCTACGCTGCTCTCTCAGCGTGCGTGACTTTTCACCTACGCTGCTCCCCTGACCCCCCTTGCTTAACCATTGGCTTTTGGAGCTTTGGTTTTATTTCTTTAAGCTTGGCTCTTCTATAACCCTGTATTTTGATATTTTATTAGATATTTTACGCCCATTTTATATCCTTACGCCTTTTGTCATGAACTTGATTTTACTTAATATGCTTGGAATGACTATTGTACATAGCATGGTATGACAAGGAAATAGCATAACACGACAGTGACCCGTAGTGGTGCACTCCTGACATGACCAACCTGACATGATAGTGGTCCGTTGTAGCGTACTCCTGACCAGTTCCCTGACATGATTTATCTTGATAACTTAACTTGACCTGCCTTGACACCGTGGGTGGTTCTTTCTTGCTTGCTTGTTAAATCCACTTGTCCTATCTTGCATCATATCTAGGATGGGACTCCTGAGTACCACGGTCAGGAGTACCTACTAAAATGGATTAAGGTTAATAACTAGAATAACACAGTAGTCATGAAGAGATGACACAGCTACAGGCAATCCCGTTACCTGGGCGCTCTTGGGATCTGTAGCCTGCCGTCGAGTAGGGCACATTTCCAGCACACCGTCGCGTGTTGCACCCTCTAAGTCACCTAAGGGTACATTTGTCTTCTGGGCAATGTACCCACCTGAATTCAACCCCTAATTTTCGTCCTGGGTAACTTGGATGGTCTGCAGGGCTTGTGGCTGTGGAACAATCTCACTGCATCTTGTTAGTAATTAGGCCTGTGATAACCCTAGTTAGTTAAAGTAGTAAGCCTGAGCATCTACTTGGCCGTGATTGATTGAATGAGGTATAACCAGTTTAGCCATGTCTTGATCCCATGCAAGATTGCTTCCTGTCTTGATTACTTACATTACTTATCTTGCCGATAAATGGTGGGAAACCAAGCTCTGTTCAGATGAAGAGTTACAACCCCGGTCCTTGTTTGGTTTACGGGTTGTAACCTGGCTATCGGAATAGTTCCATGGTTATCTTGTCGTATATCATCCTGACATGTTTTCGTAATTTTAGTTTTAATATTAGATTTTCTGTGCTGATTGCTGGCTTTTGTTCTTATTTCGTGGCCCCCTTGTGGCACTTGCTCTTTCTGGGGTTGACCCAGCTGGTTTTGTGTGGCCAGATTTCGGAGCAGCTCCCGAGGAACTACCAAGCTTCCAGCCCAATGGTGGCGACTAGAAGGAACCCGGGCTACGAGTGGGTTTTCTATTTTGTTTCGCTCACTCTATTGTAAATTTATTCTTTTGAGGCGTTTAGCCGACGAGCACCTGTTAGCTCGATGCACTTTACTTACTGTCTGTCTACGGGCTGTAAACATGATTAACAAATCCTAGGGTTGATCATGTATGACTTAACTCTTGCTAGTCCTAGCATTTTGTATGACTAGCTTCATGATCAGCTGATATGTAATATTTGGGACGCCTTTTATTGTATATTTGGTGGTCAAACATCTTGTAATTATATTACTTGCTTGAGATTGAGACAATAGGCTTGACCATAAGAGACCGTTGGCTTGTAGTAAACCCTCATATCTAGACAGCCGTGACCGTATAGTTGAGATGTATTCTATTTCAATATACGTAGCAGGCTATGTCTGCCCCCGCTCTCCAGTATTCTGGTTCTGGGGCGTGACACGGTTTAAGTGGTGGCCCATGCAGGTCTTGTCAATCAAGAAATGTGAGGGTTTACCGAATAGATGTCTCAATCAGTATTCGTTCTTGATCTCCGCCCGTATTTTCAAATCCCTGAAATTCTTGACCTGATTACATGCTTGTATCGTTAATCTGTCCTGGTCCTTCCTTATTGTTTTCTTGTGTCGTATTCTTCAGCGGCACTGTACCTGACCCTGCCGATCAGCAAGGAAGAGCACCTCCCGTGGACCAGCAGCAACCTGGGGATCAAGCCCAGCATTCCGGAGTCGCCTCCAGAGTGATACCCACTGGAGGAGAGTCACCAGTTCGGCCCATCCAGCCCGCTGAGCCAGATGATGGCACCTTAGTAGGCCTCATCAGAACCTTGATAGCTTCCCAGGATCGTCGAAGCGACGCCCTGTACCAGACAGTTCAAGATGCTTTGACCCGAGGCGGACATCCAGGGAACCAGGCGGCCAACAGCTTCAAGCGATTGAACCCTCCTTTCTTCGACGGTACCGAGGATACGATTACCGCGGATGCATGGCTTCAGGATACCGAGGTGATTCTGGAAGCAGCCAGGACACCTGAGAATGAGAAGGTGGCGGTGGTACGCCTGTAGTTGTTGGACTTGGCTCGCAGTTGGTGGGCAGCGCAAGCCATGGAATTAGTGGCACCCATTGCTTGGGCAGTGTTTAGAGAGAGATTCCAGACGAAGTATTTCGATGCTGTGGCTCGGTACGACCTGCAGACCAGATTTACCAACTTGAAGCAAGGAGGCAGGACAGTCGACAGTTATGCATCGGAGTTTTCTAGACTCAGTAGGTTTGCCCCCACCTTGGTGGCGACTGAGTTTGATAGGGCCCAGCGGTTCCAGCAGGGAGTACATTTGGAGATCTTGTTGGCGGTTGAGCAGTTCGAGCACCAGAGGTTCGATGCGGTCTTAAGAGCAGCTAGGAGGCATGAGTATACCTCCCAGAGGATCATGGATAGGACCGGAGGTAGGAAGCGGTCCTACAGTCAGATACACCAATCATCAGCTCCAGCCCCGGCAGTTAGGGGGTTGACCATTGGAACTCTGAGGCGAGCAGCCTCAGTAACGTCGGTTCAGCATTCGACCCCGACGTACCCGCAGCAGCAGAAGCAGAAGCAGACTTCCGCAATGGGATGTTCTCATTGCGGGAAGCCAGGCCATGTAGTGGCGGATTGTCGCAGGGCACAGGGATTGTGCTTGGCTTGTGGAGCAGCCGATCATAGAATAGGGGCTTGCCCGAATAGGGGTGGTTCATCAGCATCCAACCCTTCTAGCTTTTCGGTGAGAGGACCGGCCCCAGCACCAGTTCAGCAGCAGCAGTATCAGTCTACGAGGTCCTTGCCGCCTCAGTCTCAGGCATTCCAGCAATAGCACCCCCAGCAGTATGCACAAGCCCAAGCTCAGACCCAGAATAGGCAGAGAGGTTTCCAGCAGAGGGGACCAGCAGCCAGAGGACAAGGTCAGGCCATGATGATGGCTATGGAAGAAGAAGTTGCACCAGGTGAGGTTGTGGCAGGTACTATTCTCGTCAACTCCTCTCCAGCATCTGTATTATTTGATTCTGGTGCATCGCATTCATTTATGTCTGCACGATTCGCGACACGGATAGGATTGGAGCCTGAGTCGTTATCAGTAAGGCTCAATATACTTACTGGTAATGGCCTTATGGGGGTAGATCGAGTATTTTCTTCGTGTCGGATCGTAGTTAGCGGTAGGGAGTTCCCCGCTAGATTCATAGAGTTTTCTATGGCAGACTATGATGTAGTCCTAGGCATGGATTGGTTGAGAAACCAGTATGCTAGGATAGACTGCCATATTGGCAGAGTTGTCTTTAGTATCCCCGGCGAGCCAGAGTTTTCGTTTTTCAGAGGCGCAGTGGAGCCATCTTCCCCAGCATTGCGGATGGCAGTAGCAGCAGTGCAGTTACCCCGAATAGTTGAAGAGTTTCCAGATGTCTTTCCAGAGGAGCTTCCAGGGATGTCGCCAGAGCGGAAGATTGAGTTCACTATAGACTTGATTCCCGGGACAGCACCAGTGTCAGAGCGAGTCTACAGGATGGCGCCTTCAGAATTGGAGATTTTATACAAGATGATTGAAGAACTGAGGACCAAGGGATTCATCCGTGCAAGTGGATCGCCTTGGGGAGCCCCGATGCTTCTTGTAAAAAAGAAGGATGGTACGTCCAGGCTATGTGTTGATTATCGTACCTTGAATTCGGTGACAATCAAGAACAGATACCCTCTTCCGAGGATAGATGACTTGTTTGATCAGCTCAGAGGGGCTTCAGTATTCTCAAAGATCGACTTGCGGTCAGGATACCACCAGATCAGAGTCAGAGAACAGGACATCCCGAAGACAGCATTCAGATCGAGGTATGGACATTGGGAGTTCCTTGTTATGCCCTTTGGAGCGACCAATGCGCCGGCCGTATTCATGGACCTCATGAATCGCATTTTCATGCCTTACTTGGATCACTTTGTGATCGTGTTCCTAGATGACATCCTGGTCTACAGTAAGAGTGAAGCAGAGCATGAGCAGCATCTCAGAGTCGTCTTTCAGACGCTTAGGGAGCATCAGTTGTACGCCAAGTTCAGTAAATGCGAGTTCTGGCTCGATCGTATTTCGTACTTGGGTCACATCATTACCCAAGGAGGAGTGGAAGTGGACCTCCAGAAGATTGTGGCTATCGAGTCGTGGCCGGTACCCAGCTCAGTGGCAGAGGTTCGCAGCTTCCTTGGATTGGCCGGCTACTACCGGCGGTTCATTTCAGATTTCGCAAGGATTTCAGCGCCGATGACCCAGTTGACCCGCAAGGATGTGCCATTTGTTTGGACAGCAGAGTGTCAGGAATCATTTGAGAAGTTGAAGCGAGGTTTGATAACGCCTCCCATTCTCACCCTTTCAGATGGGACCGGAGGATTCACAGTTTATTGCGACGCTTCAGGCAGAAGATTAGGGTGTGTCTTAATGCAACATGGGAAGGTAATATCTTATGCGTCACGCCAACTTCGTGATCATGAGAAAAATTACCCGACCCACGACTTGGAATTGGCGACGGTAGTGTTTGCTTTTGAAGTTGTGGAGACACTACTTGTACGGAGATAGAGTGGAGATCTTTACTGATCATAAGTGCCTGAAGTATGTTTTCACCCAGAAGGACCTTAATATGCGGCAGAGAAGATGGCTAGAGCTACTGGTAGACTATGATGTGGATTTGTAGTATCATCCCGGGAAGGCCAACGTTGTAGCAGATGCATTGAGCAGGAGAGCCGGAGTTTATTTCCTGACGGTGCAACCAGAGTTATTGGCAGATCTTCAGAAGATGGGAATTGAAGTGGTTCTTCCTACCAGTGTGGCATTGATGGCCAGCCTACAGGTTCAGTCCATCATAGTTGAGAGAATCCGGGTGGCGCAGTCAACAGATTCCAAGATCCAGCGACTCAGAGCAGAGTATGAAGCAGGAAGAAGGCCAGAGTTATGTATCCATGAAGACGGTACCCTTCGGCACGGCACTCGTCTTTGTGTACCTAGTGGAGATATCAGACAGGAAGTCATGGCAGAAGCCCACAGTTCTCAGTATTCTATTCATCCGGGTAGTACGAAGATGTACCGTGATATCCGTCAGCATTTCTGATGGAATGGCATGAAGAGGGAGATAGCCCGGTTTGTCTCTCGATGTTTGGTTTGCCAACAGGTTAAAGCTGAACATCAGAGGCCCGGTGGACTTCTTCAACCCTTACCGATCCCAGAATGGAAATGGGAACATATAACCATAGATTTCGTGACCGGATTGCCCAGATCTCCGGCCGGCAGAGATGCTATTTGGGTAATTGTGGACAGGCTTACCAAGGTGGCACACTTTCTTCCATTCAGAGTTGGACAGTCGACGGCGCAGCTAGCAGAGATGTATCTCAGGCAGATCGTCAGGCTTCACGATGTGCCAGTCAGCATCACCTCAGATAGGGATTCAAGATTCACATCACACTTTTGGTGCAGCTTACAGAAGAGTTTGGGGATTCGCCTTCAATTCAGCTCAGCTTATCACCCGCAGACGGATGGTCAATCAGAACGCACAA
Organism: Iris pallida; assembly: GCA_029216955.1. NCBI lineage: Eukaryota > Viridiplantae > Streptophyta > Magnoliopsida > Asparagales > Iridaceae > Iris > Iris pallida. The sequence continues at coordinate 28,199,587 of JANAVB010025598.1, read as the reverse complement.
TCCAGACTCTCGAAGATATGTTGAGATCCTGTATCCTTGACTTCGGTGGTTCATGGGAGAATCATCTGCACCTGGTGGAATTCTCGTACAACAACAGTTATCAGGCCAGTATCCAGATAGCACCCTTCGAGGCTCTCTATGGCAGGAAGTGCAGATCCCCGCTAGCATGGGACGATGTCGGGGAGAGGCAGATGCTCGGACCCGAATTGATTTCCCAGACGGTTGAAGTGGTCAGGAAGGTCAGAGATCACCTCCGAGTTGCCCAGGACCGCCAATGCCATTGGGCCGATGCTCATCGGCGTCCCTTAGAATTTGCTGTCGGCGACCATGTATTCCTTAGGATCTCGCCTAACCGCGGCGTCATTCACTTTGGCGTACGGGAAAAGCTTAGTCCTAGGTATATAGGGCCGTTCGATATTCTAGAGCGAGTAGGAGATGTATCCTATCGTCTCGCTCTTCCGCCGTCGCTAAGTGAGGTACATGATGTATTCCATGTGTCCCAATTACGACGGTATATTCCGGACCCGAGCCACATCCTAGACCATTCGGAATTGGTTGTTGGTACCAACCTTTCGTATGAGGAGAGGCCCGTGTCTATTTTGGACCGGAGGGAAAAGACACTCAAGAACAAGACAATTAAATTAGTTCGTGTTGCTTGGGGTCATCACTCTCTGGGCGAGTCAACGTGGGAGCGTGAGGACGACATCCGATCGCGATATCCCTACCTGTTTGACTCGTAAGGTATAATATCTTTCTTATGCCTTACATTTTCCCTTCCTTGCTTGTATTGTATGATTGTATGATTGGACTGCTTAGTGTAGCTTGCCTGTGCTTAGTGTAGCTTGTCGTGGCAATCTCTAGCTCCTTGATTAAATTCCGAGGACGGAATTCTTTTAAGGTGGGTAGAGTTGTCACCCTCATTTCCCGTATTTCCCGTATTTCGTATTTATACTCGTATCTGGATTTTTGGCATGTATTTTTATTTTTTCTCAACTTGTAGGATTTCGGTATTTCCCGTATTTTTGGGTTTTTGGTATGGCTTGGTTTTATTGGGTTGGTTCGGTTTGGTTCGGTTTTATGTGAGTTGGATCACCTTAACCTAAGCTCCACCCTCAACACACCACAACTCACCCTCTTTATAACCCCCACCTACCACTCTCTCTCCTCATAACTTCCACCATTAATTTCTTTCTTCTTCTTCTTCTCCTTCCTCCACAACTCTCCTAACCCTAGGCAAGTGCACCTTGCCACTTCATGAGAGCCCTATTTTCTTGGTTCATTTGCTAGATTAGGACATGGTGATCAACATTAGAACTTGGTATTTTGTGATTTGGAGTCTCCATTGCTCGAGATCTAAGTTTTCCTATTTTTGGATTTTTGCATGGTTTGATCTGTTTTAGTTGGGTTTTATGAGTTTTTGGTGTTTCCAAGTGGAAGAGCATTCAATTCTACCCAAGTTGGAACCTTGGAAATCTGGATTTGGAGTTCGGATGGCCAAGTTATGATGCTTTGAAGCCTTGGGTTCATCCTTGGTGTTCTTGCTGTTTGGAGAAGACAGTGAGCAGTGTGCAGAGCTGTTTGGCTTACGCACCCTGAGCTACGCGCGCTCTTTAGCGCTGCGTACGCAGACTTAGGTACGCTTCCTGTTGGAAGCGTGTCCCTTGAGCGTGCGTGACTTTTCACGAACGCTGCTCCCCTTGAGCGTGCGTGACTTTTCACGTACACTGCTCCCTTGAGCGTGCGTGACTTTTCACGTACACTGCTCCCTTGAGTGTGCGTGACTTTTTACGTACATTGCTCCCTGTAGCGTGCGTGACTTTTCACCTACGCTGCTCTCTCAGCGTGCGTGACTTTTCACCTACGCTGCTCTCTCAGCGTGCATGACTTTTCACGTACACTGCTCCCTTGAGCGTGCGTAACTTTTCACGTACACTGCTCTCTCAGCGTGCGTGACTTTTCACCTACACTGCTCCCTGTAGTGTGCGTGACTTTTCACCTACGCTGCTCTCTCAGCTTGCATGACTTTTCACATACGCTGCTCTCTCAGCGTGCGTGACTTTTTACCTACGCTGCTCTCTCAGCATGCGTGACTTTTCACCTACGCTGCTCCCCTGACCCCCCTTGCTTAACCATTGGCTTTTGGAGCTTTGGTTTTATTTCTTTAAGCTTGGCTCTTCTATAACCCTGTATTTTGATATTTTATTAGATATTTTACGCCCATTTTATATCCTTACGCCTTTTGTCATGAACTTGATTTTACTTAATATGCTTGGAATGACTATTGTACATAGCATGGTATGACAAGGAACTAGCATAACACGACAGTGACCCGTAGTGGTGCACTCCTGACATGACCAACCTGACATGATAGTGGTCTGTCGTAGCGGACTCCCGACCAGTTCCCTGACATGATTTATCTTGATAACTTAACTTGACCTGCCTTGACACCGTGGGTGGTTCTTTCTTGCTTGCTTGTTAAATCCACTTGTCCTGTCTTGCATCATGTCTAGGATGGGACTCCTGATTACCACGGTCAGGAGTACCTACTAAAATGGATTAAGGTTAATAACTAGAATAACACAGTAGTCATGAAGAGATGACACAGCTACAGGCAATCCCGTTACCTGGGCGCTCTTGGGATCTGTAGCCTGCCGTCGAGTAGGGCACATTTCCAGCACACCGTCGCGTGTTGCACCCTCTAAGTCACCTAAGGGTACATTTGTCTTCTGGGCAATGTACCCACCTGAATTCAACCCCTAATTTTTGTCCTGGGTAACCTGGATGGTCTGCAGGGCTTGTGGCTGTGGAACAATCTCACTGCATCTTGTTAGTAATTAGGCCTGTGATAACCCTAATTAGTTAAAGTAGTAAGCCGGAGTATCTGCTTGGCCGTGATTGATTGAATGAGGTGTAGAAGCATGGAAAATATTAGAATAATGATCCATGCGGCTCGGAGTAAGAAGCTTATGCGGCTCACATAGGAGCGGCCCTATGCGGTTCAAAGAAGACTCTCAATCACATGCGGCTCGGGAGCGTATGCGGTTCAGCAAGGCATATGCGGCTCGATGGATGCCATGTGTGATCCTTCCCTACAGCTGGTCGTTTGGGGGTGGCCTCATTTAATGCTCTGACACGACTTGGCGACTGTGACTGCTCTGACATAAAGTGTCATAATGGCTCTGCCATAATGACAGACTTTTCGGGAAAGGAAGAAGATCTCTGACCCGAACCGTCAGAAATCCTAGGTTGCCACGTGGCAACTCTCATGCGGCTTAAATGGAAAACAGCTCCATGCGCCTCACGAAGAAGTCACTCCATATGGTTAGCAGAAATCAGCCATATGCGGCCCACCGAGAGCTCAATCCCTGCGACTCAATACAATGCTAGCTCATGCGGCTCGCAAAGACTATGCATATGCGGCTCACGGAAGGTTCGTCCCCTGCGGCTCGATGAGGCATTGTCTCATGCGGCTCAGGAAGAGTATCTCTCTGCGGTTCGAGGATAGTCAATCCTATGCGGCTCTGACAGGACTCACAATTAGGACACGTGGCATGGGATCAATAAGAGATTTAACCGAATCTCAACAAATATATTTGACATCATCGTCATAATTACTGAGATCAGGACATATCATTTATCATCAAGCTAATGGGACACGTGGCGAGCAATCAGACATTAGCATAATCAATCACAAGGATTTAAAGCAGCTAGCATTAATTGCTCATGAGATACGATGCTATCCGCACTAATGGCCGAGAGTCACTATAATCAGGATCAAGGGTTCAGATAGAATGAAGGAGCGCCGACATTCCAAACAGATAATCATTAGCAAACCCTAATGATCACCCCCCCACTCTTATAAATAGCCAGCATCATTTCCTTGAAAAAAAAAGAAGAGAGAGAAGAGAGAGAGAGGTCGGCACCAAAAGAAATAAGAAGAGAGAGATCTACACAGAGAGAGCTCCCCCTTCCTTCTTGATAATCACAGAGAGAGAGAGAAGCCAGAAGAGCAATCCGAGGAGAGCAAGAAGAGCATTTCTTCATCAACGCCGAGCAGATCTTCCCCGAGCCAAGACTGCATACTGATTGTCCAAGGAGTAAGGCAGAGCGGCCGTCGCTTTCTCGAGCCTCTATCGTCACCCTCCAGAATCAAAAATAAACAATCGTACTTAGTCTGCTGTACCTAGGTTTTCGTCCCTAGGCTTTCTTTGTACGAGCGAGTTTGTATTGTGAGTCTAAGTTCAGTCCTCCGATAATTGTTCTGTTCTTTTACAATCAATGGCAAACACGATGGCGACTCTGCTGGGGACTAACTTCTCCACAGCTGAGGAGTTGGTGACGCAATCAGATGCAGCCAAACTTGGCTCCACACAAAAGAAGATGGTCGTCCGCTTCGACCAACCGGCGTTCGAAGAGATGCTCTCTGAAGGCAGCGCTGGCCCGGCCCAGAAGCGCACCCGCACCACGAAGGCTCGCAAAGAATGGAGACCGAAGTCATTTGCTCCTCCTCAAGCCCTCGATGGGATGCCCTCTGTTGCTCAAGACGGCGAGAAGGATTCTCCTGCGGTCCCACTTCAGATCGTTGACAACTCTGCTATCCCCAAGTCCGGCAGAAGAAAACATTATGATGCTGGACTTGCAGGGACAAAGAGGGACTCTATGCGGACCGAACCGCAGAAGAGTATTAGCCGCAAGGAGAAAGCCCATGCGGCTACATCCGCCAACCGCGTGAAGAAAACTCATGCGGCTACTTCTGTCGGCCGCATAACTTATGCGACTACAGTTCCCAACAATATGAACGAGACTCATGCGGCCAATAAAGTCAGTCGTTTGCAGAAAACCCATGCGGCCACAGATGCCAATCGCATGCGGCCAGCCTGCACGGTCGTGACCCCTAGCCGCATAAGAACTCGTCCGAGGACAGGAGACAACCGCATGCAGATAGCCTGCACGGTTTCCGCTCCCAGCCGCATAGCATCTGCTCCATGCTCCTCTCGATCAGTTTTCGACCGTCTCTCGTACGGTCCGAACCCTGATGACTCTCTAGATGATAAGCCAGACTCTGTGATGTTCAACTTGGACTCTTCCTATTATGCACCCACAAGTGCTAGAAAGAAGAAGTCTAGGGCAGCGCGGGCTCATCAAGCCCAGACAGCTGCCCCAACCTCTGACTATCAGGGCGTCCCGCTGATTATCACACGGGCCTCTGATGGGAAGTTGTACAGAACCGCTCAAGTCCAATCCCCGGCGGCGAACGGACAGAGTGGTTCCTCTGACCTGCGTGAGGCGATCCTCCACAAACGCAAGGAAAGAGAAGGGGCCTCGGCGTGCAAAGAATCCTCACATGGACGTCACTGCACCCAGATCATCGTCAACTGCTGCTGCAACAACGCGGCAGTGACGGAAGATCGTCCGTCCGTCTTCCACAGACTACAGCACCCGAACTCAGAAGATGAGGCACCTCCTGTTGTCTCCTGCAATTCCGCTCAGAAGGTCCCCGCCGAGGGGAGAGGGAAGAAGACAAGCATCTCCAGTCCAAAGATATCAGCCACTACAACTAAGAAATTGTCGGCTAAACGGTTGCCCTCCACCGGAGTATACCAACACACCCGTTCGAAGACAAAATCTGCTGCAACAGGAGACTCATCGTCCCTGACCCTGGGGGTCGTAGGAGCTGGGGGTAGTACCCCTCCGAACGTCCACAAGAATCCAACGTTTCAAGAAGACGAACCCCGAGAAACAACCCTCCCATTGGGTACAACAGATGCTGATGTCCCCGAGGACATCCACGATTCTCGAGATGAAGCAAGCTCCGAAGCTGGGGGTAGTGTTCCTTCCGAGTCCGAACCTGAAGAGAACATCCCCACGTATCCAGATGATTTCTCGACGCATGGGTACGACTCGGAGGGTACATCCTCCACCACTCCTCATGTGAAGACGGTATTCATGACAGACAGCAATCAAGGCGGTTCCAGCGATCGCCAGCGCATCGACACGTTGGAGGCCATATTGTATGCCTTGGTCAAGTCTGTAGACGAGATCAAAGCGGTACTTCCTACTCTACAGGGAGTGACACCTGGCCAGACAAGCATGGGTCCCGCAATCAACGTAGATTCAAATTCAGCGGCACCAAACCAGGGCAATAACCCTCCCGAGACAACGGCCCCTACCGCGGCAGATGAGGCCCGAGAAGTAAGGAGAGAGGTTCAGGAGCTCCGAGCAATGTTCCACGCTCGAGAAATTTCTCAAGACCTCAGAATACGGCAACTATATCCTGCTGAATGGAGGGATGTTCCCTTTCCGCCAAGATATAAGCCGTTCAATATCAACCCATATGATGGCAAGACTTCAGCAAGTCGATACATCACTTACTTTGAGGTCACTATCGACCATCTGCCCCATGATGACGCTATCCTCACGCGGTTATTCATTGGGGCACTGGAAGGAGTCGCCTTCGATTGGTACCGCAACCTGCCAGACAATTGCATCCACTCCTTCGCTGGCTTCAAACGCTTGTTCTTGGAGAGGTTCTATGAGGTAGGACAAGACGTAACGATGTCTACCCTCATGGACGTCGTTCAAGGAGAGAAAGAACTGACGAGAAATTACATTGAGCGGTTTCGTCAAACCGCAATGAAGTTACCATCTGGCAACCCGGACTCTTCTTTGATTGAAATTTGTCAAAAGAGACTACTTCCAACAATTAGTCTCTGGATGGGCGAAAGTCAGTTTAAGGATTGGAAGGCTTTTATCATCAGTGCTACAAGTGCTGAAGAACGATTGAAGAAGGCTCGCCAACTAGGGTTGCATATCTTGGAGGGAGAGAACAAGAGCAAGCGTCCCAACACCAGCAACGACAATGGGGGTAGCCCCTCCAACAGCCGGGACAACAAAGGCAAGCAGGCTATGGTGACCGATACAGCCCAGAAGCCCGAGCCACAGCCAGCAGACAAACAATGGCCTCAAATCACTTATTCCTTTGAAGACGGTCACGTCAAGCCTATCTTGGACATGCTTATACAAGGAGATAGGATTCAGCTTCCTCCACCAAGACGGGAGCCTCGGCCGGCTGATTTGGAGAACCCAAAGTTCTGCCATTACCATCGCTACGTCCACCATGCTACACACGACTGCTATCAACTGAAACGGTATATCCAAAACCTCATCGATTCGAACGCCCTGGCCATCGATTTCGAAGAGGTAACCGTGGCAGCCAACATGGTGTCCGTACAATTCGGTAGCTTCCCTTCAACAGAGACTCAGGACGGGGTTATACCCATCCCTCTAGCAACAATGGAGATTGCTAATTTGCCGCCTGCTCGCGATCAAGCCGCTGGTCTGGTACCCCTCACCACATCACGAGGGAAAATTATGTGGGTCCATCCGGACCTAGTCTATGAGGTAACTCAGCCCTCTCCACCTTCTAAAAGGAAAAGTGAAAAAGTCAGATCCTGCCGTACTGCCTCGGCGGAAGAAGAGGAAGTTTCGGCCATCACTACTCGATCCGGAACACGAGCCCAACCGGTGACCGAAAGCGCGACTGATGATCATCCGCCCACTACCAATGATGCTCCGGGACCGGCTCAGCCTTCGACGACCGACAAGCCTAGGCTGAAGGAGACTCGCTTCGACAAGTCCCTCCGGAAGGAGATACCTCAGGGACTGGAGAGGCCCTACAACTTCGACATCTTAGCGCAATTAGCTAATACCCCGGCCAAATTGTCCTTATATGAACTCCTCAGGCTCTCGAAGGATGTCCGCACGGCTTTAAGTGAGGCGCTCTAAAATGCCGACGCATACATGGCTCAGGTCAACCTCACGGGAGATAACCAACCTGCAGAGCTCCAAGATAGTGCGTGCACGGGAGCAATGCCCAATATCGTCTTCTCTCTGCAAGATATGCTCATCAAAACTAACCTGTATGATCGCCCGCTATACTACACTGGATACATCGGAGACGTAAAGGTGGACCGAATGCACATTGATCCTGGGTCCTCTATAAGCATCATTCCGAAGGGTCTGCTACATCATCTTCGTATTCCGATGCATCGCCTGACACCTACAAGCACCGCCATTAGCGGTTTCAATTCGGACAGGAGCTACCCAATAGGGAAGATCCGTTTGAAGTGTCAGATCGGCGATCTCCAATCAGAAGTCACCTGTTATGTCATAGATGCCGACACTTCTTACAATATCCTTCTGGGGCGGCCTTGGATACATGATTACATGATCGTGCCTTCCACACTACACCAGTGCTTCAAATATGTCGATAAGCACGACTTCGTGAGGACAGAGTTTGCCGATATCGATCCCTTCAAGGGGGTCGAATCTTATTACTCAGACTCCTGTCTATACGAAAAATCAAAGAAGCATCTGGTCAAAGAAGATGTGCAAACTCACAACAAGACGGCTACAGGATCAGAAGAACCTCTAACGATCCACCTTCAGGCTCGCAAATCGGGCAATTCCGCACCCCTTACGGCCACTCTGCGTAAGGACGCAATCAGTCTCTCCGCACAAGAAGAACAGATGAGAATCCGGCTGCCAAAGTCCGGCCAAGCGCCGAGACCCATAACAGGGCCACTTACCATCAGACTACCGAGAGTCGGTCAGCTCCAAACGGAGAAGTCCTATCCCTTCGACAGACCGCTCACAATACGCCTTCCCAAGAAGGTTCTTCACCCCGATACGAGGTCTGACACTTCTAGCGAACCAGCCACCCCTCGCCTCACATCAAGTACCAAACTGGGGGTTGCTAGTTTACCAACAACTCTACGATCTGCTCCGCCAGTTGAGCCTCTGAAGATCAAGCTGACTAGGTCGTCCTCCCAGTCCTCATTTATACAGGGGGTGGCCGAAGAAGAACCAGAATTGTCCAAGTATGTGGCTGTCCACTCCGATACCCCCTCCGCAGATGATGTAATCCCTCTAGAAAAGATACCTTACTTCATCAATAAAGGGTTATCTTTGAACTACACCGACCTCAATAAGCTATGTACAATGTATGCTATGGAACACGGTATAGGCACTCACCTACATACACAGGTGACAAACGTGTACACCGCCATCCGACTTACTCCAGTAGAAGACACGTACCGAATAGTCAAGGGAGGGGACCACCCGATCATCTTCGACCGGACGAACAACCCACATTCCCCCGCTATGGAAGAAGTCGACTTCGGGTCAGATGCCGGAAGACTGCCTCTGTATTTCTATAGCCCTCAATCCAAATATCTCATGTAGAAACAGGGGTATGATCTAGAGGCAATGCCAGGACTGAACTACGGCACTGGACGACGATTACCTTTGAAGACGCCAGCCCCGGCAGGCAAACCACGGACTTACTATAACAAAACCCGATGCAGTTTAGGGTATGTAACCTGAAAGCTCAGATGAAGAATGCGACTGGCAGTTACATTCAACCGGATCACCGACTTCCGACTCAGATACCAGCATCGAAGATGTGTTCAGACAAATCATGTCAGTCAACATGGCGTTCGCTGATGCTTACGAGGAAGACAAAGACATCCCCGAAATCCTTGAGCTGGAACCATGGGCCCAGCAATTAGACGTGCAATGGGAAAAATGGTTCGAACTAAGAGAACCTCCTACTGAAGATGAGGTCATACAAGTGGATCTCGGCAGCGAATCTTCTCCAAAACCGACCTTTATCAGTAAAAGCCTGACAAACGAAGAACGAGAATCGCTGCTGAAACTCGTCAGAGAATATATCGACGTGTTCGCGTGGAGTTACGAGGACATGCCGGGGCTAGACCCCGATATCGCTCTTCACAAACTCAACATACGGCCAGATGCAAAGCCAGTCAAACAGCAACAACGACGCTTCCGTCCAGGCGTCATGGATGCAATTGAAGCCGAAGTCAACAAGCTAATAGCCAGCGGCTTCATTCGTGAAGAGCAACATCCTGACTGGGTCGCCAACATAGTGCCGGTCCTTAAAAAAAATGGGAAAATCCGAATCTGTATCGACTTCCGTAATCTGAATGAGGCATGTCCGAAGGACGAGTTTCCCTTCCCTATCACAGACATCATGATCGACAACACATGCGGCTTTGAACGTATGTCATTCATGGATGGATTTTCGGGGTACAATCAAATCAAGATGTCTCTCGACGACGAAAAGCACACATCATTTCGAACGCCGATTGGTATATACTGCTACACAGTCATGCCATTCGGTCTGAAGAACGCCGGCGCTACATATCAGCGGGCCATGAGTATCATTTTCTGAGAACATTTACGCAAAACAGTAGAATGCTATGTCGACGACATCGCCGTCAAGAGTCGCCATAAGGAAGATCATCTGCAAGACCTGAGAACGGTATTCGACCTGATGAGAGCCTACAACCTGAAGATGAACCCTACGAAATCATTCTTGGGCGTATCCAGCAGGAAATTCTTAGGCTTCATCATCACGGCACGGGGCATCCATGTAGACCCTGAGAAGACGAAGGCAATCATGGAGATGGGTCCCCCGAAAAATCTCCGCGAACTCAGAGGCCTCCAAGGGAGGCTAGCTTACATCATGAGGTTCATTTCCAACCTCTCCGGGCGATGCCGACCGTTCACACATCTCATGAAGAAGGGAGTCTCATTTGTATGGGACGAGGAATGCCAGCGTGCTTTCGACGACATCAAAGAATATTTGTCAAATCCCCCAGTCCTGGTGGCCCCGGTCCCCGGAAAACCATTCATGCTCTACGTACGAGCGATGGAACACTCCCTTGGTGCCCTGCTAGCACAAAATAACGATGCAGGCCACGAGCAGGCTATATATTATCTCAGCCGAATGATGATCGGGCCAGAACATCGATACACCGCCGTAGAGAAGGAGTGTCTCGCCCTGGTATTCGCTATTCAAACGACGCGGCACTATGTCACAGGACAAACCATACATGTGATCTCGCGAGTCAACCCCCTCAGAGTCCTTATGACTAAACCAGGGGCCCTCAGCTCTCGCATCGCCATATGGGCAATATTACTATCCCCCTATCATATGATCTTCGTCCCGCAAAAGGCTGTTAAGGGTCAAGCCCTAGCAGACTTTTTGGCAGCCTACCCAGGATCGGAGTCATCCAGAATCTATGAAGAGATCCCAGACGAGGTCGTCGATTCGAATACAGCCACCCACGATAACATATGACGAATGTTCTTCGATGGCGCCTCAAGGACCGGACCCAAGGGAAACATCGTCGTCGGGGTCGGAGTGGTATTAATTTACCTACTGGGCTGGTTATCAATCGCGCCTACTCCCTCACGGAACCCTGCTCCAACAATGTGGCTGAATATAACGCTCTGGTCATTGGCCTCCAACTTGCAAAAGAGCTGGGGGTAGAATACCTTGAAGCATACGGCGACTCCCAACTAATCGTCAATCAGATCAGGGGCTCATACGAGGTTCGCCATGAAGACATGATCCCCTACCATCAAATTGCGATCAACATTATCTCATCATTCGAGGGATTCTTTATCGAGCACGTCCCCAGACTCCAAAATATCGAAGCTGATGCCCTAGCAGGCCTGGCTGCTTCCCTAGCAGTGCCAAACCACTCTCATCATTCGGTCGATGTAATCGGCCATGAGCTGGTCTGTCCCAAGAACAACGTTCAAGCCATGGCAAGTTATTCCGTCCAGACGGTCGACGACACACCGGACTGGAGACAGCCGTTCATCGACTTCGTCGTATACGACATCCTCCCAGAGAATCCAAAGGAAGCTACCTCTATCAGACGGCGCTCTCTCAGATTCTTCTACGATACAGAGACGAAAATGTTGTATCGCCGCTCCTACGACGGATTATTGCTCCGGTGCTTGTCGAACGCGGAAGCTACAGAAGCTGTACGAGAAGCTCACGACGGTGTCTGTGGGGCCCATCAACCCGGCCCTAAGCTACAGGACCGCCTTCGCCGGATGGGCTACTACTGGCCCACAATGGTGGCAGATGCGATAGATTATGCCAGAAAATGCAAGGCCTGCCAAGTCCACGCGGATTTCATTCATCAACCATCCGAGTTTCTGCATCCAACGGTAGCATCCTGGCCATTCGAAGCATGGGGAATAGATATTATTGGTCCAATCACCCCACCTTCCTCCCGAGGACACCGCTTCATACTTGGGATCACTGATTATTTCTCCAAATGGGCGGAGGCTGTCCCACTCGCAGAAGTTAAAACTTCAAACGTGATCAGCTTCCTTAAGCATCACGTTATCTACCGCTTTGGACTACCGCGAAGAATCATTCATGATAATGGTCCACAGTTTATAAGCCATGCATTCTACCGATTCTGCGATAAGCACCGCATTCAGAATGTCGCTTCGACACCATATAACCCGGCAGCAAACGGGTTGGCAGAGGCATTCAACAAAACAATCATCAAGCTCCTCAAGAAGTTCGTCTCCTCCAACAAATGCGACTGGAACGAGAAGCTCGGCGAGTGCTTATGGGCTTATCGCACCACGGTTCGAACAGCCACCAGGAATACACCATTTTCTCTGGTGTACGGGAGTGAGGCAGTCCTCCCTTTGGAGACTCAGATCCCCTCACTCCGCGTCGCCCTCACTTATCAATTGACGACGGATGATAACTACCGACGACGACTACAAGAGTTGGAGGCTTTAGATGAAAAGCGCCTCCTAGCTCAGCAAAGGATCGAGCTATACCAAGCACGTATCTCAGGAGCCTTCAACAAAAAAGTTAAAATCAGAACATTCCAAGTGGGTGATCTTGTTCTGGCAGTCCGGAGACCGATGGTCGTGACTCACAAGACCACCGGTAAGTTCCAGCCAAAATGGGAAGGTTCATTTGTCATCGAGACCGTGTTCTCCAACGGCGCCTACCGCCTCGCTAAGCCAAACGGAGATTTGCTCATGTTGCCCGTCAACGACAAGTTCCTGAAGAAATACTATGTTTGAACATCATTCTCCAGATTATCGAGTCATGTACTCCTTTAGTACCACTGAACTCCCATCCATCATTCTCCAGATTATCGAGTCATGTACTCCTTTAGTACTACTGAACTCTCATCTATCATTCTCCAGATTATCGAGTCATGTACCCCTTTAGTACCACTGAACTCTCATCCACCCTATTTCAGATTATCGAGTCATGCACCCGCTGGTGCCGCTGTACTCTCACTCCCTCAATAGTCCAAATTACCAAGTTATGTACCAGCTGGTGCCTCTGAACTTACATTTCAGTCACTCTTTCAGATAGTAAGTCAAGTATGATTATACCTCTGAACTTTCTTCCTGGCAGAGATCCTCCCTCAGGATTCATTACCCGCACTCCCAGTGCACAAAAAGGGTAGTCGATCCACCAATTTCCGAAACGACCATGTCCTCATTACCTCTGAGTCGTCTTCACTTCTACCAAAAACAAACCGCCCCCTCGCATAGAACTTCCACGTTCTCCTACCTCTGAGTCGTTCTATGTACCCAATCTTCATTGAGCCCACTCCTGCCATGTCCTCACTACCTCTGAGTTGGAAGGCTCCATCGAAGAAATCGTCATATTTGCCATGTCCACATTACCTCTGAGCAAGTATGTCGATCCCCTTTTAACCTATTATCTGTACCCACAACCGGAGTACGACAAGGATAATAGGTCCACAAATGTCCCCTGTTGACCACAAATGTCCTCTGTTGACCACAAATGTCCTCTGTTGACCACAAATGTCCTCTGTTGACCACAAATAGCTTCCGTAAAGTCTCTCCTGCCATGTTCTCATTACCGCTGAGCAGGAAGATTTCACGATAAAACCTTCATGTTTGCCATGTCATCATAACCTCTGAGCAAATGTGATTGGTTTCCTTTCATCCCGTTATCTGTATCCTGAACCAGGGTACGCCAAGGATAATAGGCCCACAAATATCCCTTGCTAAGCTTCTTAGCATAAATCCACCATCTTACCATGCCCCGGAAGCCCAGCTGCTCTACGGCATTCCTTCCCCCAGTACCAAGAACATCCATGACCATTTTGCCGTGGCTGTCTCGGACATCCTAATCAAACTTGTTATCCGTACCTAAAACCAAGGTACGCCTAGGGTAACAGGTCCACAAATAATCCTTCAGTAAGTCCGGTTCCATAAACACCGCAAGTACAAGAAAGAAAAGATGAGTTGAAACATGCTCATTTATTCAAAAATCAAAGGGCTACATCAGCGGGGATCACATCCCTTACAAAAATTAAAAGAGAAAAGAAAAAAAAAAGAAGACAGAGGACGGATCACTGCTCTGGAGCACATAACGCCATGAGACGGTCCTTTATCAAGGCAACCGACCGCTCAAGCCTCTGTTTGGCTCGACGCTCCGCCTCCTGGTTCAGCACCGCCGCATCCTCCAGATGAGCATGGGCTTGCCAGTTGTCCTCAAACTTCTTGAAGGCCCGCTCCAGGTTGACAGAAGATCGGGAAACCCTCTCGGCCTCCCGAGCAATCGACTCCTGTTCTGCATGAGCAGCCTCCCGCTCTGACTCTAAGAAGGCCAACTCCTTTTGGAGTGCGAGAATCCGCTCCTTCATGTCAGCTATTCCACGAGAGGCAGATTCTTTCCGGGCCCTACAAGCCTGACTTCGACGACCCAGTCGGTCATAGGAGACGGAGAACTTGTCAAGATCCCCCTGCACAGCCGGTCCGACAGTTTCTCGAGCGAGCTTGATCCTGTCCCGAGCAGCAACCAGGAAGCCCCGCTCTCGTTCGATCGCAGCGGGCAAACCAGCCTGCCGTACTGCCAGCAGTTGGGTCATAAGCTGGTCAGCCTCTGTCAGCTTAGGCTCCAGGAACGCTGCTAACCCCAGCCCGCCAGGAAGACCCTTCAGAGTGTCAATTTGGCCCCGAGCTCCCCGTAGAGACAGAGAAAAAGGGATCCCCCGTTCCACGGCAGTGTTGACACCCCTCCCTAAGTAACGATAGAAGCTGTCAACCACATCCTGCGTCACCTCGTTCAGAGCCTCCGAGGAAGCCGGTGTCAACGGGAGTGTGGCTGGCAGCGCGGAAGAAGACGCAACAGAATCTGCCGCTCCCGCTACAAGAGAAACCAACTCTGCACGGAAAGACGCTTGAGCATCGGCCAATTCCTCTTCAGCGGCCCGCAGAATTTGGATGCTCGGCAGAGTCGAGAAGTCGATCTCCGGAGCCGTATAAGCAGCCGAAGACGAGGCCGGGGCCAGCACCAACTCCATCCCCATCTACCCAGAGCTGGCAGGATGTCCCTCAACATGCAATGACGAAGGGGAGAAAACGCTCCTTTCCCCCAGATCACGGTAGACCGGGCCTTCCCCAAGAACATCAGCGACAGGAGATAAAGGGTCAGGACCTGCACGGCCAAGGCAACCATGAATTGACTTGACCTGAAGGATATGCTGATAGAGCAAATAAGCCCCCTCGGTGGTCAATATGTGGCTCAGCTTACCAGTGGAGGAATGTGGAGGCTGAGGTTCGCCTACAGCCATCACAACCTCTTCACCAACAGCCTCCGAGTCAGGAATAAAAGACTCATCTGCCCTTGCATCCTCGGGAGGGGATGCACCGAGGATGGCATCATCTCGTTGAAATTCAGAAATCTCGTCACCTTGGGCTGGGGCCTCAGCAGCTTGGGAGTCCTTAGTCACCGCTGAGAGAGCCCCCGCAGAGAGGACCGCGGCACACGTGTCGCTAATCAAAGCGGCAAGGGCCGGATCAACTACTGAAGCAGCAGATGGTTCAGGAGAGCCTGGTTCGTCAGATGCCTACAAAAAAAATGATCAAGTCATATCCCCGAGAGGAAAGAAAGCTACAACAAAGATAGAACTCCGACTTGGACTTACCTCCGGAACATCGTCTGCACCTTCACCCTTCTCGGTGGTAGGTGTCCCACGAGACCTAACAGCAGCTCTCTTCACGAAAAAGGTCGCTCTACTGTCAGGAGATTCGTATCTGACCCGTTTACGCGAGGGACCGGATACAGCTGAAGGGTGTTCTTCTCTCACTACTCCCTCTTGTGTAATAAGCAGCGGATCTTCCGCCGGTTCATCAAGTGGGGGAAGCGGTTGATCCGCCACTTCTTCATCCCCACCAGAAAGGAAGTCTTCGCTATCATCCTCCTCCTCAGCCGACTCGGAAGGTTCTGATTCAGGGAGAGGAATCTGGAGCGCCAGTTGCTTTCTAGCCTTAGCCCCCTTAGGCTTCTCCTCTAAACCAGTACCTACGATGAAGCTGGTACTCGGATCGAAGTTAACAGGAGGCTTGTTCGCCATAACATGATACAAAGCGGCCACGTACAGAATTTCCCTCGGTGCATTGCCATCGGGAACCGAGAAGCTGGCCCAAATATGATAAGCGTCATAATAATTCCACGCTCGGACGCCGTCAAGAACACTACCTTCAAAACCCAAACAAGGGTTGGGACAATCAAGGAATAACTGGCTATAACCAAATTGACGGGAAAACCTACTGGGTAGGTAAGGCTCCAAGTACATATTATCCCGGTTACGATAAACCAGATGCGCGGGACGGATATTGCGCAACCAAGCAAGCATATCCGGAGACAGAAAATGAGAAGGTCCAGTACCGTCAAGGTGTACCTTCCTCACTTCCTCATCAGAAAAAGGAGGAACAGACACAAAGAGATCACACCCATCCACTCTCGCCAACGCCCTCCGATAAGCTGGCATAGTGTTGCATTCCTAAGACCGGTGATGGCATTTGAAGAGGAAAGCATCCTCGGCCGTAGCATCTTCCGCTATCCCAGGTCCCAGCAAAGACTTATAGTGCATCGCCAACCACCCCATCAGGTAGTGAAAGGGCAGTTCTACGCGCTCAAAATCCAAAGTCTTCTTACGAGCAATAACCTTGGACGAGAATGTCCGTAGACCATGATGTATGCTGCATACCATAGCAGGAAGGAGGGCCAGCCTAACTCCGAAAACTAGCTTAACGGCAGGGAGGATGAAATGACGACCAATCCTCTCGATAGAGCCCGCTCCGCCTGAGACTATGCAGTTCCGTAGCCATATCATCAGAAATCCAGCCAGAAGCTCCTTCTCCGACAGTTGTATGGTCCCGTAGTGAAAATAACTAAGAGAGTCAGCTTGACTCCCGAATATATCACTCTTGGATCGCGACTTTTTGACATTGGACATCAGATCCCTTACCTCTGCATGCGTTCGAGGGGCTCGGGGAGTAACTTCACCAGAAGGATCAACCCTAAAGAGATAATTAATCCAGGATGTGGTATGGGGAGCGGTCCCCTCAGAGCTATCCGCCGTTTTTATAGCCATTTGATGACAAGCACTATGATGGCACAACAACTCCCGATACACCGCAACAAAACCTGGGAGTTGCCTGTCCAAGGCCTCGAACTCCTCATTTGACAGGGTATACACCTCGAAAGGCTTATTCCCCCATGGAAGTTTAGAGACAGTATACATCTCGTGAAGAGCAAGCCCCAATTCCCCTACTGGTGTAAAGAATGTCCCCGTTCGCTGGCTGTACATCTCCAAGAGCGCTACGAACAGTGGTTTATTAAGGGGAAGCCCGTAACAAGTGCCCCGAATGGCATGGTAAAGCTCGACCTCCCGCAAGAATGCTCCATAAGTCTGTAGAACCCAAGCAGTCAACTGGGCCCACGTAGAGGTGGGGTTTATCTAGTTCGGCAGTGCCAGCCTACCAACAGGATAAGACTTCTTGCGAACAAGCCGATTCAGGAAAGTATCAGCTTGAGTAAGTGTGAAATTGGGACCATATACATTCATAAAAGAGCCCGGGACAAGACCCATCATATACCGGAGGACGGAATCCTTACCTGCATACGCCGACTTCATATTCGGATTATAATGGATATTGTCCATCAACATCCCTGATTGAGTGGGAGTTAGGTTACACACCATCTTTCGGTCCAGCAACACCATATTGAACCATGACAAAGGATAATGACGTTCCATGAGAGGAATATGGATTGCCACCCCATCCAAAGAAAAATCCCAGTTCTCAGAAATCTCTAAGACCCGAGGATTCTTGATGGTTAAAGCATCACCAAAAAGGAACAAAGGCTTCAGGTATTTTCCATCCAGCTTCCCAGTATTCATCATGGAACGGAGATAATGAAGGGTTTGATTCTCAATAGCCTTCAACCTCTCCAAAGGCTCATCAGTAGGGAATTGATTCGATACATGCCTAATTAAGTCGTCAAGACGCACGCCCAGGGCGAGTTGATTCGAACCCACTATAAGCTCCCCAGCAGGATTCACGGGCAAGCTCACTGGAAAAATACGAAAGAAACGAGGTTAGAAGATAGTCAAAGAACAGAAGCATTGGAAAGGTCATCTGAGCCTATACGGCTCGGCTCGTTACAGCTTCATGCGGTTCAGCATTTGATACGTATATGCGGTTCAGTGCATCATAACCTCATGCGGCTCCGAGTTAGCCGAGCTCATACAACTCAAGTCCAGACGAACTGATAGACCCATGCGGTTCAAGTTAAGCACGCCTACAGAGTCAGATTCATGCGAGCTGACGTGAGCAGACGAATTTCTGCGGTTCAAAAAAGGTGAGCAACGCTTATGCGGCCCAAATCAAAAACACGTATGCAAACGCAGATCGAGTATAACAAGTTCATGCGGCCCCATAAGACGAAGGGCTCATGCAGTCCCATCAATAAAGCCCCGTATACGTGGCTTGTGCATAAGGTATGCAGCAGAGCCATGGCGACAGTTAGGGTTTTTAGACGATCTCTTACCAGCGATAGACGGATGGACGTCGGGATGAATGGAGTGCGCAATGACCGGCGGAGGGGAGACTACGTTTGCCGCAGCAGTCGTCGTAGAAGCCACTGCCTTACCCTTAGCAGCCTTCGATGCTGCAGCTTTCTTGGGAGCCATTGTCGGTTGCTAAAGGAAGAAGACGAAGAGCAAAGACGGCAAATAGAGATTCAGAGCAAAGAGAGAAGGTAAAGAAAAACACCAAGAGGCTTAAAGACTCCTATTTATAGGCAAAAGAGACCCACGAAACGAACAGACGTCTCGGAGTATGCCTTGGATTACGCGCCGCCCCCAAAGAATAAAGGCAAAACGCTTCGGTCAAGGCAAAATAGACTCTTGGGATCCTCCCCCAAAAGGCGGCGTTAAATCAAATCAAAGGCACTTAATGAAGATTTGCACACTTGTTCAGGACACGTGGCAACCAGTTTATGCGGCCAGATGAATTTATGCGGTTAAGGCACTTATGCGGCTAGGAAGCTCAGGCAGACAGAAAAATCCTATGCGGCATGAACGGGGCCATGCTTCTTGTTCAAAGTATTCCAATTTTTAAAAATTGAAAACTTTGAAGGGGGTCCTGTAGAAGCATGGAAAATATTAGAATAATGATCCATGCGGCTCGGAGTAAGAAGCTTATGCGGCTCACATAGGAGCGGCCCTATGCGGTTCAAAGAAGACTCTCAATCACATGCGGCTCGGGAGCGTATGCGGTTCAGCAAGGCATATGCGGCTCGATGGATGCCATGTGTGATCCTTCCCTACAGCTGGTCGTTTGGGGGTGGCCTCATTTAATGCTCTGACACGACTTGGCGACTGTGACTGCTCTGACATAAAGTGTCATAATGGCTCTGCCATAATGACAGACTTTTCGGGAAAGGAAGAAGATCTCTGACCCAAATCGTCAGAAATCCTAGGTTGCCACGTGGCAACTCTCATGCGGCTTAAATGGAAAACAGCTCCATGTGGCTCACGAAGAAGTCACTCCATATGGTTAGCAGAAATCAGCCATATGCGGCCCACCGAGAGCTCAATCCCTGCGACTCAATACAATGCTAGCTCATGCGGCTCGTAAAGACTATGCATATGCGGCTCACGGAAGGTTCGTCCCCTGCGGCTCGATGAGGCATTGTCTCATGCGGCTCAGGAAGAGTATCTCTCTGCGGTTCAAGGATAGTCAATCCTATGCGGCTCTGACAGGACTCACAATTAGGACACGTAGCATGGGATCAATAAGAGATTTAACCGAATCTCAACAAATATATTTGACATCATCGTCATAATTACTGAGATCAGGGTATATCATTTATCATCAAGCTAATGGGACACGTGGCGAGCAATCAGACATTAGCATAATCAATCACAAGGATTTAAAGCAGCTAGCATTAATTGCTCATGAGATACGATGCTATCCGCACTAATGGCCGAGAGTCACTATAATCAGGATCAAGGGTTCAGATAGAATGAAGGAGCGCCGACATTCCAAACAGATAATCATTAGCAAACCCTAATGATCACCCCCCCCCCCCACTCTTATAAATAGCCAGCATCATTCCCTTAAAAAAAAGAGAGAGAAGAGAGAGAGAGGTCGGCACCAAAAGAAATAAGAAGAGAGAGATCTACACAGAGAGAGCTCCCCCTTCCTTCTTGATAATCACAGAGAGAGAGAGAAGCCAGAAGAGCAATCCGAGGAGAGCAAGAAGAACGTTTCTTCATCAACGCCGAGCAGATCTTCCCCGAGCCAAGACTGCATACTGATCGTCCAAGGAGTAAGGCAGAGCGGCCGTCGCTTTCTCGAGCCTCTATCGTCACCCTCCAGAATCAAAAATAAACAATCGTACTTAGTCTGCTGTACCTAGGTTTTCGTCCCTAGGCTTTCTTTGTACGAGCGAGTTTGTATTGTGAGTCTAAGTTCAGTCCTCCGATAATTGTTCTGTTCTTTTACAATCAATAGCAAACATGAGGTATAACCAGTTTAGCCATGTCTTGATCCCATGCAAGATTGCTTCCTGTCTTGATTACTTACATTACTTATCTTGCCGATAAATGGTGGGAAACCAAGCTCTGTTCAGATGAAGGGTTACAACCCCGGTCCTTGTTTGGTTTACGGGTTGTAACCTGGCTATCGGAATAGTTCCATGGTTATCTCGTCGTATATCATCCTGACATATTTTCATAATTTTAGTTTTAATATTAGATTTTCTGTGCTGATTGCTGGCTTTTGTTCTTATTTCGTGGCCCCCTTGTGGCACTTGCTCTTTCTGGGGTTGACCCAGCTGGTTTTGTGTGGCCAGAATTTGGAGTAGCTCCCGAGGATCTACCAAGCTTCCAGCCCAATGGTGGCGACTAGAAGGAACCCGGGCTACGAGTGGGTTTTCTATTTTGTTTCGCTCACTCTATTGTAAATTTATTCTTTTGAGGCGTTTAGCCGACGAGCACCTGTTAGCTCGATGCACTTTACTTACTGTCTGTCTACGGGCTGTAAACATGATTAACAAATCCTAGGGTTGATCATGTATGACTTAACTCTTGCTAGTCCTAGCATTTTGTACGACTAGCTTCATGATCAGCTGATATGTAATATTTGGGATGCCTTTTATTGTATATTTGGTGGTCAAACATCTTGTAATTATATTACTTGCTTGAGATTGAGACAATAGGCTTGACCATAAGAGACCGTTGGCTTGTAGTAAACCCTCATATCTAGACAGCCGTGACAGTATAGTTGAGATGTATTCTATTTCAATATACGTAGCTAGCTATGTCTGCCCCCGCTCTCCAGTATTCTGGTTCTGGGGCGCGACACGGTTTAAGTGGTGGCCCATGCAGGTCTTGTCAATCAAGAAATGTGAGGGTTTACCGAATAGATGTCTCAATCTGTATTCGTCCTTGATCTCCGCCCGAATTTTCAAATCCCTGAAATTCTTGACCTGATTACATGCTTGTATCGTTGATCTGTCCTGGTCCTTCCTTATTGTTTCCCTGTGTCGTCTTCTTCACCGGCACTGTACCTGACCCTGTCGATCAGCAAGGAAGAGCACCTCCCGTGGACCAGCAGCAACCTGGGGATCAAGCCCAGTATTCCGGAGTCGCCTCCAGAGTGATACCCACTGGAGGAGAGTCACCAGTTCGGCCCGTCCAGCCCGCTGAGCCAGATGATGGCACCTTAGTAGGCCTCATCAGAACCTTGATAGCTTCCCAGGATCATCGAAGCGACGCCCTGCACCAGACAGTTCAAGATGCTTTGACCCGAGGCGGACATCCAGGGAACCAGGCGGCAAACAGCTTCAAGCGATTGAACCCTCCTTTCTTCGACGGCACCGAGGATGCGATTACCGTGGATGCATGGCTTCAGGATACCGAGGTGATTCTGGAAGCAGCCAGGACACCTAAGAATGAGAAGGTGGCGGTGGTACGCCTGTAGTTGTTGGACTTGGCTCGCAGTTGGTGGGCAGCGCAAGCCATGGAATTAGTGGCACCCATTGCTTGGGCAGTGTTTAGAGAGAGATTCCAGACGAAGTATTTTGATGCTGTGGCTCGGTATGACCTGCAGACCAGATTTACCAACTTGAAGCAAGGAGGCAGGACAGTCGACAGTTATGCTTCGGAGTTTTCTAGACGGAAATCCATCGGCCATTCATCACGAAATGTACGAATATGGTTGACAAAAATTCGTCGCAAAATCGTCGTTGGGCGACAACTTGATGATGATTGTTTTTTAGCGACGAATCTTTTCCCGACGGATATTTTTGACCAAAATCCGTCGGCTATCCGTCGGTATTACCATTTAACGACGGCCGGGCAACGAATACGGCCATAGCTAAAGTGATAAAATTTGGTAGTGCTTCATTTCATGAAGTGCGAAGCCAATTTCCCTGTAAGGCGTAATGAAAGTACCAGTCCTCTCATTATATCTTTCAACTAAGCCAAAAACATGTGAGCATTCGGGCGAAAGCCGTGAGCAGTGGTCCAAATTGGATCATAGAGCTCTAATTCGAGAAGTTTATCTTTAAAATGATCCAAAACCCAAACCACTATACTGTTCCAGTGCTTCATGTCATGGTTCAGCTTCAGCCTTCGCAAACATGTTCGCGAAGACAGCTACTCTGACGGAAAGCAGTATTGATGAATCTTCCGGAGGTATACAGCTTGGTCTCAAACCTCTCAGATAGGAGCTGTATCTCTCCGAAGTGTTGTAGAACAAATCCTTGTTCTGCGGACCAAATCTATAGCATATCCTTCCGACTCTGGCCTATTGAATCGGAGTCAGATCCCATGCCATACGTCGGGGATAAATAGAAAATGCATATCGAGACAAAGATAAGTGTCTCGACATTTCTGTGAGGTACTTGATTCTGCTCCCACATTGATAGAATATGTCTTCTCTCTTCGCTTTGGGTTGGGACGTCTTCTTGATTGCCTCTCCAAACAAGAAAGCTGGTTTCTTATGAACGACATTGTCCAGACTTTCTAAAGGCTTGCCGTTCATCAAGTATAATAAAGTGAGATTCTCTTGAGCTGCGAGCATAGCTCTTCCGGACTCAGGAAGATCATATTGAGGATATTGAACGTGGGAAAAATTTTCTTGATATACTGACACATTGAAGGCCGAAGCATATCTTTCAGCATTAGGGTCTTCTATGAGATCAACTACGAAAAAGAAGAGAATGAAAGATTAATTATGAAGCCTATATAACAGTATCTAAATTTTAAACAGGTTGTACGAAGTCACAGGTTGCGCGAGCATCTAATATAATTTAGGTTGCGCATGATTCTATGTTGTGCAAGCCTATAGAGTGCGCTGTTAGTTCAAGATTAATATGAATTTAAGATCTACATTGCGCAAATTATCAAGTTGCGCCTAGTGCAAACTTGAAATGCGCATGTTTGAAGGGTGCATTCGCGCAAGTCATTATATACACTAAATTCGAAACATGCGCAACCCAGTTCGTAAAATTAAATAGTATAATTTTGATGTAGCCAATATTCTAAAAAGAGGTACGAGTAAATAGAGTGAGCGCCTACACACTAAAAAGAGGTGGCGCACGTTACAGAATGTGTAAATCAATCAAAAAATTTTAAAAAGAGATAATTGACTCTGGATTTGCTTGTTCACTGGCGCCTAAGCGATGGTCAATTTGTTCTATGAACCTTTGAGAGGTGGGTTGGCTTGTTTAGCTCTCGATGATGGAGGTGCATAACGAGGTGCCCTCGGTGGTGATGCGCACGATGAGGGCCCAGCAATAGCCTTTCCCTTGTCGGCGGCGGACTTCTTTGGTGCCATTTGACGATTATCGGAGGAGCTTTGAGAGTTTGGAAGAAGAAGATGAAGAGTTTGAGGATAATAACTTTCAGTAAAAAGTTAAAAATCCTCTTTGAACAGCTATTTATAGCCAAACGGGTAATCCGAAACTTTTGCGCAACTTGCGCTAAAAAGCAGAATTTGTTAAACAATGACTGGCGCAACTCGTGTCAAATTTTCTAATTCAAAGTATTTCAAATTTTGAAATCTTTCAAAACTTTGAAAACATTGAAGGGGGTCTTGTAGGAGTCTAAAAATCAATGGGCGTCCCTCTCGACAAAGCTCCAGCATCAAGTGGTGCCAAATTATTGAGTTCCGCCAGTCTCAGGTTGCGCCTATGCCATCTCAGGTTGCACCTAAGCCAGGGTGTCCGAGCTCCACGTGGCAAGCATCCTCGAAAAGCTGTTGTCATGCCCTGATTCGGGGAATCGTTTGCCTCCTCTTTGATTCACGCCGAATCATTCGTCCTCGCTAAGGTGTGATATCGTACAAGTCTGGAATTGCACTTGTACAAGGCGTACTCATGTTCCTTTTATAAAAGAGACATTTTAAATAGAGATTGGCAGCAAGTTAACAAAGAAGTTGGACAACATAGATTTGATTTGAAATAAGCTCTTTATTGATATCTTTGAAACAAAAAACATAAGGCTCTCAAACAGCCGAGATGAAATGCCAAACTTGGCTATAACTTGCAAAAATATTAAAATGAGATAGAACTTGTTCCATACATCATATCCCGTTATTAATAATGCGACAATAACCACCTTCAGCAAAATGCCTTCTTCTTTAAATGGAAACTTCAAGAACGTATGAAGCTTCTAAAGAGTCGGACATCAAGCCTTCAGCGTCTAAGATTATCCACGAGGTTCCCAGCACCTGTGGAGACAAGGGTCAGTACATTGCCACATATGTACTGGTGAGCGGCCATAACCAATCTTACCATAAATTAACAGTAGTAAATTACATGAATGTTCACTATTGATTTGTGATCTTTCTATCTTTGCCTTAGGGTCCATTAACAATTCATATATTTGATAAGAGATGTTACAAAAATAAGGAATTCATATTGATCACCAATTTGGTGAATCTTACCAACGGTCGATAGCCATCTCTGTATATATTTATGAATACCACTTACCCTTGCCTGCATAAGACATTGTTAGCTATGACACCTTTCTATATGAAGGTCACTGGCGACACGCCATCTTGGACCGTCTTACTGGTATAACGGCGCCCTTACAGTGCAGGTAGCTAGCCCCACTGCAAGTCCCGTATACCGATGCTAGTACGTCGGCATCAATCCATGTTCCCCCTAGGACGAACCGGGTCCGTTGCCGCAGATTACCGTTCTAGGAAATACCTTGTGCACAAGTTGTCCATGACCATGCACGTAATGCAACTTAACTAATAAGAGACATAACATGCAAGATAATAATATCTTCCACACATAAGTCGTAGTTCTTATTTCATCTTGCCAACTTGCCATCTTACCATCTTGACATCTCATCATCTTACTTTGAGCCATAGGCTCGTATAATCATTCATCCAACCGAGGGACTATTCATTAGTGTTATCATTCTTTCGAACCAAAGTCCGATATACTTACCGCCCAATACTTGGGTCTTTGCATCACCTGTTCAACAATTCATATTGCAACATACAAGCATCATTTGATTTACAACATAAGACTAGCCATGTGATAATTTATCTTTTGTTATCTTTTCGAGTTATTACTAGGCATCATTTATTAAGCACCGAAGGCAATAACAAGTCTACCATTGTTACGCGTGAAGATTAAGGATCGTCGAAGGATAAAAGCCACTCACTTGTTGGTGAATTGCCGAGAGAAAGAGGTCTTCCATGCAACGTCAAGCTCGGTTCACTACGTTAGCACCTGCATTGGCACTAACGTCTGGTCAGCATACTTATTCTCTTTCTCTCAGTGATTCGATATAAAATGCGTAGACAGTGAAAGTAAATCCATGAAAACATTCATCAAAAACAATTACGAAAATGCACACAAAAGCCAACAACAAAAGCGACATCGAAAACCAGCAGGACAACGGTCTCGGGACAAGCGACTCTTATATAGAACTCTTCCCCCAAGACGCGTGCCACTGCATCTTGGGCATCATTTCAAAAGAGTCCAATCCATAATGAAGAAAGGATCTTAATTCATTATCCCGCGATCCTGGTAAGTTTCCCCAAGTAAAGTTCCCCAACTCTCATCCGACTCGGCCATTCGGCCGCTAGCCCGCTCCGTGCTCCGCAACGAGATTCAGGGCATTACATATTAATACACTAACAAAAAGTTTTGTCCCCGAAACTTAAACACAAACCCACCTAGATGGAATAACGAAGGAAACTTTTCCTTCATATCCGCTTCAAGTTCCCATGTCGACTCCTCGACGGAATAATTTTGCCAAAGTACTCGAACCAAAGAAACAACATGATTCCGCAAAACTTTATCCTTTATATCCAAAATCTGCACGTGCTCCTCCACATAAGACAAATCAGCTCTTAGCCCTAACCGATCGAAGTCTACCATATGACTTGGATCATGCACATACTTCTGTAGTTGGAAAATATGGAAGCTATCGTGTGCTCCATCTAATGCTGGTGGTAACGTGATCTGATAGGCAACAGGGCCGACTCGCTTAAGGATTTCAAATGGGCCAACAAATCTTGGACTTAGCTTTTCCTTCATACCGAATCGTATAACTCCGCGCATCGGTGACACTTTCAGAAATATATGATCTCCCACCACAAATTCCAATGGTCGTCGATGAATATCCGCATAACTCTTTTGCCGACTTTGTGCCACAAGTAACTTCTTCCGAATCACGCGGACCTTCTCGACGGCCTGCTCCACCATCTCTGGACCAACTACTTGTCGTTTACCGACTTCATCCTAACAAATTGGAGACCGACACTTTCGCCCGTATAATGCTTCATACGGAGCCATATGTATACTCGACTGGTAACTATTGTTATAGACAAATTCTGCTAGCGGCAAATGAGTGTCCCAACTAGTTTTTAGATCAATTGCACAAAGTCGTACCTCAAGTATCTGATTCACCCTCTCGGTCTGGCCATCGGTCTGCGGATGGTATGCAGAACTGAATTTTAATTGCGTTCCCACGGCCGAATGTAAACTGACCCAAAAATGTGATACAAATCTTCTATCCCGATCTGACACTATTGATGCCGGCACCCCATGTAATCGGATAATTTCATTAATTATAGCTAAGCTAACCGATCGACGCTCCATGTGGTTTTGATTATGGGAAAATATGCATATTTGGTTAATCGATCAATGATGACCCAAATTGCATTATTCCCTCCTGCATCTTCAGCAAGCCAACTATAAAATCTATGGTTATATGATCCCACTTCCATTCTGGGATCACGAGGTTCTGCATCTCCCCGTCGGGCCTCTGGTGTTCCACCTTGACTCGTTGACAAGCTAAGCAATGCAAGACAAAGAGATCCACATCTCGTTTCATACCATGCCACCATAAGGTCGTACGCAAATCTTTATACATTTTTGTACTTCCCGGGTGCAACGAATACTTGGCATAATAGGCCTCCGTCAAGATTTCTTTTCGGAGTTCTTCATCCTTCGGGACACATAGCCTCCCCTTGAGTCGCCACGAACCGTCATCATGCCTGGTGAAGTCGCTTGCTTCACCCCTTTCTATCATTTCGCCAATTTTAATCAAGAACTCATCCGCCCTCTGTGTAGTCTTAATCTTTTCTAACAAACTCGGCTCAAGTTGAAGTTGAGCCAGTTGTGCATTGCATCCACGAATCTGGAGCTCAATTCCCATGCTCTCTAATTCCTCCAGTATTCGTTTTTTAATACTGATTGATCCCACAAAGTTCTGACTCAACGCGTCCGCCACCACAATGCCTTTTCCTCGGGTGTATGCGATCATCAAGTCATAATCTTTTATAAGATCCAACCAACGTCTTTGCCGCAAATTTAAATCCTTTTGAGTAAAGATGTACATCAGGATCTTATGATCCGTGAAGATCTCGCAAGCCACTCCATACAAGTAATTTTGCAATAATTTAATGTAAACACTATTGCTGCCAATTCCAAATCGTGCGTTGGATAATTTTTCTCATGCGGCTTAAGTTGTCTTGTGGCATACGATATCACTTTCCCTTCCTGAGTCAATACACATCCCAAACCCAATCCGGACGCATCACTGTATATCTGGAATCCCTCGATGTCGTCTGGAAGTGTAAGGATTGGAGCTGACACGAGACGTTGCTTCAGATTTTGAAAGCTAGCCTCGCACTCACCAGTCCAATCAAACGTAACTCCCTTCTGGGTTAGCCGAGTTAAAGGCGCTGCCACTTTCAAAAAATCCTTGACAAACTTCCTGTAGTAGTCTGCCAAGCCGAGGAAACTTTGAATCTCGCTCGCCGACGTGGGTTGCTTCCAATCCACTATGTCTTCGATTTTCTTTGTGTCAACGGACAAACCTTCCGTCGAGATAACGCGCCCTAGGAACGACACGCTAATCCAAAATTTATACTTGCTCAACTAGGCATAGAGCTGATTTTCCCGTAGAGTCTGTAACACTGTTCTCAAATGCTCTGCATGGTCTTCTCTGCTCTTCGAGTAGATTAGGATATCATAGACGAACACGATCGCAAATTTATCCAAAAAGGATCGAAAGACTATGTTCATCATATCCATGAAAGCGGCAGGGGCGTTGGTCAGTCCGAAGGGCAAGACCAAGAATTCATAGTGTCCATATCTGGTTCGGAATGCGGACTTAGGAACGTCATCTAGTTTGATCTTCAACTGATGATAGCCTAAGCGAAGATCAATCTTTGAAAATACAGACTCCACTTGCAACTGATCGAAGAGGTCGTCTATTCAAGGCAATGGGTACTTGTTCTGAATTGTAACTTTGTTTAGCTCGCGATAGTCAATGCACAGCCGCATTGATCCATCTTTCTTCTTCATAAACAGCACCGGAGCACCCTACGGAGAAATACTGGGTCTGATATATCTCATGTCCAACAGTTCTTGTAACTGTACTTTGAGTTCCTTTAATTCAGTAAGCGTCATCCTGTACGGAGCCCTTGAGATCGGACGAGCATTTGGAAATGTATCGATAGTGAATTCAATCTCCTGGTCAGGAGGCATTCTTGGTATCTCGTCAGGAAACACATCAGGAAATTCTGCCACGACTTCAGTGTTAGCTGAGTCTGCACCATTCTTGCGTGTGTCTCGAACAGAAGCAAGGTACCCTTCGCAGCCAGAATGTAACATTCGTCGGGCCGTAGTAGCTGAAATCACCATCGATGTCTTCGCCGATGAATTGGCCGAGTAAGAGAATTTTGTTTCCCCAGGAAATTGAAACACAACTCGCTTCTTTGCACAGTCAATCGTCGTACAACATGCACTTAACCAATCCATTCCCAGAATGATATCATAATCCTTGATATCGAGCATAATTACGTCCAATAATAGCTTCCTCTCCCCGATACATATGTAACCATCCCTACATATCATGTCAGTAGGCATTTCCACTCCTGATGGAGTACTAACACTAAGATATACATTCAATATTGACATTTTTATTTCATGTTCCTTAACATAGTCTTTAGATATAAAACTATGTGTGGCACCAGAATCAAATAAAGTACGTACAAGAACGCCATTAAATAATAATATACTTGTCACGACAGTATCTGATGCAAGTGCTTCCTCCTGAGTCAATGTAAAGACTCAGCCCTGAGCACCGAGCCTCTGATTCTGTGGTGGCTAATGGGGTCGTGGTACCTGTCCATAATTCTGTTGATGCTGGTGATGATGCTGCTGCCTCGGAGGGTTCTGTTTGTCCCTTTCTGTACATTTGTGAGACATATGGCCGAATTGACCACACTTAAAGCATCCTCCCTCTAAGATATTGCACTCATTAGCAAAGTGTCCTCTGTTGTGGCACTTGTTGCAGAACGGCCCAATCTGATTGGGTCGCTGATAGCCACCGTGATTCTGGCGCTATGGCGCCTCATATCTACCCCCGTTGTTTGGTCTCTTATTATGTATATTCTGCACTGACGCTAGCACTGGCACCATCGCAGGATAGTGTGGGTCCAACTCTTTTGCGTGCTCATAAGGCTCTTGAAAAGTCTTATACTTCTGAACCACAACTTGAGCCTTCAAAGCAGGCCTCAAGCCCTGCTTAAACTGATGAGCCTTAGATGCTTCGTCAGTAAACTTCGTAATTGCATACTGAGACAGTCTCGAGAATTCTGCCTCATACTCCTTCACCGTCAAGTTTTCCTGTTCGAGCTTTTGGAATTCCAATTCCTTAGCTCGCTACTCAGTCGAAGAGAAATACTGAGCCAGAAAGGCCTCCTGAAACATCTGCCAAGTTATTTTTGTTGTCCCATTCACCCCCGAAATGATCCTTTTTTGACCTTGCCACCAGTAGTGTGCGTTGGAAACCAACAGTAGTTTCACACATGATACCCTCTTGGATCCAGTAACACACAAGGCTTCTAGGTGGTCCTCCACCTCAACTAGCCAATCCATAGCAATGGTGGATTCTTCTGTCCTTTTGAATTCTTTGTAGCAGATTTTCTTGAACTTTGTAATGTCGATCACAACAGTTGTTTTCTTGGCCGCCGGAAGTTCCTCTGCCTCCAAAATCTTGCTCTCCCTTGAGACTGGAGTGCCTTGAGCCCCATTGTTCACCACCGATCGGACCAACTGTTGCAGGATATCTAGCTGCTTTTATTGGGCTTCAAATTGCTTTACTTTTTTCTTCTGCTGGCTTTCCAACAAAGCCAGTATCCTCTCCATCGGGTCGGTTGAGGCTACCACCCTTGAGCTACTTATATTTTTCGTGGTACCCGCCTTCATCATCTCTGTAAAAATAGAGAAACTTGTTAGTCTCATAAAATATTTATGGACTTATTGTATGGAACATCTCATTTTGGGACATTAAAACTAATGTTTTCAAAAATCAATAAAGCTGTGTCATTTTTGAAATCTCAAAACCAAGAAATTCCTAAGGAAGTAATGTCGTGCTTTGATACCAAACAGTCACGCCCTGATTCGGGGAATCGTTCGCCTCCGCTTTGATTCACGTCGAATCGTTTGTCCATGCTAAGGCGTGATGTTGTATAAGTCTGGAATTGCACTTGTACAAGGCATACTCGTGTTCCTTTTATAAAAGAAAAATTTTGAATAGAGATTGGCAACAAGTTAACAAAGAAGTTAGACAACACAGATATGATCTGAAATAATCTCTTTATTGATATCTTTGAAACAGAAAACATAAGGCTCTCAAACAGCAGAGATGAAATGCCAAACTTGGCTACAACATGCAGAAATATTGAAATGAGATAGAACTTGTTCCATACATCATATCCCGTTATTAATAATGCGGCAATAACCACCTTCAGCAAATTGCCTTCTTCTTTAAATGGAAACTTCAAGAACGTATGAAGCTTCTAAAGAGTCGGACATCAAGCCTTCAGCGTCTAAGATTATCCACGAGGTTCCCGGCACCTGTGGAGACAAGGGTCAGTACATTGCCACATATGTACTAGTGAGCGGCCGTAACCAATCTCACCATAAATCAACAGTAGTAAATTACATGAATGTTCACTATTGATTTATGATCTTTCTATCTTTGCCTTAGGCTCCATTAACAATTCTTATATTTGATAAGATATATAAGAAGCACACAGTGATGTTAGAAACATAAGCAATTCAAGTTATTCTAACATAAGGAATTTATATTGATCACCAATTTGGTGAATCTTACCCGCGGTCGATAGCCATCCATGTATATATTTATGAATACCACTTACTCTTGCCTACATAAGACATTATTAGCTATGACACCTGTCTATATGAAGGTCACTGGCGACACGCCATCTTGGACCATCTTATTGGTATAACGACACCCTTACAGTACAGGTAGCTAGCCCCACTACAAGTCCCGTATACAGATGCCAGTATGTCGGCATCAATCCTTGTTCCCCCTAGGATGAACCGGGTCCGTGGCCACAGATTACCGTTCTAGGAACTACCTTGTGCATAAGTTGTCCATGACCACGCACGTAATACAACTTAACTAATAAGAGACATAACATGCATGATAATAAAATCTTCCACACATAAGTCGTAGTTCTCATTTCATCTTTCCAACTTGCCATCTTTACCATCTTGCCATCTTACCATCTTACTTTGAGCCATAGGCTCGTATAATCATTCATCCAACCGAGGGACTATTCATTAGTGTTATCATTCTTTCGAACCAAAGTCCGATATACTTACCGCCCTATACTTGGGTCTTTGCATCACCTGTTCAACAATTCATATTGCAACATACAAGCATCATTTGATTTGCAACATAAGCCTAGCCATGTGATAATTTATCTTTCATTATCTTTCCGAGTTATTACTAGGCATCTTTTATTAAGCACCGAAGGCAATAACAAGTCTACCATTGTTAGGCGCGAAGATTAAGGATCGTCGAAGGATCAAAGCCACTCACTTGTTGGTGAATTGTCGAGAGAAAGGGGTCTTCCACTCAACGTCAAGCTTGGTTCACTGCGTTAGCACCTGCATTGGCACCAACGTCTGGTCAGCATACTTCTTCTCTTTCTCTCAGTGATTCGATATTAAGTGCATAGACAGTGAAAGTAAATCCACGAAAACATTCATCGAAAACAATCACGAAAACGCACACAAAAGCCAACAACAAAAGCGACATCGAAAACCAGCAGGGCAACGGTCTCGGGACAAGCGACTCTTATATAGAACTCTTCCCCCAAAACGCGCGCTACTGCATCTTGGGCATCATTTCAAAAGAGTCCAATCCATAACGAGGTAATGATCTCAATTCATTATCTCGCGATCCTGGTTTCCCCAAGTAAAGTTCTCCAACTCTCATCCGACTCGGCCATTCGACCGCTAGCCCGCTCCGTGCTCCACAACGGGATTCAGGGCATTAAAGCTGTAATGACTGCCATCATTACTGACAGCTCTGACAGCTCGTCAGTCGAAGAAAATCCATTTGAATCCCGCACAACGCGGCGTTCGATAAGATTTTGTCAGCATACAATTAATGCTGGTAGCTAGCTTGCGCAAGTTATCAAGAAGCACGAGAATCAATTGTCATAACATAAAAGACCCAGTCAAAGGCGCCAAAAGTCTAGTTGCGCGCGCGCACCACCTAGAGTGTTGGTGCCACCTTATCAACTTTTATTCAAAAATAGGATGATGAGGCACACATGCCACTAATCTCGAAGAACGTGTCCACTACACTGCCCACGACTATGCACATCTCACTCAAATGATGCCATGCGTCCCCAGCAGTTCAAGAAACCGTTCAAGCAACTGGATAGAAGGCGCGCAACCTGAAGTGCGCGTAACTCAAAAATAGTTATTTTAAAACTCTATAAATAGAGTTTCAAATCAGTTCTAAAGCATTACTAATGATCATAATCTCCTGCTAAAGTGTTGTTGCATCCTCCAGAGGCTCTTGTCTTCGATATCACATCGTCCAAGGAATAAAGTGATCATCTTCTGATCAGATTTCTATAGTTGTACTTCTCCAGAAATCAATTGTACTCTTGTACTCTTTCTTAGTTTGTAGAAATCAAACTTTTGTTTTTGCAAACACCAACTTGTCGGTATTGTGTTCGATTTGTTAACAGTAATATTGGGAATCATGTTTTCACTATAATAAATCATAAATCTTAATGCAAAAACTTAAAGGCGCACCTTAATTTGCCCATTTCGTGATTCTTGACAAAAACAAAGCGATAGTTTTTTTAAGATCAACTTTATACGAGATACTTGATCTTTGAAAATGGTTTCTCTCTCACCAACTCCTCAAATTTTAGAAAAGAAGACAATTATGATTTTTTATCTCTCTTTGGAATAACAAGACACATTATATAACCAAAAAGCCCTGGACTGTTGCCCCTTTTGCTTGGCTCAGGGCCAGGTCTGCCTATCAGGAAAATAGCATTCTTCTTCCTAAGATGAAAACCTTCTGAACTGTAGTATAATTAGCTAGAGAAAAAACAAAATTATCTTTTTTTGATTATCTATTGATCTACATACTTTGGAAGAGATCAAGAATAAGGTGTTGTCAGACTTCAAATTAATGGATGGTAATATATTCCGAAATTGTTATGTAATAAAACAAAGAGATGATGCAGAAGTCATCTGCATGGCGATTATGTTTGTCTAATCGTAATTCACATGCTATAACGAAAATGAATAATCTTTCTTAGCGGATGCAAACAAAAAATAATTTACCTAGTTCATAACTTGGATTTCAATAAAAAAAAGTATATATATAACTATAGCAGGTTGGTTTAAATTTAATAATAAGAATGACTAAGATTAAGGGGTGTTGTAACTACCACTTACCAACATAGGAGTATTTTGGTAATTTTGTATATTTATTATTTTTATATATATTATTTTTATAGTGGTTGTCTAGAATTATATTAGTATTAGTTAGTGGCTAGCCAATTAAATTTTTTATGTGTTAGTGAAAATTATCGTTAGTCATATCTTTAGCAAGTAGAAATAATTAAGTTTACTTGTTATGAAAGGAATATTTCTTTTAGTTGTAGAGATTTATTTCTTTAGTTAATTAGATTACATTCATGACAAAGGAGAGGGGACAAACTTGATATTTTGGTATGACCAAAACCTTACTATAAGAGATCATTTCTAATTAGGATTCATCCATTCATTCCATTTCACTCATTAGCCTCATTTTTTTTCAAAGCTTCTTCTTTCCCAAGCAAACCCAATTTTCTACCAATTCTACTCAATCCTCTTCCAATTTCACTCATCCTCACTATCATGGAGGCCTAGAGCATTGGAGACCACAAGGAGATCCATAGGAGAGGAGCTTGCTAGGAGATCATGTCCGACTCATCCCTTCTGTGTCCAAATTTGGAGTTCTCCAAAGGAGAGACACACAAGTTGGATAAATCTCTATTCTTCACCAATTTCATGGTTAGGAACACCCATTGAACTCATAGGAACCTTCCCATATGTGGATTTGACTTCTTAATGATAATAGATCTAGGTATTAAAAGCTTTCAATTTGGTAGATCTATGTTTTTATCATGAGTAGTGTTGATTTCTATGCTCAATTTGTATTTGTTACGAATTTGTGACCACCAAGTGTTCGATACGTGTCTCCAAAGGAATTTTCGTATCCTTTTTGAGTCGAGATTGGCTGCATGTGTCCTAAATAGGATACGTGGTTTTGTGTCATGGTATGTCATGATACACATGATTAGATTAGGGTGTATACATGTGTTCTTTTGTCCAAAATAGCTCAAATTTGTCATATTATTCATACTCGTTTTTAGCAGCAATAGCAACTTAGAAATTCTATAACTCCTAATCTAGGACTCCGATTAATCTTCCATTTTTTAGAAGAACCTGTATCGAGGTTGGCTTTCCAAATATTTGTATTAATAGGCCAAATTCATTCTAGGAACTTTTGTAAACTGTTAGTGTCAGGTGTCCGAAAGACGATCGCGTTTCAGTATTTTTGCAATTCCGGGAGCTTCCGGGCATGAAAAATGAGATCCGTTTGAAGTCTAGGAAAGATGATACAAAGGAATACGACATACTTTAACCCTAGAATTTAGTAAATAAGTCTAACAGGTGCATTGATTGATTTCAAATAGAAAACTGACTATACAGCATAGGCATTTTGTGTATCCTATGAGCCTAGGTAGTATGGATATTGTCACGATCCACTACCCAAATTGTTGGGCCAGGGCCGAGCCATGTCCAGCCTACGCTTGAGATAAAGCGTAGTAAGTTGTTCTAAAGATAACAAGATAAGGCTAAAATGTGCTAACAGTTCTACAAGTAATAAAGAGTCAGAAATGTCCTAAACACAAAAGTCATCTCATATATAAGTATGTCCCAAGTACAAGTCCAAAATATAAAGCTGGATACAGGTCCAGTCACAAAATACATAGTCTAACAGTATGACTACTCTCGGAACTCCGAGCAACTATGCAAACTAGACGAGTTTCCCCGCAGGTACATCCTCGTAAGATAAGGCCTGGTCCTCGGCAAGCAACTCCATAGCAGGAATCGCAGAGCAACTACTCCTCAGTAAGAATACCTACAACGTTATCCTGTCAGGACGGAAGCAAGTACTGATTCTAGCAAACTAATATACGAAACATGAAATGAACATAAGAGGAATAAACTGGAAATATGGCATCTCATAATCTATCATGGCAAGGACACATATGTCATAAAGACAGATGTATATAGTAATGTTTAAAACTGTAGCAGGTACGTGAACGTTAATAGGTGTACAATGTGCAGAGGCACATAATGAAATATACTTTCGTACAAGTGATACGGCGATAGATGTACATACGCACAAATCCTCTTTGAGATAAAGGCCTACAGCGCAGTAATCATATAGAATGAAACTTTGCTCGGTAAATACATACGGAGAAGGGGCATGATCACGTACTCTACTAATAGTTTTCCCTATAAACCTAGATTCTAATCAATGTGAGAGATATATAAAGACTATCCTAAGCATGGTAGGGACTGAAAATAAATACAACATGTGAAGATTTGACTTGCTACCCCAAGGATCAGCATTTAACATGGTTGGAATCACAGTTCATTGTTGTAACAGTATGTAAAGTTTATAGAAGTACTTGCCTTTAGCAAAGCAAAGCAGCGATAAAAATGCTATAAATGTCTTGGTGACTCGCCACTATAGAAATAACACATAAACTTAGTTTTTATACTAAGTTAAACACTAAGACACTAGTTGTGTGATACGACTTTCTGACTGGACACCTAGCCAAAAGATGAGTTTAGCATAGGAGATCAACGTGAGGTGACACAAGACTCTAACTAACTTTCTAGGGCGTCTACACTAGTGCGGGGTAAGGTCCAATACGTCTATAACTCAAAACAAGATGAAACATTAAAAGTCATAATTATTCAATAAATAAATCAAACTGTACACTGTGTTCCAACAATTTTTGAGATAGACAAAAAACTCAATTTTACATAAAATAAAGTACCATAATGATCCTTGTTAATTATAGAAATTTATACTAATTTTTTTGGAATTTATAAACCTTCATAAATATTTATTAAAAATCAGCAACATATGGATCCTGAAAATGAGTTCTGTTTCCTATTTTTATAGAATACTAAAATTACTTAAATGCTAGAAAAATTATAATAAATTATCTAAATTAATATAATATTTAAATACAATTTGTCCCATATTTTACAGCAATTAAAATATATATAAAAAATTCAAAATAGTAAGTAACCATTCTGGAAATTAATAATTAATTATTTATACATGTGTCCCACGTATTCGAAATTGAACCAAAGTCCAGATACATGGCCCAGAGCCATGAATCAAGTCCAATATGACTTGTATAGACTCTGAATGTATTAGACACAATTGGGCCCAAATCCATGCTAGGCTTGGACATCAATTGGCCATGATTAATGAAATACTGAAATTTAAATATAAATAATATTCTAAAATGGTAAAATATACAAGTCCAAAATTATACAATAAAATAACTTGTGAAATTTTTACATAGTAATTTTTGTACAAGTAGAATTTGAAATACATATATATAAATAACAACATATTATATATAGATAGATAAATATATAGATATTTAATTTTTATATATTATATATATATAATGGATAAATATATATTATAATTAATTATTATATAAAAAAAAAAAATATATATATATATTATATATATTATTAATTATATATATATAGATATATATATTTACATATATCATAAATATATATCATATATGTATATAATATATATCTCTATATTATATATATAATATTATATATATTATATATTATATATTATAATATCTACACTGTATATATACATATAAAACAGTATATAATAATATTATATACATAAATGCATATTAAAAAAACATATATATATATATATATATATATATATTATATATTATATATATATTATATATACTATCTATATATATATAATCTATATATATATATATAACATATATATATAAATAAAATAAACAAAAACAAAACAAAAAGAGGGGGGGGGGCTCGAACTCAGGTCAGGGCAGGGGCTGTTAGGCGCGGTCGGGCCGGCCAGGGGTCAGCCTGAGCCATGTGTTAGGGAATGGGTTAGGGTTAGTTTTATGTTAGAACTTAGATTAATGGGTTTTAACCCGATAGTCCAAACTTCGTGTCCTGATAGGTAGGGACACGAAGAACGGCCGAGTCCAAGTGTCCTGGTCATTTACGACACGCACGACACGAGTTTGTCGTGTCCAGACTTACCACTAGCTCGTCGGGATGCGGCGAGTCGTATATGTGAAGACGAGTCGTGTCGGAGAAGGAAAAACAAAATGACACATACGTGTCCAAGTCGAGCGGGCTATTGATACGGCGACAAGACGGAGGAAGCGTCGGCGTTGCGGCACTGGGGTGGCGCTGCACTCGTCTCGGCGAGATGCGTCGAGTGGTGGTGGTCGCAAGCGTCGACGTGGGCTGTGGAGGCGGCGCTAGGGTGGTCGTCGAAGTTAGGGTTAGGGAAAAATAGGGTGGAGATGGGCTGTGGTGGTCGGAGACGGAACTAGGGTTAGGGTTTCGGTCTGGGGGGGTATTTATAGGGAAGGAGATCGTTGTGGGCTGGGGCTGGCCGGGAAAGGCGGCTGAAGTCGGTGGTCGTCGGGGCAGGGGCGGTCGTCGGGGGCAGTTGGAGGAGAGAGAAAGAAAGTGATAGGGGGGTGACTGTCAAATTACAACAGGTCCCCCGAAGATTGTGGTCTTGCAAAATAACCCTAAGCCTAACAGTTGTAATTATTATTTGCAAATCACAATTAAAACACATTCACTAATTTGCAAACTGTTATAATAACATTTGACAAATTGCATAATAATATTAAAACAAATTTAAATATTACAAATGAT
This sequence comes from Iris pallida, assembly GCA_029216955.1. NCBI lineage: Eukaryota > Viridiplantae > Streptophyta > Magnoliopsida > Asparagales > Iridaceae > Iris > Iris pallida. The sequence goes on along the minus strand of JANAVB010025598.1, from coordinate 28,160,517 downwards.
ATATTTTGATTTAAAAATTAATTAAAAATTATTTTCAAATTCTAGAAAATTCCTAATAATTATTTAAATTATTTTAAAGCTAAAATAGGTCATTAACATCTAATTAACACTAACTAAACCAAATTTGAAAAACAGGGGCTGACAGATATCATGTGAG
>JANAVB010025598.1:28116193-28152508 GCA_029216955.1 Iris pallida | reverse complement strand
TTATATAATGGGTCGAGCCATGCCAGCCTTGCTCCCCACTCCGCCGGGTGGAGCACTGCTCCCCTATCCGTTCTCCTCCGCCGGGTGGAGCTTCGCCCCCCTCTCCGCCGGGTGGGTTGGCTGGCGGTCGGCCTCCCTCCTCGGCCCGCACGCCTCACTTTGCCTCCTCCTTCCCCTAGAAGGCCCCCATTCCCCCCTTTTCCCCCTTTCCCTCGCCTCCCAGACGTCCGCCTCCGCCTGGCACTCCTCGCCGGGGAGCTCACCCACCAGTCGAGCCGCTCGGTTCCCCTCCTCCGCCTGGCCTCCTCTGTGGCTATCCCTCCCCCCTCGCCCCGCCTCGGCGCCTTCCAGCCGTCGCCGCCCTCGGGGCAGCCGTGCTCGGCATCAGATCTCGGTCCCCTCCCCCCCTCCGGGTCCTCCTCCCCTCTGACGACTCCCCGGCCCTGCCGCCGCCCCTCTCCCCGCTCCCCCTCCCTCCGGCGTCCTTTCGAGGCTTTGGCGGCGACCGCTTCGGCTTCTCCCCCGACCGTTGGCGGTTCCACGGCGTTTCCTCTTCCGGCCTACGCCGCCTGGGCCAACTCCGCCCCCAGCCTCGATTTCCCTGCCCACATCTCGGCTCCCCGGGAGGCCGCTCCCCTTCCACCCGTTCCAGCGCCCCCGTCGGAGCTCGTGTCGGTGGTCTCCCCCCGCCCACGCCCGGGTCGCGAGCCCCGCGACCCTCGCTCTGGTCTCCGGCGTTCCCTCCGCCGCTCCCGTCCACTCCCCCTCCCTTTTCTCACCTTCTCTAGTTAGAAGTGGGAGCGGTCGTCCTCCGTCGGTCGTTCTCCGCCCTCGGCGAGCCGGCGGTCCCCTCCCCTTCCTCCCCGACCCCGAGGTCCCCTATGGGCCCCCCGCTGGCCCCTTCCCGCCTCGGTGGCGTCTCCCCCTCTTCGAGACGCCCAGCTCCCTCCTTCGCCGGTGATCGGTGCTCCACGAAAGCCCCCGTCGATGCTCCGTCGCCCACCTTCCCCCCTTTTCCTCCCGTCCTCTCCTAGCCTTCGCCGCCGGCCGCTCGGGTCGCCCCGGGCCGTTCTCCCATCTCTCCCCCTCTAGGCTCCACCGCCCACCGCTCCGCCCGCTGCTTCCGCCGACGTGACCCACCGCTCAGCCCGCTGCCCGCTCTCTCGGCCGCCGGAGCAACTGCCTCCGGGCTACGCGCAGGGGGGGCCCGAGGCTCCTCGGGCCGAGCGCCCCCCACCCTCGGGAAGGCCGCCACAATCCTTGGTACGCACGCCGCCTAGGGGCCCCGCGCCCTCCCGCGTGGAGAGGCCTTGGGCCCCGCGCCCCACCCACTGCACGCTGTCGGTTTTCAAAATTTGATTTTTCAAATTTTGAATATCCAGAGCACCAAAAAAAAAAGGTTTTTTGTTATTTTCAGTTAGGACCTTTGTTAAGGGCTTCCCCCTAACCTTGTAGGAACTTGGGCTATCTCCCGGTTCCAACCCCTACTTTCCTGTTTCAATGAAAGCCTTAGCCATTGTTTAAAAAATATATATATATATATATATTTATATATATATATATTATATATATATATATATATATTATATATATATATATATATATATATATATATATATATATAAAACAAAACCCCCTTTTTATTAATCAAGGCTCGAAGACCGAAGCCTGAACAAGTATACAAGGCGCAAAATGCCGAGGCCTATACAAGTATACCACCAAAAAGAGGAAGGAGGAAGGGGGATGCTACAACCAGCGAGAGCTAGGAGAGGACTGAGGACCAGAATTCCCTCGAGCTGTGGGCATACCGGGTGCTCCTTTTACGACATTGGCGGAGGACTTCTCGGATGAGCTGATTGGCCGAGTATTGGAGTCCTTCGTATCTAGCCTTGTTGCGATTCTTCCAAATGACCCACGTGGCGGCCGCTGCGACGATCTGGTGTCCGTGAGAGGCAGAACCCCAAGAGACCGCAAGATCGTGGAAGCGCCCACTGCCTGGCTCAATGCTACACAGATGGTTGAGGATCCTCCAGATGTGACCTGGCATACCCCCTGATAGAAGATGTGGTCAATAGTCTCCATCTGATGGTCAGAGCAACAATTGCAGGCTGATGCTAAGCTGATCCCCATGGTGTTCAGAATCTCGTCAGTGGGCAGTTTCTTCCTGATGATTCTCCACATCAGGAAGGACTACTTCTTAGGTATGTAAGAGTGCCAATAGGGGAAATGGTAGGATTCAGGTTCCCAATAACTCGAACATCGCTTCTCGTCGACCGTATCGAGAATGCCCCCGAAGCCTCGAGCGACCACCTCCATCCATCCGCTTTGGTTCCGATTCTAACCCCGCATTGGCGGATGCTCTCCACAGTTTCATTTCCGGACCAATCACGAATCTTGTCCCAGTTCCAGTCGTTACTACTGAAGTCCCACAGGTCGCTGATCCTGTAGTCTCTTGGGGTCTCCGTGATACTCGGGATGATGCTATCCCCAATCCATCTCTCCAGGAAAGGGGTTGAATGACCGTCACCCAAATGGAGTCTGATAACAGGTTTGGCGCTGTCCCGCCCATCGAGAATACGATGCCACACCACAGAGGATCGGCTGTTGGAGATGGCAACTGCTGGGTGAATGTGTTTGAAGTATCTGGCCTTCATATACCTGGTCCATAAGTTGTTACTAGTCCGAAGATTCCACCACAGTTTCAAGGAGAATGCTTTAAAGATGTCGAAGAGTTTGGTAAAGCCCAGGCCCCTTTCCTCGGTAGGGCGCGCCATAGAGTCCCAACTCGCCCAGTAATGCTTGTCTTGGCCTTTGTCCTGCCCCCAAAAGAAGTTACAAAAGGTTTGTTCGATCGAGGTCAGAACCTTCTTGGGTGGGGAACACATAGCCAAGGTGTGAATTGGGATAGAGGTGAGAACATGATTGATGAGGATCATCTTGCCGCCAGGGAATAGAGTGGCATTATGCCACCCCTCGAGTTTTTTCCTGATTCTAGAGATCAAATCCTCAAATATGCTAGAGTTGGATTTCCCGTACACAAGGGGACATCCAAGGTATTTGAAGGGGGGATGGGCTACATTGAAAGAAGTTAAGTTGGAGAGGCCGTGCGCGTGCTCTCGATTGAAGTTGTGGTGGGCGTAAATAACGCTCTTGGCAGGGTTGATTTTCTGACCGGAGCATCTGGAGTATCTCTGCAGTGTGTGGTGCACCACTTCCACCGCTCCAATTTCTCCAGACGAGAATATGAGAACATCGTCGACGAAGGCCAAGTGGGTGATAAAGGGACAGCCGCTGGAGGTATGATAGTGCTGGAAGTTGGGGGTATTAATCATGTTATTAAGGTTTCTACTCAAAGCGTCGGCCGTAATGATGAAAACAGTAGATGAAAGAGGGTCGCCTTGTCTAACTCCGCGAGTGGATTTGAAGAACCCTTCGGCCTGACCGTTGATAACCGTTGAAAACCACGAGTTGCTAATAGATCTCCACGCGGTGTTGGTCCAATTTTTGAGAATTCGAAAGCTCTGAAGACCCAGATAATAAACTGCCAATCCAGTCTGTCATAAGCTTTCTCCATGTCGAGTTTGATAGCGATGTTGCCCCCTCTTGCTGGGAACTTCATGCAGGTGATTAACTCCTGAGCTAGCATGATGTTGTCCTGGATATTTCTTTCGCGAACAAAGCCGCTTTGCTCCTCGGAAATGATCTTGGGGAGATATCCGGCCATTCTGGTTGCAATTATCTTGGAGATGATCTTGTTTGTGAAAGTGCATAGACTGATGGGACGAAAGTCTCAGAAAGATTTTGGGTTGGAATTTTTCGAGATAAGGATCAACTTGGCGTTGGAAATTGCTTTGGGGTAAGTGGCTCCTGCGAAGAATGCAATGCCCGCCTCAGTGATGTCCTGTTTGATAATATCCTAGCAGGTGCGAAAGAACACCCCCAAAAAACCGTCCGGGCCGGGTGCACTGTTCGCATCCAGGGCCCAAACCACATCAGTCACTTCCTGCACGGTGGGGGGCAACTCCAGTTGAACATTGTCGGTATCGCTGATGAGGTGTGGTATGTAATTCAGGAAGGACTTGTCTTTGTGAACCGTCTCTTTGGAGAATATATACGTTACTATATATATATATATATATATATATATATATATATATATATATATATATATATATATATATATATATATATATATATATATATATATATATAACTTTTTTTTTTGCAAAAAGACATTTTATTACAAATGAAAAGGGGGCTCAAGAAGAGCTTACAAGCGATAACTGGGCCAACACACAAAAGGGCCCAGTCCAGACGAAAAACAAGAGGGAAACGACAAAATACGAATTTCGAAAAAATTTGAAATTTCGAAAAAAAGCAACGGAAGGAACACGAGCGGGAGGGGGGGAGGAAGTGGGCTCTTGGCCCGAGGGTGGGAACCCAGCACGTGGGGGCCGGGGTGGTTAGGCACTCAGCCCGAGGAGAAGAGCGCACGGCTCGAGCGGCCTCGGTCCCCCCATCACGCGGTGCGGAGTCGAGGGGCTCCGACGAATGCAGCCGGCGCATCGACGAGGGGGACCAGATCGACGAGGATGGGGGGCGAGGAAGCAAGGGGATGAGCGCCGGCGGCCGTAGGGGCCGGATAGGGCGTCACGCGGAGGGTGACACGCTACCGGAGGGGTGTACAGCCAAAGGGGGTTGCTCCGGGCGTGGAGATCGATGAAGGGAGGCACTTTTCGAGGGTACGCATAATGCATGTGGTTCGTATTACGTATTTTGGTATACGTGTACGTATTCTTGACTCGTATTGCGTGTTTTTTTGCATGGTTATTTTGGCATTCCTTCTTAGTTCGGTTTAACTTTTTGCTGGTTCGGCTTGGCTTGGTTTTCGGTGGACCGAACCCCCACCTACCACTACCATTCCCATTTATAGCTGCCCACTCTCTCTCTCTCTTCATTAAATCTCTTTATTTACTTCTTCTTCTCCACCATTACTTCTTCACCTACTAGGGAGAAGAGAAAGCTTAGGCAAGTACAGCTTGCTTCATGGAGAAACCCAAATTTTATTGTCCTTTTTTCTTCTCCACAAGATTCTAACACACTCTAGTATTTGGCATTTCTAATTTCCATGGTTCTATTTGTGTAGATCTAAGTTTATTATATTTTCGGATTTCTTGGGTTTTGATCTACTTAACATTGTTATTTCCAAGTTTTGGTGGTTCCATGTAGTAGAGAATTTCATTCTGCCCCATTTTGTCCTATGGAAGTCCAGATTTGGGCTTGGAATGAAGGACTTATGGAGCTTGGAAGCCATGAACTTTATGGCTCTTCTTCTCGGACTAGTGGAGAAGACGAACAGTTTTGAGCCGCATGGCAGCACTTGACCGCATGAACATTCATGCGGCAAGTCTTTCTCTGCCGCATGGCGTATTTTTTTCCAGCCGCATAAGACCCGCCCTCGGCCTAGCCGCATAAGACTTCACTTGAACTCAGCCGCATGGCTCTGTCTTTGATTCGGCGGCATGGATGGCTTGGCCCTCAGCCGTATCAGAACTTGCATCTCTAGCCGCATAAGCCGTCTTCATTCTCAGCCGCATAGGGTTGCCACCCCCGAGCCGCATGAGTCCTATTTTCATCCAGCCGCATGCGCCCCTGTCTTCCTCCAGCCGCATAGACTGATTCCTTTCCAGCCGCATAAGGCCTTGCTCCCCCAGCCGCATAAGACCTTTCGTCTCAGCCGCATGGGACCACTCCTTTCCCAGCCGCATGGGTTGTTCCCTTGTTCAGCCGCATATAATCCGAACCCCAGCCGCATGCGCCCACTCCTTCCCGGCCACATGGACTTGTATTATTCGAGCCGCATAAGATCCTGTCTTCCCCCAGCCGTATGGACTGATTCTTTTCCAGCCGTATAATAGGCCTTGCTCCCCCAGCCGCATAAGACCTTTCGTCTCAGCCACATGGGACCACTCCTTTCCCAGCCGCATGAGTTGTTCCCTTGCTCAGCCGCATATAACCCGAACCCCAGCCGCATGCACCCACTCCTTTCCGGCTGCATGGACTTGTATTATTCGAGCCGCATAAGATCCTGTCTTCTCCCTGCCGCGTGGACTCCTGAACCCCGAGCCGCATAAGCTCTATTATCCCTGGCCGCATGAGCTCTATTCTCTTAGCTGCATGGCTCCCTCCACAGTCTTCTCCTCTATTATTATTATTATTATTATTATTATTATTATTATTCTTGTTCTTATGATAGAATGTTACATAATACTTATATAACTTGGGTCTCTGGATAGAAGGCTCGTACTATGAAGATTTGCACATATTCCCTGAACATGATAAGTGGCCCTTCGTGGCACACTCTTGACAAGCAAACTGACATGATATATCATGACATGCTATTACGGCAGCTAGCCTGACATCACAAGTATGAATGACCTGGACACCGTAGGCGATTACGTTTGTACAAATAAACCAGTACTGTCTTGCATCATATCTACAATGGGGATCCCTGAGTACCACGGTCACGGGTACCTACTGAAATTGACTAAGGCTAATTAACTAGAATGATTCAATAGTCATGAAGAGATTTTCAGCTACAGACAATCCCATTATCTGGGCGCATTCAGTGAACTTGTAGCCTACCGACGAGTAGGGCACATTTCCAGCACACAGTCACGTGTTGCATTCTTCATAAACGAACATTCGACCTGGATAACCGGATGGTCTGCAGGGCTTGTGGCTGTCGGGATAATCTCATTGCATCTTGCTAGTAACTAGGCCTGTGATAACCCTAGTTAGTTAAAAGTATCAAGCTGTACTCTTGATTGGTCGTGATTGATTGGATGTAGTTTATTCCAGCTTAGTCTTATCCTGATCCTGTGCAAGATTGTGACATAACATGATTATTAATGCTTGTCTTAACAATAACGATCGGGGGTCCAGTTCTGTTCAGGCGAAGGGTTACAACTCCGGTCATTGTTTGGTTTAAGGGTTGTAACCTGGCTCCCGGAGCAGTTCTGTGTCCTCTCTTCGTTTATTGTCTTATTGCAATCCCATGCCATGTTCGTCATATTTTACCTTACCTTAATACCATGATTATTTATACTGGCCTTAGCGATAAAGATCGGGGGTCCAGTTCTGTTCAGACGAAGGGTTACAATTCCGGTCCTTGTTTGGTTTAAGGGTTGTAACCTTGCTCTCGGAGCAGTTCTGTGTTCTCTCTTCGTTTATTGTCTTCACTGTACCAATAGTATTTGAGACGAGATTCTATTCAGGTGAAGGGCTGCAACCCCGGTCCTTGTTTGGTTTAAGGGTTGTGACCTGGCCACTTGAATGGTTTTCTCGTACTCAGTTTACTGTTGTTATCTCTATTATTATCAGTTCTTTATTTATTACCTTTAATATTCTATTATGATATGCTGGTTTTAGTTCCTAAGTGAAGCCTCCTTTGTGTAACTTGCTCTTTTTGGGGTCTGACCCAGCTGGTTTTGTGTGGCCAGATATCGGAGCAGCATCAGAGGATCGACCTGTCTTTCAGCCAGATGGTGACCACCAGGCGTAACCCTGGCAACGAGTGGGTTTCTTTTTGTCCTCCCACTTTATTGTAAAAATTATTCTTTTGAGGCATTTAGCCGACGAGCACGTGTTAGCCCGTATTGCACCTTTATTTACTGTTCCGCCTACGGGCTGTATCATGATTGCCAGATCCTAGGATTGATCACATATGATTGAACTCTTGCTAGTCTTGACATTTTGTACGACTAGCTTCATGATCATCCAATATGTAATGTATGGGACGCCTTGCTATTATATATTTGGTGCTCTGACATCTTGTAACTATTATTGATTGCTTGAGATTGAGACAATAGGCTGGTTCATGACCATAGAAGACTGTTGGCTTGTAGTTAAACCCTAATGTATCTAGACAACCGTGACCGTATAGCGAGGTGGGTTACACTTCAATATGCGTAGCTGGCTATGTACGCCCCTGCTCTCCAGTATTCTGGTTCTGGGGCATTACATGGTTTAAGTGGTGGCCCATGCATGTCTTGTAAATCAAGATATGTGAGGGTTTACCGAATAGATGTCTCAATCAGTACTCGCCCTTGATCTCTACTCGTATCCTCTGAATCCATGAATTCTTGACATGATCACATGCTTGTATCGTTGATCTGTCCTGGTCCTTCCCTATTGTTCCCTATGTCGTCTTCTTCAGCGGCACTGTTTCTGGACCTGCCGATCAGCAAGGCGGAGCACCTCCCGCAGACCAGCAACAACCTGGAGATCAAGCCCAGCATTCAGGAGTATTCTCCAGAGTCATGCCTACTAGAGGAGAGCCACCAGTTCAGCCCGTCCAGCCTGCAGAGCCTGATGATGGCACTTTGGTGGGTCTCATCAGGTCACTATTAGCCTTCCAGGATCGTCAAGGAGATGCCTTGCACCAGGCGGTGGCAGACGCTTTGACCAGAGGAGGTCATCAGGGTAATAGCACGGCCAACAGCTTCAAGCACTTGAACCCTCCCTTCTTCGACAGCAGTGAAGATACGATCGCTGCAGATGCATGGCTTCAGGACACAGAGGTGATTCTAGAAGCAGCCAGGACTCCAGAGAACGAGAAGGTGGCCGTGGTGCGCCTACAGCTATTGAATCTTGCCCGCAGCTAGTGGACGGTACAGGCCGTTGGATTAGTGGCCCCTATTGCCTGGGCAGTATTCAGGGAGAGATTCTAGACCAAGTATTTTGATGCTGTAGCTCGGTATGATCTACAGACGAGGTTCACCAATCTGAAGCAGATGGACATGACGGTCGATGGATATACGACCAAGTTCTCCAGGCTTAGTCGGTTTTCTTCACACTTGGTGGCAACCGAGTTCGATAGAGCCCAGCGGTTCCAGCAGAGACTTCACCTAGAGATTTTGTTGGCGGTGGAGCAGTTTGAGCATCAAAACTTTGATGCAGTACTGAAGGCAGACCGGAGGCATAAATATACCTTCCAGAGGATTGTGGATAGGACTGGAGGTCGGAAGCGATCCCATAGCCAGATGAATCAGTCATCAGCACGAGCCCCGGCAGCCAGGGCTTTGACCATTGAGCTTCGAGGCGGGCGACCTCAGTGACGTCGGTTCAGCATTCCACCCCGACGTACCCTCAGTAGCAGAAGCAGAAGCAGTCTTCCGCAGTGGGATGTTCACACTGCGGGAAGCCAGGACATGTGGTATCAGAGAGTCGCAGAGCACAGGGTTTGTGCTTGGTTTGTGGTACCCCGGACCAAAGGATTAGGAATTTTCCGAATAGGGGGAGTTCATAGGCCTTCTCTAGTCCTTCAGTTAGAGGACCAGCACCAGTCCAGCAGCAGCAGCAACTGCAGTACCCGTTCCCGAGGCCATTGTCGATGCAGGCCCAGGCATTCCAGCAGCAGAGACCGCAGCAGTATGCCCAAGCCCAAGCCCTGATCCAGAGCAGGCAGAGAAGTTTTCAGCAGAGGGGACCCGCACCTAGAGGGCATGGTCAAGTACTGGCTTTGACCATGGGAGAGGAACGAATTGCACCAGGTGAGGTGGTGGCAGGTACTATTCTTGTCAACACCTTTCCAGCTTCAGTATTATTTGATTCTGGTGCCTCGCATTTATTTATGTCTGCACGATTCGTGACACGGATAGGATTGGAGCCCGAGTCATTATCAGTAAGGCTCAATATACTTACTGGTAACGGACTTGTGGAAGTAGATAGGGTATTTTTCTCGTGTCGGATCGTAGTTAGCGGTAGAGAGTTCCCCGCTAGATTGATAGAGTTCCCGATGGCCGATTATGATGTGGTCTTAGGGATGGATTGGTTGAGGGACCAGTATGCTAGGATAGACTGCCATATCGGCAGGGTTGTTTTTAGCAATCCAGGCGAGCCAAAGTTTTCCTTCTCCCGAGGCGAAGTTGAACCTGCTTCTTCCATATTGCGGATGTCAGTAGCAGCAGTGCAGTTACCCCGAATCATCGAGGAGTTTCCAGATGTTTTTCCAGAAGAGCTTTCAGGAATGCCACCAGAGCGAGAGATCGAGTTCACCATAGACTTGATCCCCAGGACCGCACCTGTGTCAGAGAGAGTCTACAGGATGGCACCGTCAGAATTGGAGATATTGTACAAAATGATTGAAGAACTCAGCACCAAGGGATTCATTCGTGCTAGTGGATCGCCTTGGGGAGCCCCGATGCTTCTTGTGAAAAAGAAGGATGGTACGTCTAGATTATGTGTAGATTATCGTACCTTGAACTCAGTAACGATCAAGAACAGATAACCTCTCCCGAGAATAGATGACTTGTTTGATCAACTCAAGGGGGCAGCAGTATTCTCGAAGATCGACTTACGGTCAGGATATCATCAGATGAGAGTTAGAGATCAGGACATCCCGTAGACAGCTTTCAGATCACGGTATGGGCATTGGGAGTTTCTTGTTATACCCTTTGGAGCAACCAATGCGCCGGCAGTATTCATAGACCTCATGAATCGTATCTTTATGCCTTATTTGGATCAGTTCGTGATTGTATTCCTAGACGACATCCTGGTCTACAGCAAAAGTGAGGCAGAGCATGAGCAGCATCTCAGAGTTGTTCTTCAGATTCTCATAGAGCACCAGTTGTATGCCAAGTTCAGTAAATGTGAGTTCTAGCTCGATCGTATTTCGTACTTGGGTCATATCATCACCAAAGGAGGAGTAGAAGTGGATCCCCAGAAGATTGTGGCCATTGAGACATGGCCAGTTCCCAGCACGGTTGTAGAAGTTTGCAGTTTTCTTGGATTGGCCGGCTACTACCGGCAATTTGTTTCAGACTTTGCTCGAATTTTAGCGCCATTGACCCAGTTGACCCGTAAGGATGTGCAGTTTGCTTGGACAGTAGAATGTCAGGATTCTTTTGAGAAGCTGAAGCGAGGCTTAATGACGGCACCCATTCTCACACTTCCAGATGGAACCGGAGGATTCTCGGTATATTGTGATGCTTCAGGCAGAGGCTTAGGATGTGTTCTGATACAGCATGGGAAGGTAATAGCTTACGCATTTTGACAACTTCGTGATTATGAGAGAAATTATCCAACCCATGACTTGGAACTGGCAACAGTAGTGTTTGCACTTAAGTTGTGGAGGCACTACTTGTACGGAGATAGGGTAGAGATTTTCACCGACCACAAGAGCCTGAAGTATGTTTTCACTCAGAAGGATCTTAAAATGCGCCAGAGAAGGTGGCTAGAGCTACTTGTGGATTATGATGTCAACCTGCAGTATCACCCAGGGAAGGCCAACATTGTTGCAGATGTATTGAGCAGGAGAGTCGGAGTTTATTTCCTAAAAGCACAGCCGGAGTTGTTAGCGGATCTTCAGAAGATGGGTATAGAAGTTGTTCTCCCTTCCAGTGTGGTGTTGATGGCCAGCATGCAAGTTCAGTCCACTATAATTGAGAGGATTCGGATGGCTCAGTCAGCAGATTCCAAGATTCAGCGACTCAGAGCAGAGTGTGAGGCAGGACGTAGACCCGAGTTATGCATCCATGAGGATGGTACACTTAGGCATGGGAAGCTTCTTTGTGTACCCATGGAGATATCGGACAGGAGATCATGACAGAGGCTCATAGTTCGCAGTATTCCATTCATCCCGGCGGTACGAAGATGTACCGAGATATTCGTCAGCACTTTTGGTGGAATGGCATGAAGAGGAAGATAGCCCGGTTTGTCTCTCGATGTTTGGTTTGCCAACAAGTTAAAGCTGAACATCAGAGGCAAGCTGGACTACTTCAGCCCTTGCCAATTCTAGAATAGAAGTGGGAGCATATAACCATGGATTTTCTGACTGGATTGCCTAGATCTCCGGCTGGCAGAGACGCTATTTGGGTTGTTATAGACAGGCTCACGAAGGTGGCTCACTTTCTCTCGTTCAGAGTTGGTCAGTCGACGGCTCAGCTAGCGAAGATGTATCTCTGGCAGATTATCAGATTGTACGGTGTGCCAGTCAGTATCACCTCGGACAGAGATTCTAGATTTATGTCGTACTTTTGGCATAGCCTGCAAGAGAGTTTGGGGACTCGCCTCCAGTTCAGCTCAGCATATCACCCACAGACAGATGGCCAGTCAGAACGTACGATCCAGACTCTCGAAGATATATTGAGATCTTGTACGCTCGACTTCGGTGGATCGTAGGAAGATCACCTACACCTGGTGGAGTTCTCATACAACAAAAGTTTCCAGGCCAGTATCCAGATGGCACCGTTCGAGGCACTGTATGGTAGAAAGTACCGATGCCCGCTAGCATGGGACGATGTCGAAGAAAGACAGATGCTCGGTCCGGAAATAATTGTTCAGACAGTTGAGGTGGTCAGGAGAGTCAGAGATCATCTTCGAGTTGCCCAAGATCATCAGCGTCATTGGGCCGATTCTTATCGACGCCCTCTTAAATTTTCTGTCGACGACTATGTATTCCTAAAGATTTCGCCTAACCGTGGTGTCATTCGTTTCGGTATACGAAAAAAGCTTAGTCCAAGGTATATAGGACCGTTCGACATTCTGGAGTAAGTAGGAGATGTATCCTATCATCTCGCTCTTCCACCGTCGCTACGTGAGGTGCATAGTGTATTCCATGTATCCCAACTGCGACGGTATATCCCGGACCCGAGCCACATCCTGGATCATTCGGAATTGGTTGTTGGTACCAACCTTTCGTATAAGGAGAGGCCCGTGTCTATATTGGACCGAAGAGAGAAGACACTCAAGAACAAGACTATCAAGTTAGTCCGAGTTGTTTGGGGTCATCACACTTTGGGTGAGTCAACGTGGAAGCGTGAGGATGATATCCGATCGCGATATCCCGACCTGTTTGACTCGTGAGGTATAATATCTTTCTTATGCCTCATGCCTTCGATTCCTTACATGCATGAATAATTACTTGATTGCTTGATTAATATAGCTTGCCTGTGAATAGTATAGCTTGTTCTTGCCTCTCTAGCCTCTTGATTAAATTTTGAGGACAGAATTCTTTTAAGGTGGGTAGAGTTGTAATGCCTGTGGTTCGTATTACGTATTTTGGTATACGTGTACGTATTCTTGACTCGTATTGCGTATTTTATTGCATGGTTATTTTGGCATTCCTTCTTGGTTCGGTTCAACCTTTTGCTGGTTCGGCTTGGCTTGGTTTTAGGTGGACCGAACCCCCATCTACCACCACTATTCCCATTTATAGCCACCCACTCTCTCTCTCTCTCTCTTCATTAAATCTCTTCATTTACTTCTTCTTCTCCACCATGACTTCTTCACCTACCAGGGAGAAGAGAAAGCTTAGGCAAGTGTAGCTTGCTTCATGGAGGAACCCAAATTTTATTGTTCCCTTTTCTTCTCCACAAGATTCTAACACACTTTAGTATTTGGCATTTCTAATTTCCATCGTTCAATTTGTGTAGATCTAAGTTTATTGTATTTTCAGATTTCTTGGGTTTTGATCTACTTAACATTGTTATTTCCAAGTTTTGGTGGTTCCATGTAGTAAAGAATTTTATTCTGCCCCATTTTGACCTGTGGAAGTCCAGATTTGGGCTTGGAATGAAGGACTTATGGAGCTTGGAAGCCATGAACTTCATGGCTATTCTTCTCGGACTAGTGGAGAAGACGAACAGTTTTGAGCCGCATGGCAGCACTTGACCGCATGAACATTCATGCGACATGTCTTTCTCTGCCGCATGGCGAATTTTTTTCCAGCCGCATAAGACCCGCCCCTGGCCCAGCCGCATAAGACTTCACTTGAACTCAGCCGCATGGCTCTGTCTTTGATTCGGTCGCATGAATGGCTTGGCCCTCAGCCGCATGAGCACTTGCATCTCTAGTCGCATAAGCCGCCTTCATTCTCAGCCGCATAGGGTTGCCACCCCCGAGCCGCATGAGTCCTTTTTTCATCCAGCCGCATGGACTGATTCCTTTCCAGCCGCATAAGGCCTTGCTCCCCCAGCCGCATAAGACCTTTCGTCTCAGCCGCATGGGACCACTCCTTTTCCAGCCGCATAAGTTGTTTCCTTGCTCAGCCGTATATAACTCGAACCCCAGCCGCATGCGCCCACTCCTTTCCGGCCACATGGACTTGTATTATTCGAGCCATATAAGATCCTGTCTTCCCCCAGCCGCATGGACTGATTCCTTTCCAGCCGCATAATGCCTTGCTCCCTCAGCCGCATAAGACCTTTCGTCTCAGCCGCATGGGACCACTCATTTCCCAGCCGCATGAGTTGTTCCTTTGCTCAGCCATATATCACCCGAACCCCAGCCACATGCGCCCACTCCTTCCCGGCCGCATGGACTTGTATTATTCGAGCCGCATAAGATCCTATCTTCCCCCAGCCTATGGACTCCTGAACCCCGAGCCGCATAAGCTCTATTATCCCTGGCCGCATGAGCTCTATTCTCTTAGCTGCATGGCTCCTTCCACAGTCTTCTCCTCTATTATTATTATTATTGTTATTATTATTATTATTATTCTTGTTCTTATGATAGAATGTTACATAATGCTTATATAATTTGGGTCTCAGGATAGAAGGCTCGTACTATGAAGATTTGCACATATTCTCTGAACATGATAAGTGGCCCTTCATGGCACACTCTCGACAAGCAAACTAACATGATATATCATGACATGCTGTTACGGCAGCTAGCCTGACATGACAAGTATGAATGACCTGGACACCGTGGACGATTGCGTTTGTACAAATAAACCAGTACTGTCTTGCATCATGTCTAGGATGGGGATCCCTAAATACCACGGTCAGGGGTATCTACTGAAATTGACTAAGGCTAATTAACTAGAATAATTCAGTAGTCATGAAGAGATTTCCAGCTACAGGCAATCCCATTATCTGGGCGCATTCAGTGGACTTGTAGCCTACTGACGAGTAGGGCACATTTCCAGCACACAGTCACGTGTTGCATTCTTCATAAACGGAGATTCGACCTGGATAACCGGATGGTCTGTAGGGCTTGTGGCTGTTGGGATAATCTTATTGCATCTTGCTAGTAACTAGGCCTGTGATAACTGTCACGACCCGCTACCCAAATTGTTGGGCCAGGCCGAGTCATGCCCAGCCTACGTTTGATATAAAACGTAGTAAGCTGTTCTAAAGACAACAGGATAAGACTAAATGTGCTAACAGTTCTATAAGTGAATAAAAGTCATAAATGCTCCAAACACAAAAGTCGTCTCATATAGTAAAATGTCAAAAGTACAAGTGATCTGAAATGTAAAATTGGATACATATCCAGTTACAAAATATGTAGCCTAAATACATGACTACTCTCAAAAGTCTAAAGTAAAAGGCAACTAGGCGAGGTTCCCTGCAGGAACATCCTCGTAAAGCAGAGCCGGGTCCTCGGCAGTAACTCCATAATATGTGTCGCAGAGTAACTCCTCCTCAGTAAGGACATCTACAACGTTATCCTGTCAGGACGGGAGCAAGTACTGAATCTAGCAAACTAGCATATGAAACATGAAAATGAACATAGAGGAATAACTGTAAACATGGCATCACACAATCTATCATGGCAAGGATACATATGTCATAGAGACAGATGTATATGGAATGTTTAAAACTGTAGCAGGTACGTGATCGGTTAATACATATACAATGTGCTGAGGCACATAATGAAATATACTTCCGTACAAGTGTAAAGGCGATAGATATATATACGTACAAATACAGCTTTGAGAGTAAGGCCTACGACATGGTATATATATAAAATGTCAACCATGCTCGGTACGTACGTACGGAGAAGGGAGCATGATCATACTCAACTATCAGTTTCTCCATAACCCATATTCTAATCATGTGAGAGATACATAAAGACTGTTCTAAGCATGGTAGTAATGGAAAATACAACATGTGATATTTTAACTTGCTACCCCAAGGATCAGCATTTAACATGGTTGGATTAGCAGTTCATTTATGTAACAGTATATAAAGTTTGTAGAAAGTACTTGCCTCTAGCAAAGCAAAGCAAAACAAGCTGCGATAAAAGTGCTATGGATGTCCGGTAACTCGTCACTGTAGAAATAAATACAATAACTTAGTTTTTACACTAAGCTAAAACGCTAAGACACTAATTGGTGAAACACGACTTGTGACTGGGCACCTAGCCAAAATGATAATTTTAGCATAGGAGACCAATGTGGGGTTACACTCTACTTTAACTAACTTTCTAGGGTCTTTACACTAGTGAGGGGTGGGGTTCAACACGGCTAAAACTCACGGTAACACAAAAATTTACAAGTCGTAATTAATCAATAAATAAATCAAATGACCATTGTAATTCAACAGTTTTTGATATAGACAAAAGAGCTTAATTTTACATAAAATAAAGTACCAAAATGATCTTTGCTAATTATAGAAATTTATTATAATTTTTCTGGAATTTATT
The DNA here is from genome assembly GCA_029216955.1 of Iris pallida. Taxonomy (NCBI): domain Eukaryota; kingdom Viridiplantae; phylum Streptophyta; class Magnoliopsida; order Asparagales; family Iridaceae; genus Iris; species Iris pallida. The sequence continues at coordinate 28,136,077 of JANAVB010025598.1, read as the reverse complement.
AACCAGTACAAGTATTTTATAAAAATCAGTTTTCCTAAGTACACAGAAAATGAGTTTTGGTTCCATATGCCAAATTAGTGGCAAAACAGTAAATTAAATACTATAAAAATTATACTAAATTAGCTAAATTAACATAGTATCTAAATACTATTTTTCTAGAATTTTAGTAGTACTTTAAGTATTTTTAGAAAATCAAAAATAGTATTGCACACAATTAAATAATTAATTAATTATCTGCGTATTTTGTCCATGTACATAATTTGAACCAAAGTTCAAATACAGGACCCAAGGCCATGAATTAAGTCCAATATGACTTGTACAGGTCTTGAATGTGTGAAAACACATTTGGACCCAAAAACCCATGCTAGGCTTGGACACCAAATGGTTGCAGTAATTTAAATGCACTAAAATACAAATTGGTAAAAATGCAAAATAAATATTAATATTTTAATAAGGTAAAGTTTATACAAAGTGAATATATACATACCTATGTTAAAAGTACATATGTATATATATATAAGAAAATACTTAATTATAAAGTATATATACATATACAAATATTATATACATATATATATTAATATATATATATAATAATATATACACATGGAAATATATACATATATGTATATAAACACAAATATATATATATATAAAAATATATATATATATATATATATATAAAAGTTTACTAACTATAAAATTATATATACATATATAAAATACTGTCAAAAATACAGTATATACATATATATATACTAATATATATATAAATATATATATAGAAAATAGAAAAGAAAAGAAAAAGAAAAAGAAAAAGAAAAAGAAAAAAAAACAGTAGTGAAGGGGGGCTCGAACCCGAGCCAACGCGCGGGGGAGGGGGGGGGTTTGGTTATGTCGGGCTGGCCAGGGGGTCAGCCCGAGGGTTGTGTTAGGGTTAGGGTTTTTGTTAGTTTTAATTAGGTCTGGTTTAATTAACACATAAAAAAATAATAAACTCGATCCTGTGTCCGGACAGTTAGGGACATAGGATTTCTACGTGTCCGGGTCGATTTCGACACGCACGACACGAGTTTCACGTGTCCAGTTCCACACTCATGCTCGCCAGGACACGGCGAACAACATAGGCCCAACACGAGACACAAAATGACACGAAAACAAACTGACACGTACGTGTCCGACTTCACAGAGGGGTTTCGAGAGCTGTGGACGGCGGAGGAACGGTCGGCGAGGCGGCGCTTGGGTGGCGCTGGGTCCAGCTCGGCGTGGTGCTTCAGCTGGTGGCGGTTGGGTGCGGTGGCGAATGTAGTGGAGGCCGAGCGGGGGATGGTCGGAGCTAGGGTTCAGGCGAGTGAAGAGTGGAAAAGACGATGGTCGTGGGCGGTCGTAGCGGTGGATAGGGTTAGGGTTCGGTCTGGGGGGTCGAAGGGGGGTTTAAATAGGTCGGTCAAGGCGGTGGTTGGCCGGGAAAGGCAGCGGGTCGTCGGGCCAGGTGGCGGACCGGTCGTTGGGGGGGGGGGGAGGGTTAACGGCGGTTTAGCATCTATGCCCCTAGTTTTTAGGTTATTACAAGAAGGCTCTTCCAGTGTCTATATGCAAAATTAAATTGCATTCCGTATTTTTTAACAAATTGTAAATTGCAAACTGCTATCGCAATATTTTAATAAATTATAAAACCATATTAAAACAAGTCTAAAATTTACAAAATAATATTTAAACAATCTAATTAATTACAAATTGATATTTTTAGTATTTAAAACTCATTAAGAATTCATTTAAAAATTCTAGGAAAATTCCTAAAAATTCTAATAATCATTTTAAGGCTAAAAATGACATTAATAATTAATTAACATTTAATTAACTAAAATTTGAAAAATAGGGGCTTACAAGTCTTTCCTCCTTGAAAAATTTCGTCCTCGAAATTCACAAGGATTGAAGACCCTACAATATTCTAACATAGCAAGTAATGCAACAAAATGACTAAGGCACTGATCGAAACTAACCTCTAAGGTATCAAGCGGGAAAGGGTGGTTCCCTCGCAGCGGTTGGATCGAACAAGTAAGGGTATTTCTCCCTCATGTCCGACTCCCTCTCCCAAGTAGATTCACCTGGGGAGTGACGGCTCCAAGCTACTCGTACTAAGGGTATAACCTTGTTCCTCAGCCACTTCTCTCTCCTGTCTAATATCTTCACTGGCTGCTCAGAAACGGTAAGGCTCGGTCCGTCCTCCAACTCTGTATGATCTAGCACATGACTGGGGTCTGGAACATATCTCCTCAGCTGAGATACGTGAAAGACATCATGAACTCCTGCTAGGTTGGGTGGAAGTGCAATCCTGTAAGCTACCTCTCCGATCCTGCCAAGTACCTCGAACGGCCCGATGTATCTGGGGCTCAGCTTCCCTCCTCGTCCGAACCGGATCGTCCCTCTAGTAGGTGATATCTTCACTAGCACCATATCACCGTCTGCGAACTCCATCGGCCTGCGACTAGCATCAGCCCAGTGTTTCTGCCTATCCTGAGCTACTCTGAGCCTGTCTCTGATCATCCCGACTTTTTCTGCTGCATCTGTGATCATCTCTAGCCCAAGCATAACTCTGTCTCCAACGTCATCCCAAAAGAGCGGTGTGCGGCATCGTCGTCCATAAAGCGCCTCGAAAGGAGACATACCGATACTGGCTTGGTAGCTGTTGTTGTATGAAAACTCTACCAAGTACAGATGGCTCTCCCATGATCCTCCGAAGTCCAGCACGCAGGTCCTCAGTATATCCTCCAGTGTCTGTATCGTTCTCTCGGACTGCCTATCTGTCTGCGGGTGGTATGTCGTACTGAACTTGAGCCTACTGCCCAACTCCTCCTGTAGGCTCCTTCAGTAGTGGGATGTGAATCTGCTATCTCTGTCTGACACGATGCTCACCGGCACTCCGTGTAGGCGAACTATCTGCTGCATGTATAGCTCCGCCAACTTCTCGGTGGAAAGCCCCACCTTGAAGGGTATGAAGTGCGCACACTTCGTCAGCATGTCCACGATGACCCAAATGGCATCCTTCCCTCCTTGGGAATGAGGAAGCCCTGAAACGAAGTCCATCGTAATATGTTCCCACTTCCACTCGCGAATGGGTAACGGCTGCAACAACCCAGCTGGCCTCTGGCGCTCTGCCTTGACCTGCTGGCAAACTAGGTATCTCGAGATAAAATGTGATACATTCCTCTTCATCCCGTGCCACCAAAGATGTTCCCGCAAGTCACGGTACATCTTGTTAGCACCAGGGTGAATAGAATATTTCGACCGGTGCGCCTCCTGCAAGACTGCCTCTACCAGCTCTCCCTTCGGTACGCACAATCGGCTGCCATGCCTCAAGGATCCATCCTCTGCTATAGTGAAGTCATCCAGTAATCTTGCTAACGCCTGGGCTCGAAGTCTGCGAAGGCTCTCATTTGTAGATTGTGCCTCCCTGATCTGCTCCATCAAACCTGACTGAATGTCAAGCACCATCATCTGTATCACTGATCCTGGCCGAACTAGCTCGATACCGAGCTTCTCCAGATCCTCCCGCAAATGCCGATCAATCATCAGGTACCATGCCATCGGATGCCTGCTCAGCGCATCCGCCACCATATTTGCCTTTCCGGGGTGATACTGTAAATCGATGTCGAAGTCTTTCATCAACTCCAACCATCGTCTTTGCCTCATGTTCAGCTCTTTCTACGTGAACACATACTTCAAGCTTTTGTGGTCAGTAAAGATCTCCACACGCTCTCCGTATAAGTAATGTTTCCATAACTTGAGTGCAAAGATCACCGCAGCTAACTCCAGATCATGGGTAGGATAATTCCTTTCATGAGTCCGCAATTGCCTAGATGCATAAGCAATCACTTTCCCATGCTGCTGTAGGACACATCCTAGCCCTTTCCCAGAAGCATTGCTGTATATGGTGAAACCTCCAGAACCTGATGGTAAAGTCAGAACTGGAGCGGTCGTCAGCCTCCTCTTCAGCTCCTCAAACGCTGCCTGGCAGTCCTCTGACCAGATGTACTCTGTATCCTTCCGCGTCAGCTTCGTCATGGGTTCAGCTATCCTAGCAAAGTCCTGGACGAACTTTCTATAATAGCCTGCTAAACCCAAAAAGCTCCTGATCTCTGAAACTGACGTCGGAGCCTTCCATGTCTCAACTGCAGCAATCTTTCTGGGATCCACCGAGATTCCATCTCCAGTGACTACATGGCCGAAAAACTCCACTCGGTCTAAAAAGAACTCGTACTTCGGCAATTTGGCAAACAATCTCTCCCGCCTCAGAATCTCCAAAACTATCCGCAAGTGCTCTGCATGCTCCTCTGGCGTCTTCGAGTATATCAGGATGTCGTCGATAAATACTACGACGAACTTATCCAGATACTGGTGAAATGTCTTTTTCATCAAATTTATAAAGACAGCTGGCGCATTTGTGAGACCAAATGGCATCACCAGAAACTCGTACTGACCGTACTTCGTGTTGAACGCCGTCTTCTGGATGTCTGTTGCCCTAACCTTCACCTGGTGGTACCCAGATCTCAAGTCTATCCAGGAAAATACCTTCGTCCCGCTCAACTGGTCGAACAAATCATCTAACCTGGGCAGAGGATATTTGTTCTTGATGGTGATGGCATTCAAGGCCCGGTAGTCAATACACAACCGGACTGTACCATCCTTCTTAGGCACAAAGAGCACTGGTGCTCCCCATGGAGAAACACTGGATCGAATGAAACCCTTTTTCAACGGGTCATCAATCTGCTCTTTCATCTCTACTGCCTCCTTGGGATTCACTCTATAGCAAGCCCGGGATACTGGTGATGAACCCGACACTAAATCTATAGTGAACTCCATATCTCTGTCAGACGGAAGCCCTGGAAGATCCTCTGGAAACACATCCATAAACTCCCTAATGATAGGGTGTGGCGGTGCTACGTCCCCAACTGTCGCACAACAGTTCGGCTCTAGGCTGATCTCTGGCCCTATCCTCCTGACGCTGAATAGTGCTGTGCCTGGGGTACTGAACAAAATACTACCCTCATGACAGTCTATAGATGCATGGGCATAGCTAAGCCAGTCCATCCCCAATATGATATCATAACCGGGGAGTGGCATCACAAAGAATCGTCCCCTGAACTCTCTCCCGGCTATAAAAATAGAACATCTATAGATAGATCTAATAGGCACTGGTCCTCCTCCCGTCATCACTCTACTAATCTCTGCAGTAGGTGTAGATATTAGATGGTGTTTATGCATAAACTCTAATGATAGGAAGCTATGAGATGCACCAGAATCAAACAAACATACAGCTAGAAAAGTATGCAAATAAACATGACCTGTTATGACGTCAGCTAAGTAATCCGGCTCCGAAACCTGCTCCGGCTCCGGCTCAAGGGCTAGGCTATAAACCCTCCCCTGAGGTCCCTTCTGCTGCTGCAGATGCTGCCCAAACCTCTGCTGCTGAGTCGGAAGCGGTCATCTAGTCTTCGTTACTGGGCACTCTCGAAGCTGATGGGTGGCAGACCCACAAGCCAAACACTGCTTCAACCTCTTCCTGCAGACGTTGTAATCATGCCCTGGCCTTCCGCAGAAAGAACATATAGCTCCCCTCTGCTGCTGCTGCTGCTGATGATGTCGGGGTCCCGGGGCTCTAACTAAGGGGGTCTGATAATGTGGTGTAGGGGGACGGTAAGTCTGTTGGGGCGGCGTCGGTGCTCTCTGCTGGAAATCCTGACGCTTGGACGGTCCCTCATGATGTAAAGAAGCCGGCCTCTTGCTAGACAAAAGACGCTCCTCGATGCTCCGGGCCAACTCTAGGCTCTGGTAGTAGTCAGTCGTACCGTTCGCCACTATAAGAATGCCGATGTCTGGAACTAGACCATGGCAAAACCTACGGGTCATCTCCTCTGGATCTGCAACCAGACTAGGAGCGAAACGGCTCAGGCGACTAAACTCTGCCGTATACTCATCAACAGAACGGTTCCCCTGCTGGATGTTCTGGAATCGTAGCCCCATGGCTACTCTAGCAGTGGTCGAGAAGAATTTCTTCTTGAACTGGGTCTTGAACTGATCCCAAGTGGCTCTCCCTCTGGCAAATAACGGCTCATTCCGGAACCAGACTCCTGCTAAATCTATCAGCAGAAATCCCGCTGCCTCGACCTGGAGGTCACCCGGCATCCTGACTCCTAGGAGCTTCCTCTCTACCGAATCTAGCAAATCATCTGCTACTACGATGCCCTCAGTCCCTGAGAACTCCTTAGGATTCAGACCCATGAAGTCCTTGATTCGCCCCGCTCTCTGCCGTGGCTCTACGGGTGGTGGGACCACGGGACGTTCCTCAGAACGCTCCATGCTCTGGCGGAGTAGGGCAGTCTGCTCCTGATGGGTTGTTAGGAACCCTTGGATCATAGTGAGTAGTTGGTTCCCGTCGAGTGTGACGGAAGCCTGGGTAGGTATGATGATAGGGGGTGGTGGAAGTATCGGGGCCTGCTGGAAATGGGATGTGGAAGGTGGTGGAGGCATCTGGGTCTGTGGATCTGTGGAGTGGGGGAGTGTGGTAGGTGGAGGTGGGGGTGTATCAGTCAACTGGTCAGCTGACCGGATAGGGAGTGTACCATTCTCAGGTGTAACATACTGGGACGAAAGAGTAAGCACCATCTAATACAAAATAAAAGGACTTATAAGGACTTGTTTAAAGTAAGCAATCATAGACAAGAAAATTTAATTATAATAGCAAGCATGTGACGTTTTCCTATGTTGCAATCCTAGCATTCCTCTAGGTGTTCTAAGCGTCATTCCTAATGTTGTCTAATTACCTTGAGTTCCTAATTGCAGGTATGCTTGGTACAATAACGTAACCAAACAATTTAGTCAGGACCTGTATGGGCCACCACTAAAAACATGTCACGACCCGCTACCCAAATTGTTGGGCCAGGCCGAGTCATGCCCAGCCTACATTTGATATAAAACGTAGTAAGCTGTTCTAAAGACAACAGGATAAGACTAAATGTGCTAACAGTTCTATAAGTGAATAAAAGTCATAAATGTTCCAAACACAAAAGTCGTCTCATATAGTAAAATGTCAAAAGTACAAGTGATCTGAAATGTAAAACTGGATACATGTCCAGTTACAAATATGTAGCCTAAGTACATGACTACTCTCAAAAGTCTAAAGTAAAAGGCAACTAGGCGAGGTTCCCTGCAGGAATATTCTCGTAAAGTAGAGCCGGGTCCTCGGCAGTAACTCCATAATATGTGTCACAGAGTAACTCCTCCTTAGTAAGGACACCTACAACGTTATCCTGTCAGAATGGGAGCAAGTACTGAATCTAGCAAACTAGCATATGAAACATGAAAATAAACATAGAGGAATAACTGTAAACATGGCATCACACAATCTATCATGGCAAGGATACATATGTCATAGAGACAGATGTATATGGAATGTTTAAAACTGTAGCAGGTACGTGATCGGTCAATACATATACAATGTGCTGAGGCACATAATGAAATGTACTTCCGTACAAGTGTAAAGGCGATAGATATATATACGTACAAATACAGCTTTGAGAGTAAGGCCTACGACAAGGTATACATATAAAATGTCAACCTTGTTCGGTACGTACGTACGGAGAAGGGGGCATGATCACGTACTCAACTATCAGTTTTCCCATAACCCATATTCTAATCATGTGAGAGATACATAAAGACTGTTCTAAGCATGGTAGTAATGGAAAGTACAATATGTGATATTTTAACTTGCTACCCCAAGGATCAGCATTTAATATGGTTGGATTAGCAGTTCATTTATGTAACAGTATGTAAAGTTTGTAGAAAGTACTTGCCTCTAGCAAAGCAAAGCAAAACAAGCTGCGATAAAAGTGCTATGGATGTCCGGTAACTCGTCACTGTAGAAATAAATATAATAACTTAGTTTTTACACTAAGCTAAAATGCTAAGACACTAATTGGTGAAACACGACTTGTGACTGGGCACCTAGCCAAAATGATGATTTTAGCATAGGAGACCAATGTGGCGTGACACTCTACTTTAACTAACTTTCTAGGGTCTTTACACTAGTGAGGGGTGGGGTTCAACACGGCTAAAACTTAAGGTAACACAAAAAGTTACAAGTCGTAATTAATCAATAAATAAATCAAATGACCATTGTGTTTCAACAGTTTTTGATATAGACAAAGAGCTTAATTTTACATAAAATAAAGTACCAAAATGATCTTTGCTAATTATAGAAATTTATTATAATTTTTCTGGAATTTATTAACCAGTACAAGTATTTTATAAAAATCTGTTTTCCTAAGTACACAGAAAATGAGTTTTGGTTCCATATGCCAAATTAGTGGCAAAACAGTAAATTAAATACTATAAAAATTATACTATAAAAATTATACTATAAAAATTATACTAAATTAGCTAAATTAACATAGTATCTAAATACTATTTTTCTAGAATTTTAGTAGTACTTTAAGTATTTTTAGAAAATCAAAAACAGCATTGCACACAATTAAATAATTAATTAATTATCTGTGTATTTTGTCCATGTACATAATTTGAACCAAAGTTCAAATACAGGACCCAAGGCCATGAATCAAGTCCAATATGACTTGTACAGGTCTTGAATGTGTGAAAACATATTTGGACCCAAAAACCCATACTAGGCTTGGACACCAAATGGTTGCAGTAATTTAAATGCACTAAAATACAAATTGGTAAAATTGCAAAATAAATATTAATATTTTAATAAGGTAAAGTTTATACAAAGTGAATATATACATACCTATGTTAAAAGTACATATGTATATATATATATATATATATATATATATATAAGAAAATACTTAATTATAAAGTATATATACATATACAAATATTGTATACATATATATATTAATATATATATATAATAATATATACACATGGAAATATACACATGGAATTATATACATATGTGTATATAAACATAAATATATATATATAAAAGTTTACTAACTACAAAATTATATATACATATATAAAATACTGTCAAAAATACAGTATATACATATATATATATACTAATATATATATATATATACATATATATATAAATATATATATAGAAAACAGAAAAGAAAAGAAAAAGAAAGACAAAAATAAAAAGAAAAGAAACAGTAGTGAAGGGGGGCTCGAACCCGAGCCAGCGCGCGGGGGGGGGGGGGGGGGGGGGGGGGGGGGGTTGGTTAGGTCGGGCTGGCCCGGGGGTCAGCCCGAGGGTTGTGTTAGGGTTAGGGTTTTTGTTAGTTTTAATTAGGTCTGGTTTAATTAACACATAAAAAAATAATAAACTCGATCCTGTGTCCGGATAGTTAGGGACACAGGATTTCTACGTGTCCGGGTCGATTTCGACACGTACGACACGAGTTTCACGTATCCAGTTCCACACTCGTGCTCGCCAGGACACGACGAACAACATAGGCCCAACACGAGACACAAAATGACACGAAAACAAACTGACATGTATGTGTCCGACTTCACAGAGGGGTTTCGAGAGCTGTGGACGGCGGAGGAACGGTCGGCGAGGCGGCGCTTGGGTGGCGCTGGGTCCAGCTCGGCGTGGCGCTTCAGCTGGTGGCGGTTGGGTGCGGTGGCGACTGTAGTGGAGGCCGAGCGGGGGATGGTCGGAGCTAGGGTTCAGGCGAGTGAAGAGTGTAGAAGACGGTGGTCGTGGGCGGTCGTGGCGGTGGATAGGGTTAGGGTTCGGTCTGGGGGGGTCGAAGGGGGGGTTTAAATAGGTCGGTCAAGGCGGTGGTTGGCCGGGAAAGGCGGCGGGTCGTCGGGCCAGGTGGCCGACCGGTCGTGGGGGAGGGGGGGGGGAGGGGGGGGGGGGGGGGTTAACGGCGGTTTAGCATCTAGGCCCCTAGTTTTTAGGTTATTACAAGAAGGCTCTTCCAGTGTCTATATGCAAAATTAAATTGTATTCCGCATTTTTTAACAAATTATAAATTGCAAACTGCTATCGCAATAATTTAATAAATTACAAAACCATATTAAAACAATTCTAAAATTTACAAAATGATATTTAAACAATCTAATTAATTACAAATTGATATTTTTAGTATTTAAAACTCATTAAAAATTCATTTAAAAATTCTAGGAAAATTCCTAAAAATCCTAATAATCATTTTAAGGCTAAAAATGACATTAATAATTAATTAACATTTAATTAACAAAATTTGAAAAACAGGGGCTTACAATAACCCTAGTTAGTTAAAAGTATCAAGCCGTACTCTTGATTGGCCGTGATTGATTGGATGGAGTTTATTCCAGCTTAGTCTTATCCTGATCCTGTGCAAGATTGTGACATGACATGATTATTGATGCTTGCCTTAACAATAACGATCGGGGGTCCAGTTCTGTTCAGGCGAAGGTTTACAACCCCGGTCCTTGTTTGGTTTAAGAATTGTAACCTGGCTCCCGGAGCAGTTCTGTGTCCTCTCATCGTTTATTATCTTATTGCAACCTCATGCCATGTTCGTCATGTTTTACCTTGCTTTAATACCATAATTATTTATACTGGCCTTAGCGATAAAGATCGGAGGTCCATTTCTGTTCAGGCGAAGGGTTACAACCCCAATCCTTGTTTGGTTTAAGGGTTGTAACCTGACTCCCGGAGCAGTTCTGTGTCCTCTCTTCGTTTATTGTCTTCACTGTACCAGTAGTATTTAAGACGGGTTTCTATTCAGGTGAAGGGCTGCAATCCCGGTCCTTGTTTGGTTTAAGGTTTGTGACCCGGCTACTTAAATGGTTTTTTCGTACTCAGTTTACTGTTGTTATCTCTATTATTATCAGTTCTTTATTTATTACCTTTAATATTCTATTGTGATATGCTGGTTTTAGTTCCTAAGTGAAGCCTCCTTTGTGGAACTTGCTCTTTCTAGGGTCTGACCCAGCTGGTTTTGTGTGGCCAGATATCGAAACAGCACAAGTGGATCCACCTGTCTTCCAGCCAGATGGTGACCACCAGGCGTAACCCTGGCAACGAGTGGGTTTCATTTTGTCCTCCCACTTTATTGTAAAAATTATTTTTTGAGGCGTTTAGCCGACGAGCACGTGTTAGCCCATATTGCACCTTTATTTACTGTCCGCCTACGGGCTGTATCATGATTGAGAGATCTTAGGGTTGATCATGTATGAATGAACTCTTGCTAGTCTTGACATTTTGTACGACTAGCTTCATGATCATCCAATATGTAATGTATGGGACGCCTTGCTATTATATATTTGGTGCTCTGACATCTTGTAACTATTATGATTGCTTGAGATTGAGACGATAGGCTGGTTCATGATCATAGAAGACTGTTGGCTTGTAGTTATACCCTCATGTATCTAGACAGCCGTGACCGTATAGCGAGGTGGGTTACACTTCAATATGCGTAGCTGGCTATGTACGCCCCCGTTCTCCAGTATTCTGGTTCTGGGGCGTTACATGGTTTAAGTGGTGGCCAATACAGGTCTTGTAAATTAAGATACGTAAAGGTTTATTGAATAAATGTCTCAATTAGTACTCGCCCTTGATCTCTACTCGTATCCTCTAAATCCCTGAGTTCTTGACCTGATCACATGCTTGTATCGTTGATCTATCATAGTCCTTCCTTATTGTTCCCTATGTCGTCTTCTTCAGGGCATTGTTCCTGGTCCTGCCGATCAGCAAGGCGGAGCACCTCCCGCGGACCAGCAGCAGCCTGGAGATCAAGCCCAACATTCAGGAGTAGCCTCCAGAGTCATGCCTACTGGAGGAGAGCCACCAGTTCAGCCCGTCCAGCCTACAGAGCCTGATAATGGCACTTTGGTGGGTCTCATCACGTCACTATTTGCCTCCCAGGATTGTCGAGGAGATGCCTTGCACCAGGCGATGGCAGACACTTTGACCAGAGGAGGTCATCAGGGTAATCGCGCGGCCAACAGCTTCAAGCGCTTGAACCCTCCCTTCTTCGACGGTAGTGAAGATGCAATCGCTGCAGATGCATGGCTTCAGGACACAGAGGTGATTCTAGAAGCAACCAGGACTCCAGAGAACGAGAAGGTGGCCGTGGTGCGCCTACAGCTATTAAATCTTTCCCGTAGCTGGTGCACGGCGCAGGTCGTTGGATTAGTGGCTCTTATTGCCTGGGCAGTATTCAGGAAGAGATTCCAGACCAAGTATTTTGATGCTGTAGCTCGGTATGATCTACAGACGAGGTTCCCCAATCTGAAGCAGATGGACAGGACGGTCGATGGATATGCGACCGAGTTCTCCAGGCTTAGTCGGTTTGCTCCCACCTTGGTGGCGACCGAGTTCGATAGAGCCCAGCGATTCCAGCAGGGACTCCACCTAGAAATTTTGTTGGCGGTGGAACAGTTTGAGCATCAGACCTTTGATGCAGTACTGAGGGCAGCCTGGAGGCATGAATATACCTCCCAGAGGATCGTGGATAGGACCGAAGGTCGGAAGCGATCCCATAGCCAGATGAATCAGTCATCAGCACCAGCCCCGACAGCCAGGGCTTTGACCATTGGAGCTCCGAGGCGGGCGGCCTCAGTGACGTCGGTTCAGCATTCCACCCCGATGTACCCTCAGCAGCAGAAGCAGAAGCAGTCTTCCGAAGTGGGATGTTCACACTGCGAGAAGCCAGGACATATGGTATCGGAGTGTCGCAGAGTACAGGGTTTGTGCTTGGTTTGTGGTGCCCCGGACCACATGGTTAGGAATTGCCCGAACAGGGGGAGTTCATCAGCCTTCACTAGTCCTTCAATTAGAGGACTAGCACCAGTCTAGCAGCAGCAGCAGCTGCAGTACCCGTTCCCGAGGCCATTGCCGATGCAGGCCCAGGCATTCAAGCAGCAGAGACTGCAGCAGTATGCCCAAGCCCAAGCCCTGATCCAGAACAGGCAGAGGAGTTTTCAGCAGAGGGGACCCGCACCTAGAGGGCATGGTCAAGTGCTGGCTTTGACCATGGAAGAGGAAGAAATTGCACCAGGTGAGGTGGTGGCAGGTACTATTCTCGTCAACACCTTTCCAGCTTCAGTATTATTTGATTCTGGTGCCTCACATTCATTTATATCTGCACGATTCACGACACGGATAGGATTGGAGCCCGAGTTATTATCAGTAAGGCTCAATATACTTACTGTTAACGGACTTGTGGGAGTAGATAGGGTATTTTCTTTGTGTCGGATCGTAGTTAGCGGTAGAGAGTTCCCCGATAGATTGATAGAGTTCTCGATGGCCGATTATGATATGGTCTTATGGATGGATTGTTTGAGGGACCAGTATGCTAGGATAGACTGCCATATCGACAGGGTTGTTTTTAGCATTCCAGGCGAGCTAGAGTTTTCTTTCTTCCGAGGCAAAGTTGAACCTTCTCCTCCCATATTGCGGATGGCAGTAGCAGCAGTACAGTTACCCCGGATCGTCGAGAAGTTTCCAGATGTTTTCCCAGAAGAGCTTCCAGGAATGCCGTCAGAGCGAGAGATCGAGTTCACCGTAGACTTGATCCCCGGGACCGTACCTATGTCAGAGAGAGTCTACAGGATGGCGTCGTCAAAATTGGAGATATTGTACAAAATGATTGAAGAACTCAGGACCAAGGGATTCATTCGTGCTAGTGGATCGCCTTGGGGAGCCCCGATGCTTCTTATAAAAAAGAAGGATGGTACGTCCAGATTATGTGTAGATTATCGTACCTTGAACTCAGTAACAATCAAGAACAGATACCCTCTCCCGAGGATAGCTGACTTGTTTGATCAACTCAAGGGGGCAGCAGTATTCTCGAAGATCGACTTACGGTCAGGATATTATTATATCAGAGTCAGAGAGCAGGACATCCCGAAGACAGCTTTCAGATCACGGTATGGGTATTGGAAGTTCCTTGTTATGCCCTTTGGAGCAACCAATGTACCGACAGTATTTATGGACCTCATGAATCGTATCTTTATGCCTTATTTAGATCAGTTCGTGATTGTGTTCCTAGACGACATCCTGGTCTACAGCAAAGTGAGGCGGAGCATGAACAACATCTCAGAGTTGTTCTTCAGATTCTTAGAGAGCACCAGTTGTATGCCAAGTTCAGTAAATGCGAGTTCTGGCTCGATCGCATTTCGTACTTGGGTCATATTATCACCAGAGGAGGAGTAGAAGTGGATCCCCAGAAGATTGTGGCAATTGAGACATGGCCAGTGCCCAGCACGGTTGTAGAAGTTTGCAGTTTTCTTGGATTGGCCGGCTACTACCGATGATTTATTTCAACTTTGCTCGGATTTCAGCGCCATCGACCCAGTTGACCCGCAAGGACGTACAGTTTACTTGGACAGTAGAATATCAGGATTCTTTTGAGAAGCTGAAGCGAGGCTTGATGATGGCACCCATTCTCACGCTTCCAGATGGAACCGAAGAATTCTCAGTATATTGTGATGCTTCAGGCAGAGGCTTAGGATGTGTTCTGATGTAGCATGGGAAGGTAATAGCTTACGCGTCTCGACAACTTCGTGAGCATGAGAGGAATTATCCAACCCATGATTTGGAACTGGCAGCAGTAGTGTTTGCACTTAAGTTATGGAGGCACTACTTGTACGGAGATATGGTAGAGATTTTCACCGACCACAAGAGCCTGAAGTATGTTTTCACTCAGAAGGATCTTAACATGCGTCATAGAAGGTGGCTAGAGCTACTTGTGGATTATGATGTCAACCTGCAGTATCACCCAGGGAAGGCCAACGTTGTTGCAGATGCATTGAACAGTAGAGCCGGAGTTTATTTCCTAACAGCACAGCCGGAGTTGTTAGCGGATCTTCAGAAGATGGGTATAGAAGTTGTTCTCCCTTCCAGTGTGGCATTGATGGCCAGCATGTAAGTTTAGTCCACTATAATTGAGAGGATTCGGATGGCTCAGTCAGCAGATTCCAAGCTTCAGCGACTCAGAACAGAGTGTGAGGCAGGACGTAGACCTGAGTTATGCATCCATGAGGACGGTACACTTAGGTATGGGAAGCTTTGTGTATCCAGTGGAGATATCAGACATGAGATCATGACAGAGGTCATAGTTCGCAGTATTCCATTTATCCGGCGGTACGAAGATGTACGAGATATTCGTCAGCACTTTTGGTGGAATGCATGAAGAGGGAGATAGCCCGGTTGTCTCTCGATGTTTGGTTGCCAACAAGTTAAAGCTGAACATCAGAGGCCAGCTGGACTACTTCAGCCTTACCAATTCCAGAATGGAAGTGGGAGCATATAACCTGGATTTTGTGACTGGATGCCTAGATCCCTGCTGGCAGAGAACGCTATTTGGGTTTTCATAGACAGGCTCACGAAGGTGGCTCACTTTCTCCCGTTCAGAGTTGGTCAGTCGACGGATCAGCTAGCGGAGATGTATCTCCGGCAGATTGTCAGATTGCACGGGTGCCAGTCAGTATCACTTCGGACAGATTCCAGATTTATGTCGCACTTTTGGCGTAGCCTGAAGAGAGTTTGGAGACTCGCCTCCAGTTCAGCTCGCATATCACCCACAGATAGATGGCCAGTCAGAACGCACGATCCAGACTCGAAATATGTTGAGATTTGTACGCTCGACTTCGATGGATCGTGGGAAGATCACCTGTACCGGTGGAGTTCTCGTACAACAACAGTTTCCAGGCTAGTATCCAGATGGCACCGTCGAGACACTGTATGGTAGAAAGTGCGATCCAGCTAGCATGGGACGATGTCGGAGAGACAGGATGCTCGTCCGAAATGATGCTCAGACAGTTGAGGTGGTCAGGAGAGTCAGAGATCATCTTCGAGTTTTCCAAGATCGCCAGCGTCAGGGCGATTCTCATCGACGCCCTCTTGAGTTTCTGTCGGCGACCATGTATTCTTGAGAATTTGCCTAAACGTGGCGTCATTCGTTTCGACATACGGAGAAAGCTTAGTCCTAGGTATATAGGTGTTCGAGCCCCCACGAGGACGGCTTGGTGGTTTACCCACGGCCCCGGGCCAAGCGGTGCGGGTGTCTTTGACACGGCCGCTTGGGTTTTAAGAAGAAAGAAATATATATATTATATATATATAGATATATATATATATAATATATAATAATATATATATATATATTTTTTTTTAAGAAAAATATATATATATATATATATACTGTATATATATATATATTTTTTATACTGTAATATATTATATATATACTGTATATATATATAAATATAATATATATATATATTATATATTATAATAGATATATATACAGTATAAATATATAAATATATATATATATATATATATATATTTATATATATATATATATTATATATATATATATTATATATATTATATATATTTTTTTTTTCAAACAACTTTATTCATTCAAAAGCTTTGAGTTCCAACTCAGGTTACAAAGTTAATGGCTACATTTGATACTAGCTTTATCAACCTGCCTACCTACTTCCATGATTAACTGATCAGCTCCGTACACATACTGCTCATATCGCTATTTATTACGATTTTTCCATAGCACCCAAACCACTGCTGCCACCACGATCTCTTTCCTGTGTTTTTTCTTTTTCCTCCACCATGATCGAAGTCGATGAATCAATGAACTCCCACTTGATCTGATGTTGTAAGACTGTTGAATCGAAGCCCATACAGTAACAGCTAACTCGCCTTCATGAAAAACATGATCAATATTCTCAATAGAAGGGTTAGTACAGCAATGACATTTCGAAGCCATACTAAATCCGAGCCTTGAGATATTGTCATCAGTAGGTAGTTTCCCATGCAACAAACGCCAACAAAGAATCGACCACTTGGCAGGAATACACTTATTCCAGATGTGTTTGAAATAAGGCAGTCTAGGCATATGAATACGACTTAACTCCCATACAGATGAAACAGAAAATATACCTGACTGCACATAAATCCAATTCCAGTCGCCATTAACCTGTGTGATGTACTGCCCCGATAGCCTTCTTCCTTCTACCAATCGCTTCCAGACATGTGAAGCATTGGACGTCAGTTGAACAGCATCCTCAGATTCTTGAAAGCAATATTTCCTCTTGAAAAATTCGTCCATAACGACAACTTAGTCTTGAATTTCCACCATAGCTTTATAGTCATTGCAGTCATTACATCCTGCAATCGTCTAACCCCCAGCCTATCCTTCATCTTTTGTTCGAGCAATAGAAGCCCAACCAAGCCATGTCCTCTTCGCAACACCATCAATAGATCCCCAGAAAAACGAGGAGAACATAGACTCCAACCTATTAAGCACTGCTATAGGTGGATCACATGCAGCCAACGTATAAACTGGGATAGAGGCTAGCACATTCTTGATTAACACCAACTTGCCTCCTGGTGATAAGATTTTATTGTGCCATCCTTCCAATTTGGTTCGAATCCTGTCAAACAAGTCTTCAAACATCCCACCATTACGCCTACCAGCCATAAGCGGACAGCCGAGATAAGTAAACGGAGGAGAGCCCACCTTGAACCCAAATCTAGAGCTAAGTTCAACCCCTTTCTCTGGTCGTTCCTTCGAAGAAATATAGATGGAAGACTTTTGTTTGCTAATCTTCTGTCCCGACATTGCTTCATATCTAGACAACACTTCATTGATCATTCCCACAGATCTTATATCCCCTGCCGAGAATAATAACACATCATCTGCATATGCAAGATGAGTTATAGGAGGACATCCCCTAGGTGTGAGGAAAGGAGTATAGCCTTCATTATCAGGAAGTCTATTAAGACTTCGAGAGAGAACTTCTGCTGCAAGAATAAACAGTGCCGGAGACAAAGGATCACCTTGTCGTAACCCATAAAATGCTTGAAAATAAGCAGTGGATTCCCCCATTGATTAGGGGAGAATACTACACATTATTAACAATCCTCAGCATCATATCGACCCACTTGTTATGAAAGCCAAACCGACGAAGAACTTTTAGTAGGTATCTCCAATCCACCCTATCGTAGGCCTTCAGCATATCAAGTTTAATTGCAATATTGCCTCCTCTATTCTTCTTCTGCATTTTGGCCATCATCTCTTGGGCTAATAGAATATTATCAACTATTTCCCTACCTTGCACGAATCCACTCTGCTCCTGAGATATCAACCGTGGTAACAATGGAGCTAAACGACGCGCTAAGAGCTTAGAAATGATTTTATTAAAAACAGAACATAAGCTAATAGGCCTGTAATCACCAAAAGTTTGTGGTTGCTTAACCTTAGGAATCAACACAAGAGAAGTGTTGGTGAAAGCCCGAGGGAGAGAGAACCCGTCCATGAACATAGAGATAGCTTCTTGAATGTCATCTCCAACTATGTCCCAACTGTGAAGATAGAATGAGGGAGTAAACCCATCAGGACCTGAAGCACTAGATTTATCCAGGCTCTTTATAGTATCAAAGATCTCCTCCTTCGAAGGATCTGCAATGAGGGTGCTATTATCCTCATCTGTCATAATACTAGGAATGAGGTTCAATAGATCCGCATCATCTGTAATCTCCCCCCTCTCATATGATTTAGAAAAGAATTCCTTAGCATGAAGATGAATATCCTGCTTCTCCGTAAGAATAATGCCAGCTTCATTAGTAACAGAATGAATATGCAAAGACTTCTTGCGATAATTCACACAGCCATGAAAATAAGCTATGTTTTTATCACCATCTAGATCCCATTTGAGACGAGCCTTTTGACGCCAATAGGCTTCCTCAGTGCACACTTTCTGTTTGAGCAGGGCCTTGGCATTAGCAAGTTGGATCAATGACTCGGAATTATTCATAGCTTCATGCTGTAATTCCGCACTTAACACACCATCTTCTGCCTTCCTAACTGATTGAAATATATCTTCATATGAACTTCTACTCCAACCAGATAACATTTTCCTACAGGCATCCAAACGAAGAGAGACCCTAGTAATAGCATTGGGGTGATTTACTGAGTACCAAGCTTGTTTAATAATATTAGTAAACTTCCTATGTGAAGTCCATAAATCAAGAAATCTAAATTGCTTCCTTCCCCCTCCTGTCTCTCTTTTAAACTGGGCCAGGATCGGAGCATGATCCGATTCCAGTTTATTAAGATGATCGACTTTAGATAATGGAGCTAGCCTGAACCAATTAGAATCAACCAAAACACGATCCAATCTAGAACCACACCTTCCATCCTTCATCGATTTCAACCACGTAAAGCAGCTGCCAGAGTATGGTAATTCTGATAGACCTGTAGCCATTGTAAAATTAGCAAATTCCTGCATGGAAACAGGATCTGTAGCACGACCGCCAATCTTCTCCTCAGATCTAAGAACAGTATTAAAATCTCCCCCGACTACCCAAGGAATAGGGTATGAGTCCTGCAAATGAGCTAGCCTGTCCCAAAGCACACGACAACCTTCCTTGGTGTTATCTCCATGAACCACAGTGAATAAAGCCTCAGTAGGAAGCGTGTAATGTCCTGTTTTAACTGATAAAGCTTGATCATGAGAATCAATAACCCGAACTTCACAAGCCTCTTTTGCCAGCACCCAAATATTGCCACGATCATTAGAGAAAGCTCGTGCAAAACCAAGCTTGATTCTATAATGATTTAACTGAGACACATCAACTTTAGGCTCTATAATTGCCAGGAAAACAATCTTATGTAACTTCACTAATGTTTTAATCCTTTTGATGGTCATCTTACTTGCGACACCCCGAACATTCCAAAGAAGAATATTAAACATTAGTGGGTTGGAGTTTACTTAAGGATTGTAGGTTGGCTTTTTGTCGGGTGACCCGATCAGATGGCTCGATTGTCTTCTTGGAGTTCTTCCTTTTTTGGATTGTGGAAGTCTCGGCTTGAGAATCACTTCCTGGAATGA